>CM032447.1:54986894-55111894 GCA_019049505.1 Pachyrhynchus sulphureomaculatus
GAGAGCTGAGACTCCTTCGTTAAAAGTGCAAGCGGCGATTAATCCAGCAATTTCAACTATTTTGGAATCAGTAGAAAGTATTTTTTGGAATGATTTTTCCAAATTAACTGGTTCAGACTCTCATTATTATTTTGCGTAAAGCCACACCGCTCTAGAAGCACATCCTTGCTAAGCTCTTGACAGCTGATAAAACCATCACTTGGCAATGCAGCGTAATCGTGCTTGAATGATGATTCAGCATTTATAGCTGAAGCACACTGATTGTTTCCTTTTCTTTCGCTTATCTTTTCTACAAACATCCGCTGCTTGATCACCTCTACTAATTTTATGCGGCTGCATTTTGCAAAAAAAAATAAGTAAAAATTCACAACGTACAACATGTAACCTTAAAAAAACCTCGTGGCTCAACAAGCAACATAAAACTAAAATATTTGAAAAGCGTAACCCTTAGAAAGTGAGAGAATCGAGCGAGAAAGGCAAATAATAGCTAAGCAGCTGCCTCCATATACCTGCGACGTTTCCAGCTGGCCGAACCTAATGACATGCATTTCCAAACGCTCTATCTCCTAGAGTTTTATTCCGATTGACTTGAAACTTTGGGAAAATATGCTTGACATATTCTACTATTAGACAAAAGAAATTTCAAAACCCATGTAACCCCATAAGGGAGATTAAGAGTAGGCGATTCTTTTTAATTGCTTTTAGATAACGTATACCTAACATAACGTTATAGCCTGTTTGAATTAAGGGGGTCGCCAACACTGTAAACAATAGAGGGCAGGTAAAATGTTTATAATAATCAGAATTTGGAAGGATTACTAGTCTGTTTTAATTGGTAGTGTTAATCTCGCCGAAGTCCGGTTGCTATAAAACATTTTCCCTGCGCTTTTTTCTTTACAGCGTTGTAAAAAATTGTGTCTCTTAATTATAGACGCCGATACCAAGGGAATAGATCGAATCAATAGTATGGATAAGTAAATATTTACTGTTAACTGTATATTTAGAGAGTGTAAAAGTGTCCTTAATATTGAATGAAATGTAGTTGTTCATTGTTTTTGTATTGAATTTGATGTAATTTTTATGCACAATTTTTATATATACTTTTTTCTAGAATTTTTAACTTTAGAATAGTGTAAATATATTTTGTATTTATATAAACTCAGCTTGATGATATATAGCGATTTTCACCAATTCGGAAAATCATTTAAAAAACGAACTATCAACTTATAAAAGTTTACGGTCCAAAGCGGTGATTCTAAAAATCCTCTTTCAGTATCATCCATTTTCTTAGAGATTAGTCGTGTACAAAACTACTCTTCAGTCAATGGCGATACGAAATTTTACTCTTAAAACAACCTCTCAGGTTTGGTTGTTCCCTAGTATTTCCTAGTTTATTCTTTAGAAACTAGGTGTCGTCATAAGTATTAAATCAGAATATTTATTTCACAGAAATATCGTCCGTTTATTCTAAAATTGGTTTGGAATTTATATAATATTTGATGAAATACCTAAATGAAAACCTTATACTAAGAAAACCCGAAGAGTGTTGGAAAAAACCCATTATCTTATTTTTTTTTCTGTTCTTTTCTCAATCTTCTATTTCATAACTGGAAAAACCAACGAGCTTCTCTTTATAACTACGGGAAATGTAACGTGTATATATATAGTAACACCGATATATGGACAATTTTCTTCTTTTTTTCTTTATTTTTCTGTACTATACGAGAAAATGGCTTAAAAACGTATTCTGTTTGTTCTCCAGGTTTATCATCTATTGTCGTAAAATGCCTGTTTTTATTGTAAGTTTTACTGTATATTTCTTATATCCTTAGGAAAGTATAATTTGCGGCAAATTCGAACTGGAAACTTTTCATTTTTATAAGTTGTATATTTTTTATTTGCAAACCATTTCTAGGTTTTTTTGCTTTACATTTCTGCTCCACAATTCCAATTTTCTACAAAAAGGATTAAGGTACTTAGTTTCGCGAATATATCGACCAAGTAGCTCAATTTCAGCACAAATAAACTGTCTCGAAGCTTCTCGGCTTCCGGTCTGTTTTCCTCTTTTAGAAAAATGGCGATTTCATTTCTTAATTCATAAACACGTTTGCAAACATTTCCCACGTGATAACCTTCTTGCCTCACAATAAAATAGTAACGCTGAATGTTCGGCACCCATGTCTTTACAAAGTGCAGGAAAAATTCTAGATTTTAGGAGTCTCATTTTAATATAATTTACTACGGTTACAACTGTAGTGAGCACAATAATTCAGAGCAGGACTCATTTTTTTGGAAGCCAGAGCTTCTCTGTAGATCATACAATGTGTCCACACACACAGTGGAGATTTTTGTTTCACAAATGCTTGTACACTTTGAAATCGTCCACACATTGAACAATATTAAAGTAAATTGCGAAATATGGCAGCTAAAACTGATAAATGGTTTTAGGTAGTAAAAAAATTTAGTTAAAAAAAAATAACCAAAGGAAATGATCTTTGTTCATCTGTTTTAGTTACCATTGTCCGCAATTTACTTGACAAAGATATCCAACTAGGAAATACGAGTATTTGACCAACACGTTTATAGTTAAGAAAAACACCATTTTACATAAACTGTTAAAGGAGGAGAGTTTTAGAAAATTATGTTTAATACAAATGAATTTAAATAACTTTAAAAAAAAATGTCCTTATTTCGGAAGATGTTGATAAAAAACGAAACTGGCCGATTTTGTTTTTATTTTATTTGTGAGCTTATATATATTAATACTGGTAAATAAATACTACATTCGCAAGACTTTTATGAGATCTAATTATTTGCACAATTCTTTAGAATTTTTCTCCATGTAATCGTTTTTTTTTTTTTTTTACTTCTCTTGCTAAATAATTAACTTTCTAGATTTTTCAGGGTCCCTAGACTTTGGAAACCAGAGTTTCCTATTTCCGTGGGTCTGCTTATCAGCCCGTTAACACGCTAACTTTGGAACGAAATGAGATATCGATTTTAAATTTGGTACGTTTATAATACTTGAAATAGGGATGGTGCCTGTAGTTTTTCAGCGATATCGCATCAGGTGAAGCGGGTAAATGCAGTGGGATCAATAAATTTTGTAGAGTTTCACTGCTATTATGAGAGATTGCCTCGTTTTTGATTTAAATACCAAGTAAAATTATTGATAATCTAACATATAAGAGGTTAAAAGAGTGGCGCCGGCCTCGGTAGTGCGGTGGGTATAAAGCCTTCCAAGGGTACCGATGATCGCTGGTTCGAATCCGGCGGTAGCAGCTGGGTGTTATGACGTCCCAGATTTTAACAATATACAAGCTTATGGCTAATATGCTAAATTCGTGAGGCCAATAAAAGAGTAAAACAAAATTAAAAGGGTTGGGAGAGCGTCAGAGAGGTGGTCGGGAATAAATGTTGTTATTCCTCCTTGTCAGAGTTCTTGGAATTGAGGAATCTGAAAATTGTGTTATTTCAGAATATTTTCAACATGAACAGAAATACTGTGAAAAGGGCCGTGGTTGTAAGTGACCTCAAAAAATTTATTAATTTTACAACTTGTACTTGCGACGGAAATAGTGAGTAAATAATTTTCCAAATTTTTGTCTCTTATAATTTCCAAAATTGCGATACTAGGACACCAATTTATTATAGAAGACAGATACTTTATCGATGTACACTACTATACATTACATATATAGACTTTTTTAGCAATTCGTATGCTATAAAGTTGAACTAAAAGGGCCGATTGATAAAACCAAAGCACATAATTGCGCGACAAAGAGATGAATAAATACCTTATTTACTTTTAGTCGATAGTGATTAGGAGTTATAAGATTAAACTTTAAATCATGAAACATGTAGTTTTAAGTAAATTTCGTTTTTATATTATTGTTTTCATTGAACAAGTGTGTGACACGAAAATGATTCCGCCCATTGTATTTCTAAGAAACGAGAAAAAATGTTAGTTTTATACAGTTTTTGTTTGTATTTTAAAATCGTTTTATAAAATAAAGTAATAAAATTAAGTGTTTTTCTTTAGTTTACAAACAAACTTAGTTTGCTGGTGACTGCAGCCCATCCAATATCAGCAGACAGCAGGAAGAAATACAACTTAACAAAAACCTAGATGGGATCCTGTTATGGCGCGACAGTAACTAGGTACAATTTAACTTTACAAAAACTCACCCAGAAATTTTTCTAAAAAAAAAATACTTTTACACAGCCACGTAGTCATGTCGGAATAGCATCGTTACGCAATTTGCTAGGCATTAACTTTGAAGCAAATACAGTGACTCACAGCTTAAATGATGCAGTCGCTATAAGAAAAGACTAACTAGTCTCATTGCCTCTTTATTTATTTGGAAAAAACAACTTATTAAAATTAAATTAGTAAAGAGTCTTCTAAAAAAGTATAAATTACTTTTTGTCTTAAATATGCCTTACTTCATTAACAATAAATAATTAATTAAATTATATGCGATTTTAACGTCACAGCTTAAATGATGCAAAATTCAATATACCAAAATTATTAGAGAAAACAAATTGTAGAATTTGAAATAAGCCTGCTAATATTTCGTCGGGCCTCCCTCATTATCAATAACGGCTTGTAATCTTCTGGACATTGATTCAACTAACTTTCTAGTATACTCCGAGGAAATAGTGTTCCATGCTTCAGTAATTTTTACTTTTAATTCAGTTTTATTTGATATTGGGGCACTATTTACTTTATTTTTTAATATCAACCACAAATTTTCAATTACAGTTAAGTCTGGTGACTGGGTTGGTGTTTTAATAACATTTGGACAGTTATAAAGCAACCAACTGCGGACTCGAAATGACGTGTGCTTTGGATCATTGTCGTGATAGAACCGATAATTGTTTTCAATATCTAATTTTTGGGCACTACCGACGAGATGCTGCCTTAGTATATCCAAGTACACATATTGGTTCATATTCCCTTCGACGAAATGCATGTTACCTACTCCTGCAGATGATATACAGCCCCATAACATCACTCCACCTCCACCGTGCTTTACCGTAGCTTTCATATTTTTCAATTTTAATTCTTCGTTAGGCTTTCTCCACACTGATATTTTTCCATCGGACCCAAATAAGTTTATTTTGGTCTCGTGAGCAAATATTACTGAATTCCAGAAGTTCAAGTCTTTATTGATATGCTCTCTGGCAAATTCCAATCTCACGCGTCTATTTCTTTGGCTAATGAAAGGCTTATTTCTAGCAGTTCGACCATGTAAATTATTATTTCGCAAGATCCGTTGAACTGTTTCGGGGTTACACCTTTTTCCAAACTGTCTTTCCACCTCGGCGCACAACTTTGGTGCATTTTTTTTTTGGATTATTTGATACCTCTCTTAAAATCCATCTTTCTTCACGTTCATTGAAGATCTTATTTGGAGCCAACCTTGACTTATTCTCGACTCTATTTTCATTCCGGTAACGTTCAATGATATGCTGAACAGTTGACGGACATTTATTTACCATTTTGGCTATGTCTCTTTGGCTGTATCCATTCCTGTAATGAGTAATAATTAAATTTCTCTCAGAAATTGTAGTTCGACGACCCATTCTTAAACAATTTCGTTTTATTGAATAAAAAAAGTCAAACTAAACAAAAAAACAATTGCCCTAAGAAATCAAAGCAACGCCGCCTTCGTAAATTTCAAGATGCAATAAGTTTTGACCCCTGTTGTTATTTTGCATCATTTAAGCTTATTGTTAATTAAGTAAGGCATATTTAAGACAAAAAGTAATTCATACTTTTTTAGAAGACTCTTTACTAATTTAATTTCAATAAGTTGTTTTTTCCAAATAAATAAAGAGGCACTGAGACCAGTTAGTCTTTTCTTATAGCGACTGCATCATTTAAGCTGTGAGTCACCGTATATCTTGGCAAGACTGTTGCATTCATAGCCAAGAAAGCTTCGGAACTTGAAAACTGTGGATCACACACCATCTTTCAATCCTATAAAAAACTCGAATTTGATAAAATCAATGAAATATTGCTTCCATATTGGAGCTTTGCTCCTAAACAGACTGTGCATTTATTTGTTAAATTCTACCTAGAAACTTGGATTCTTTGGAACGTTGAAGAAAAGCTGGGGGATTGGGTCTATCCTAAAAATTATTTGATGGGTAGATGTGGCCCACTTGATTCCTGTTAGAGCGGTGGATGCCACATAAATTACATTTTTATGCAGTTTAGCTTGTCACTCCTTATATACCCTCTTTCAAAACCTTTCTTAGTTGGAATGTGGAAGGGTATATATCACCACTACACCAAAACTTTACTTTATCTCTGTGGAATGAACTACCCAGAAGTATCTTTCCCACCGCGTACAATCTGCTGCTATTTAGAACCAATGAGAACTCTTATTTTCGCGTACGCGTTGCTCGGCCGATCATAAAAAAAACGGTTAAGTGCAAGTTGGACTTGCACAATTAGTGTTCCGTACCGTGATTGCCTTTACAATAAAAAATTTTATTACCGAGATATAAAATGATTAGTGACTTCACAAAACATACCCCAAATGAGTTTTTAATTAAATAATTAAGAGCCCAGATTACAAACATGTCTAGTCAGATATTGATTCAGCAGACGAATCAGACCAACGAGAATAAGACAAAAAATTCCTGGCATGTATATATATTAAGACCCAATATGTATTTTCACAATTATAGCATCTTAGCTACCTAATAGTCAATAAATCAGCCTAGATCAATCTAGAATGTAGCAATAAAAGTGTAAAACAAATATTTACTACCTAAATATTTGTTTAACTATAAACAAATAAAATAAAATTATTTTATCTCTACCTATCCGTTGTGTGTACTGAAAAGTATTTTAAAAACTCCATATTGCCAAGCCAGTTAGTTTTTTAATATCCGATAAATTATCAAACATACCAGGTGTACAAGTATGAAATGAGGATTTTTTTTCTAAAAAAACATTAAATTCGGAAGAATGATAAAAAGTGCTTTATTCAAAGTATGCTCCATCGCTTGTTACACATTTTTTTCCCATCTTTCGGGCAATTTGTGAATACCACGCCAGTAAAAATCTTCCCCTTTTACTGCGAACCATTCATCGAGCCATTTTTGTATATCTTCGTATGAACCAAAGCGCTGCTCAGCAAGTGCGTGACCATCGATGCAAACAAGTGATAATCGGAAGGAGCCAAGTCTGATGAATAAGCCGTATGGGGTAGAGCTGCCCAGCTGAGTGCTTCCAACGTGTCACGAACGGGTTTTGCCGTATATGATGGAGCATTGTCGTGAAGAAAAATGACTTTGTGTTGCCTCTTTTGGTATTCTGGCCTTTTTTCAAGCAGCGATTGGCAAATCGGTCAATTGTTGTTGGTAACGTTTAGTATTAACCGTTTCCCCAGGTTTTAACAGCTCATAATAGACCACGCCCCTCTGGTCCCACCAAACACAGAACATCGTCTTTCTGTCAAAGCGATTCGGTCTTGCGGTCGATGTGGATAGTGCGCCTGGGTTTACCCACGATTTTTTGCGCTTGGGATTCTCAAAATAAAACCACTTTTCATCCCCTGTAACTATACGATGCAAAAACGACTTCCTTTTGTACCGAGCGAGCAAAATTTCCATTTGCCTGTCGTCATGTGGTACCCACATCTCTCGTAGTTTTTGTGTTTGCGAATTATCTTCGTCCAACAATGCTTGCAATTCCACATCTTCGTATTTTTTGGCGGTTTTCCACGTTCCTTGTCTGCAACATCGAAGTCACCACTTTTGAAACTCCAAAACCATCGTTCACACGTATCTTGCGATGGAGCATGTTCACCATAAGCTTCTCGAAGTAATCGGTATGATTTAACAGCAGTTTTCTTCAAATAAAAACAAAAAATTAATGCCCACGCGAACGCTCTTTGTTCGGTATAAATTTTGACATATTGAACACAACAACACAACACTATGCACACACTAATTTATTACTCGTGCGCGTCTGACACTTGTTGATGAAACAACAAAATGGCGCAGTGTCAAATCTTTATAGCACAAACTGCATTGGTGCACCATCTGTTGTCTGAAATCCGCATTTCATACTTTTACACCTGGTAATTCACTGGCGATAATTTTCGCTCAATCTGCACTTTATGAAGACTATTCAAAATTTTTTAATCAAGTACTTTTCGGGATAGGGTGGGGGGACAGTGATTTAAAAATAATGCAAAGAAAAGTGTGCGCTAGTATTATAGCGTATACAGTTTTGAATTCGTCTTTTCACACGCTTTCATTTAACACTTCACTCGATGACCTGGCAAAAAAAAAATTCACTTCCGGTTCAAGTCAAAATTTAACTTTCAAAACTACTCGGCTCTAATTGGGCGATCAGTTCCTATATGTGTGCCAAATTTCAAATGTCTACGTAAAATAGTTTCGGAGAAAATCGAGTGTGACAGACGGACACCAAAGTGGTCTCATAAGTGTTCCTTACGGAACACTCAAAAGGTACGTCTTAAATATTTTTTTTTTTTAAATAATTGCCTAATTTACACATGTAATTCATTAAATATAACAAAATTCTGACGTATGACGAACCGAAGGTTTGAGAACTCTTAAATTTTGACAAATCCGTGATCTACGATTAGGGAAATTAAGAGTGTATGTCAAAATTTAAGGGGCGTGATCGTTATTGCGAACACGGCCATAATAATCGCAATATGTGGTTTTATAGAACTACAGTATCTTTACTTACTTTAAATAATTTGCGACAGATGTCACAAAGCACAAATCCTGACAAAAACACTAAAATGTAAAATGCACTCTTGGACTTAGATTAGTGACTCCTATTCTTTCTTTACTCTTTTGGTAATATATCGAACAGAATAAACTTCTTTACCGATTTACTGTTAGTAGACTTTGTGTTTTTTTTGTTAAGTCACATTTTAATCCAACTTTTGAAAAAACTTTAAAATTCTGTTCTTCAAGCTCGTTTTTTTAGTGTTCCGTACGGAACACTTATAAGATCACTTCGGTGTCTGTCCGTCTGTCACACTCGATTTTCTTCGAAACTATTTGACATAGCACTAATATAAGAATTGATGGCCTCACAGAGCCGTGTAGTTTTGAACTTCAGGGGTTAGTTTTGGGGGGTGAAATTGGAAGTGAAAAAAATTTTTTTTTACCAGGTCATCGAGTGGGGTGTCAAATGAAAGCTTGTAAAACGATGAGTTCAAAAATATATATAAGGTAATATTTGCGCACAACTCTCTTTGTATTATTTTTAAAGAAAAAATCGCTGTTCCCCCCCTATTTCGAAAGAGTACTGATCAAAAAATTTTGAAAAAATTCCGGAATATTCTCTACAGGATGTAGATTGAACGAAAATTATCACGAGTGCATTAACTTTAATAATTGGTCCGGTATATAAAAAAAAAAACCTTCAAGGTCATCAGTTTTCACTAAAGATCGGAAAAAAAACTTTATTGAAAACTCATTTGGGATATTTTTGTGAAGTCACTGATCATTTTATACTTCCGTAACAAAAATTTTTTATTTCAAAAGCAATAAACGCACGGAACACTAACTGCGCAAGTCCAACTTGCACTTGACCGTTTTTTAACCACGTATTTGAAAATTATTCTGCAAACTCGAAAAAAACTACCCGAAGAAAAGATCTTATTTCAAATAAAGTATACTCAAATAACGTTTTGACTTAACTTTTTTTAAGTAAATTTTAGGATATAAACTAGGTAAGTGTTTGTTAGATTTAAAAAATATAACATATAATATTACCGACAGAAATTTTAGAGATCTTACATAACATTTCATATTTTAAAATTTGTATGTGACAAAAACACAGAGACGAAGGTAACAAAATATTTAAGCTACGTATTAGAGAGATTCTGCAACGCTTGTTTTTCACATTCCTTTGTCCTATCGAAATCTCAAGCATGCGCAGTATTAAGGCGGAGAAATTGCAATTTCAAACTACGGCAGAATTACACTAAAATAAACTAAAAGTAAGGTTAGGTTAGTATTAATCTTCGGGGATTTTCTTCCACTCATTTCATGATCTGTTCTTCAAGCTCGTTTTTTAATTGAATATTACGCTGTAAACTCGAATAAATACACCCGAAAAAAAGATCTTATTTGAAATAAAGTGTACTCAAATAACGCTTTGAATTAATTTTTTAACTCGGTAGGTGTTTGTTTTGCAAGTCTTCCAGATATGTATTACCTTCTTGCCAGGAAAGTTAAAAAAGATAATATATAATATTACCGACAGAAATTTTAGAGATCTTACATAACATTTTGTACGTACGTCCGGAACACATAAGATAACTTCGGTGTCTGTCTGTCTGTCACACCCGATTTTCTCCGAAACTATTTCTCATATAGGATATAGGAATTGATGGCGTCATCAGATAGTTTTGAGAGTTAAATTTTGATTTAAGGGGTTAGTTTTAGGGGGGAAATCGGATGTGAAATTTTTCATAGGTCATCCAAATGTAGTTTTGAAAACAAAGTAAAAAAAATATACAATGTAAAACTTGCGCAGACTTTTCTTTGTACTATTTTTTAAAAATCACGAAAAATGGCTGTCCCCCCCCTTTATCTCGAAAAGTACTGATCAAAAATTTTGAAAAATGTCTGGAATATTCTCCACGGGGTGTAGATTAAACGAAAATTATCACGAGTGCATTACCTCTAATAATTTATCTGGTATATAAAAAATACAAAAATTTCAAGGTCATCAGTGTTCAGTAAAGATTGGAAATAAACTTTGTTGAAAACTCATTTGGGGTGTTGTTTTGTGAAGTCACTGATCATTTTATACTTTCAGTAACAAAATTTGTTATATTTATAAAGCAATCAACGTACGGAACACTAATTGCGCAAGTCAATCAATTTTAAGTAAAGATTACAAATTTGTACTTGACACGATCATTTTATACCACCGTAACAACATTTTTTATTTTTTTATTGTGCAAGTTCAACTTCAGGTTATTTTTATTTGTATTTGACAAAATTTTCTTGACAAAGAGACGAAGATAATTAAATATTTAAGCGACATCATAACGATTAAAAGTTTTTCTTTGGGGAACATATAAGTTTAATATTGTGAATTTAATATTCTTACTGCCACGTTTTCTTTTCCCTTTGAAAAAATCAATGAAAACATAACTCATGAGTGGACGTAAGATTATTTTTCACAAATGAGATAAATAAGTGGAAAGGATTAAAAGGCATAAAGATTTTCTTATTCCAAACTTAAAAACATAAATTTTAGTTCCCTTGCTAAGGAGAAGTAGGTAATGTATTCGTGAAAAAATCAGACTGGTACATTTTTGAATTCCTTCACGTTTCATGGTAGCTAGATCCCTAAAAACAGTACCTCATTTTTCCCGAGTTTGTCGATCTGTTGGTACGATAACTTCTGAACAAAATGATACACACCTTTTAAGGGTTCGCTGAAATCGTGTTATGTTTTCTTTATTTTTAGTTATTTATGTTGGTACATATATGGGGTTAATAAGTAGGGAGGGAGTTGGAGGGGTTGCTTCGTAAATTACAAGGATTTTTTAGGGTGCTTGGGGTCAAGGAATCTGAAAATTGTGTTATTTTTTCATTATTTTCCTTTAATTAAACATGTAAGGATTTATGAGAAACCAAGGGGAGTTAGAGGGGTTGCTTCGACAAATCTAAAACTTGGGTTACTTTCTTAATATTTTTAATTGGTCAAACATGTAAGGTGTTAATAAAGTAGATAAAGGGTTAGGGGCGTAATTTCGTACATATAGTATTATAATGCCTTCTTAGAGTTCTTGGAGTGAGAAAAATTGTGTAATTTATTTAATATCTTAAAAAGGTAAGGGATTAATAAGGCAGGAGAGGCACCGAAGTGTAATCGTATTATGCATCTTTTTCAGGGTTCCTGAAGTAAAGAATCTTTTTTTGTATTGTTTGGAATCTCTGAAATATAAAAGATATTAATGAGATACGGGAGGGAGTTAGACGGGTGCCTTCGTATGTATCTTCTTATATGTCCTTTTTAGGGTTGAGTCGAGGAATCCGAAAATTGTGTTATTTTTTTCACCTCCGATTTCACCTCAAAAGTAACTCCTTAAATCAAAATTTAACTTTCAAAGATACATGGCTTTGATTGGGTCATCAATTCATATATCTTTGGCAAATTTCAACTTTCTGTGTCAAGCAGTTTCGGAGAAAATCGGGTGATAGACGGATACCGATGTGGTCTTATAAGTGTTCCATACGGAACACTAAAAAGGTACATATTATATTAAATAATTTAATGTTATTTTTTATTGTTTTCGATTTTAACAAAAATGTATGATTTCATTTATAAATGTTTCTGAAGCTCTTTCGGTTTTTGTCTTTTTTTCTGAATAATACCTTCTATAAATAAAGTACCTATTATTTAAAATATCACCATAGCGTTTGAATTAGGTTATTTTTAGTGTAACATTTTTTTTACACTATTCAACGAGCACATCATATAGTGAATTCTACATTATAATGAAATACTGGTTCCCACGTTGCCGTTGTGTCCGTTCCACCTATGTTCAAGCCTTCCGCCTTCCACTCTTTGAGGCGTAAAATTCAAACGGAGTTACTTAGAGGAAACTACTAATCCCGAAGAAATACGTTTGTATGAGCCTTTGAAACTAAGAAAAGAACCATTTTACAATACTATACAAAAAAGCGCAGAGAAGATATTCATAGTAACCAGAGCTTGGCGGATTAATAATATCAATCAAAACAGGCAATGGATCTTGCCAAATTCTGGTTTTTATAAACATCTTCTAGTCACTAAATATAAAAAACTCTCAAGAGATAAAAATCATCAAAAATTGCGTCTATAGAAAAACTGTATCCACAGGATATATAAAAAAATAGATACAGATATATATATATATTTTTCTATACAAGCAAATTTTGGCTGTAGTACATCATAAGCATATGAAGGAATAAATAATGATATTATCTTTGTAGAATAAAATGCTAATGTATTTTTTTGCGTAGATATAAATTAATTTTTTTATAAGCCTGAGAGTAAAAAATAAAATAGGAAGTTTGGTTTCAAAACAGATTTTATTTCAATCAAAAAAATGTATTAAGAATATTGACAGTTATATTTTAATAGTTGAACATTAGAAAAAAGTAAAAATACTCTTTTGAAATAAATAAATAGTTCAGTTCAGTCTTAACAGTGAAGTGATATCAATTAACAAAATATAAACTTATTTCTTCTCTAATTCTTTTTTCTGATCATCTTTCTGTTGCCTAGCTGGCTCACCAGTTTCCGTAATGGGAATAGACTTATGTTCTACACTTTTAGCTTCAACTGCAGGTGCCTTGATTGTCAGCACACCATCAGATGACAACTTGGATTCGATTTTCGAGATATCGTAGTTCTTCGGCAATACGTATCTTCTAACAAAATGTCTTGAAATATGGCCGTGTCCATCTTCCTTCTCTTCATGTTTTCCCTCTACGGTCAGCACGTTCTCCCCTGTTATTTTTACGGAAATTTCTTCGGGTTTGAATTGCTGGACATCCAAATTCGCTTCAAAACTGTCTTTGTTAACAGCGACAGTTGATCCAGCATCTTGAGCAGCATCACGTGAATGCCACCTTCTAAGATAACCTGCTGGTGTTCTGGTTATTTCTCTGTTATTTAGATGTAATGGTTGAAGGAAATCTTCAAGCTCCAAACCAATTCCAAACCGTTGATTCAAAATTTTGGATGGCCTAACAGCAAAACAAGATTCTGGTTCATCGAATAAAAATGGTAATAATAGAGCCATTTCTGTTAACTTTCAGACTTTAGAAAACTTTACCAACTGCACAAATAACTTTAAAAATTACTCAATTATATTTTAAATTCGATTTAAAAACGACTTGTATTTCGCTTCGACACACTTGCAAATTCAAACTATGCTGGCATTCCCGCGGTTTCAAGCTTATATGCACCTACCGAATTTTCTCGATGGTTCTGGCGATTGCTGTCGATCGATGATACTAGATGAATCGCGCATTGAAAAACTGTTCATTGAATCATTTTTGCTTTTCATTTCAGTAAATAAAACAATCCTAGAAAATTCTTGTTGTTAGACAACGCTTACAAAAATTGCAAGAAAAAAAAGAGACTATTGAGTAAATAAAGGAGAATATGGAGAGACTTCTTTTATTTTTAGTGTTCCGTATGAAACACTTATAAGATCACTTCGGTGTCTGTCTGTCCGTCTGTCACACCCGATTTTCTCCGAAACTATTTGACGTAGAAAGTTGAAATTTGGTACTAATGTAGAAATTGATGGCCTCATCAAAGCCGCGTAGTTTTGAAAGTTAAATTTTGATTTAAGGGGTTAGTTTTTTTTTGGGGGGGGGGGGGGGGGCGCGTGAAATCAGAAGTGAAAAAAAATTTTTTACTTCGTCATCGAGTGGGATGTCAAATGAAAGCTTGTAAAAACACGAGTTCAAAAAATATATATAATGTCTTACATGTGTACACTTTTCTTTGTATTATTTTGAAAAAATCGCGAAAAATCTCTGTCCCTCCTCTATCTCGAAAAGCACTAATTCAAAAATTTTGAAAAAATTCTGAAATATTCTCCACGAGGTGTAGATTGAACGAAAATTATCACGAGTGCATTACCTTTAATAATTCATCTGATATATAAAAAAACAAAAATTTCTAGGTTATCAGTTTTTAGTAAAGATCAGAAACAAACTTTGTTGAAAACTCATTTGAGGTGTGTTTTGTGAAGTCACTGGTCATTTTATACCTCCGTAACAAAAATTTTTTATTTCAGAAGCAATCAACGTATGGAACACTAATTGCGCAAATTCAATTTGCACTTGATCGATTATTTTTTTGAATTTGTTCGTTTCAGGGTTCCTACATCATAAAAACAGGAATATGAGCGTTGATAAATTTTGTATTGATTTTATAGCATTAAGATAACTTTTCCTGGTTTTTAGCTGGTAATTCGCAAAATTAAAGTAGAATTATTTATAGTGAAATATATAAGAAGTTAAATGGATGGGGGCGGGGATAGCATTGAATATGGCCTCTTATACGTTGTTTTCGGGATTTTCAGTGTTAACATATCTGAAAATCATTTAGTTTTTTGAATATTTCCAAATCCATACCAATTTTTTCAAACTTTTCTTGCGGTTATATTACGATAAAACCATAGAAAAACGATTTTTAGTTTTTTTTTAATATGATTGACCAGTTTTGGTCACCTGCTGGGTCGTTAAAATTACTACTAAATTTGGTCCATACTAACTATGCATAAATGTATCTGATAGGACTTACGTACTACTGAACTAACTAGCTTTAATCTAGGCATTACACTATGGTCCAGGAATTTAATTATTTCTTTAAAATACCAACTAACCTGAACTAAATTTCCAAAAATCTCTCAAAACTGATTCTTGAATTATGGTCAGTTTTTCGTTTTTCTACCATTTTGGACACTTTTTAGTAATTTTTTGGAAATTTGCAGTATTTCAATGAACAAACCAAAGCAATTTATGTTTCTCGATCCACATAATCTGAAATTTGTTGTTTCAAGACCTAAAGGTCGCAAAGTGAATTAACATATCGATTTTTCGGCAATTATTTGACCAAATTTTCGCCATTTATTATCATTTTAGCCAGATTATTATATTATATTTGAAAATCGCTATGTCGATTCACCTTTAGGACTTGAAACACATTATGTGGATCGAGACACACAAAATTGCTTTAGTTTGTTCATTCAAAGATTGCAAAGTTTGAAAAAATTACTAAAAATTATCCATAAAAAGTAAAAAAATAACTAAAAATTGGTCACAATTTAGAAATCGGCTTCGGGATATTTTTTGGAAATTTAGTTATGAGTATTTAAAAAAATATATCGGTTGGATATTAAGACCTGTACATAGTTGTGAATGAAAAATTGAACTCCTGGACGAAAATGCATGGGATCAATTTGTCCAAGATTCATGGATACACCCTAGGCACATGAAGCAGGGTTACCTTAAGTCCTGTCATCCAATTTAATTCACAACATGACGAAAATTGAAGAACCTGCAAAGTCCATGACGTATTTATTTAATGCATATTTTTTTGTTTAGTACTACAATTACATTCGGTTTTCCACGAATTCTGTGAACAGTTGTTTAGGCGTTTTGACTATTCGAGAAACAGCTGGAATCGATCGGGTGCGATCGGCCCCCTAGAATATTCGCGATCACCTGTGTTTATAAAAACCTTGTCCCAAGTGTCAGCCGGCAACAGTTTGAAATTCGTAGTATCGTGAACAAATCGGAGTTTTTAGCGACCTAACAAAGCGTTTTTTGTGAAAGTTTTATTTAAAACCAGTGTTGTGCGTTGTCAAGTGCCTGAGAAACATAGTTATGAGTATTATGTCACTATTTTTCGACGATTCACTACCTTTCGGTTCATCAAGATGGCCCAGTGTCTACGAATCTCATGATCTTTTTAACCCATTCCGCTTCACTAATGATTTGAGACAATTAAATCGACTCGGAAGTCAATTAAACCAACTGGCCGAACTTGAAAGAGATCAATCCATCACTGTGGACAAAGACAGATTCCAAGTCAACGTAGATGTTCAGCAGTTCAAGCCAGAAGAAATCTCTGTAAAGTTAACTGACGATAATACAGTAACTATTGAGGGTAAGCACGAAGAGAAGCAAGACGAGCATGGGTTCATTTCCAGACATTTTGTAAGAAGGTATGCACTTCCTGAGGGTGTTGACGTTAAACAATTGCAATCCAAACTGTCTACAGATGGTGTATTGAGTCTCACAGCGCCAAAGAAACCCAAGGGAAACCACTGGAGTACAAAGAAATTCCAATTATCAGAACTGGACAGCCCATTAAAAGAAATGAACAGATCACAGAAGCTGGGGATGCTCCAAAATAATCGTAAAATGGAAAGTTTTTTTCTATAGTTGTATATTAATACCTAAGTTTTGTTATAGTTTACTTCATAATTTTTAATGAGACTGAAATTTAGTTCCATTTATTTTGTACGCTAATGTTATATCATTCTTGTAATAAAATTTATTTTGAGAAGGGATTTTTTTGAATTTTTATACCTGTTAAGAAAAACACTATTTCATAACACTGTAAACAAAAGAGCACAGAGACGTTTATAGCAACCAGAATTATGCAGGATTAAAAGTCTGTTTTGAATGGTGTAATCCCGCCAAATTCTGGTTGCTGTGAACATCTCAGCCCTTTTGGTTATAGTGTAACAACTCCTCTGGTTGATTATTCCGTAGACGTTCCTAGAGTTTCTCCTTTAGAAACAAGGTCTCGCCATAAGGGTACTAAATTAGAAATATTTTTATTTTACAGCACTATCGTCCGTTTGTTCTAAAATTAGTTCTAGAATTTATATACCCGTAAGAAAAACTTTAACACCTGGCGAAAAGAACATTTTGCATAAAACTAGTAGACCCAAAAAAGATTCTTCTACCTACACATCAAGTTAGGCTTAATGAAACAATTTGTGAAAGCCTTGCCTAAAAATGGTGAATGATTTAAATATTTGTTTAAAAGATTTCCTCATTTATCAGAAGCCAAACTGAAAGAAGGAGTTTTGGTTGGGCCTGATTGTAAAATGATGTTCGATTCCAACTTTGAAGTAAGGATGAATACTGTAACATTCATTTTTTCCTGGATTTTAAGACCATGCAATGTTACTGATTTTTCACTTCAAATTGTATTTATTTTTATTTTAAAATATCGACCGGAATATTAAACAAAAGTTTCAGGACATTCAGTATATACTGTGTGGCGCGGGTTGCTGATCGAACCTACCGCCAGGCCGCGATTGGCGAAATGTTTGACCCGGAGTTTTGATTGGAGCGTCCGGATATTACCGGCAAAAATCGCACGATTATTTAAGGGCCTGAGAAACTACCAGAAAGGCTTTTTTCGATCGAGCCGCAGACCAGGCAGTACCGTCTAGCCGAGAGGCTACTTTCCATCTAGCCGAAGTAGGCTAATTTTCTTCAGAAGCCGCTAAGTAAAAGTACCAGTTTCGACCATAAAAGCTGTAGTGAGCTTTCTAAGTGTTAAGAAAAAGTGTGAAATCGGGCGAAGTCCATCACAGCAGGACTGAAAAACAGTAAGTCAACAAAACTCCCTCCAATAGACTTATTTAAGAGCAGTGCATTAACAGCAATGAATAACAGACAAAAAAAGTGAAGTGTAAAACACGATGTCTCGCCTTCGGGGGTTGTAAAAGTTTAAAGTTTAAATGTAACAACTACTATTTAGGCTAGAATTTTTTGGTATAACTGTAAAGGGTTAGAACTTTTTACTTTCATTTTAAAAATATGAATAAATTCTTTTTTTTGTTGATTAAAGCTAGTGTCTCACTGAATAGTTATTTTTCTTTTCAGGATCAGTTGTGCTAGACTAATTTCTTTTTAGTAATATCCATAAAACACTTCAGTTTTTTTCTCATTTTTCTTAGCTGAAGTTAAATCCTTTCTATTTTAAAATGAGTGGTGCCCAAAAAAAAGTCGTACAACTGAGGTTTCTTTAAAAATAGAATTAAATTCCAAAAAGACGTACAAAAATTATCTCTTACCCATATCTCTCCACCAAGGAAAACTGAGCTAGTATTTCTTTAATTTCTTTAGTTCTTTTAAAATCAGGTTTCACTCAATTCATTATCAGAAATTAAAGCGGGGCTGCAAGAAAATTGTGCTCAAGCTTGGGGCATCCAGTATTTAAAAATGTTACAAAATGACGCAGTCTACATGGGGCGAAAAATAAAGCAAAATTAGCACACCTTACAAAATTGCGCTCAAGCGTGGGACAAACAACTTCTCACAGGGTACGGAAAAAGATGCCTCAAACTGAGGACAGTTTAGCATGTCATAAAAAGACGCCTCATAAAAATAGCGCTGTCAACGCGGGGCTTTTGGAATTTTATTTTTTAAAAAAAGGGTTCAGTGTACTAGCTTTCGAACAAAATAAAAGCTCTAACTTTGCAGATATTTTATTTCATAATATTTATTAAACGAAACTACACTATAGCAGTAAGACAAAAGCAGGGAATTTGTAGAATTTTTTTATTTCAATTTATCTGATATAGATATTTGAATTTTGTTGTTGACTCTAAGATAAGAGATTCCTACTTTTTTCTTAAAAGCTGACTTTTATAATTCAGATTAGCAGATGTGTTGGTCGACTTTAATTTTGCATTGTGATTTATTTTGCGGATAACCGAACAAAAAACTGTTCTTTTTTCTCACCTATATTTTGCATGAATATTAAAAATACTTTGCTGATACGAAAAGGTATTTAGAGATTTTTTTATAGAAAATTCTTAAGATAAATTGGTAAAAGAATTTTAATACAAGGCGATACTTAGAAATTTTTTTTGAAATTGTCGAAGATTTTTTAAATGTTTGGTAAAGAAGTTTACATATTTTAAGTGCCTTTATATGATTTTATTTTGACTATTGGAGCACAGGAGAAATATTTTTACGACTTTTTAAACAATTCTTTTAAATTTTATAAACTAAATTACCATGGAAGCCTTCAATTTTAAAGTCAATCACCTACTGGAAAATGAATTAGACTATGAACTGAAAAGCCGTCGTATTTTCTCAGAACGTCCGGTCGCAGATAAAAGAAAGATTCTAACGAGGATCTTAAGTAAAGAATTATTCCAATAGATCAGATTGGACTAAATAGTTACAAAAAGTTTCTGGTTTTTTTAAGTCTAATAAAAATTCTCCTTCTTAAGTTAGAACTCCTGCTTCTCCAAATGGTCACATGTCTCCTCTATTCGTGCATAAATATTTAGATAACAGACCGCATATCAAGATAAATCTATTAGGTGCCCATTTCTCGGCTTTATTTGACTCTGGTGCAAATGCCTCCGTTATAGGTCAGAATGGTATTAAAATTTTAAGTCGTTTAAGTATAAAAATATGCCACGTCAAAAATAGAAGTGTTACCACTGCAGATGGCAGCCGTCTAAAAGTTTTAGGTACGGTTGAGTTGCCGCTAGTCTGCAATGGTCATTGTTTAGTAATCTCTGCTCTAGTAGTACCTTCTCTATCACATACTTTGGTTTTAGGATGTGATTTTGCACAAAAATTCGGAATTTTAGTAAATTTTAAAAATAATTCGTGGTATCCACAGTCCCTAGAAGTCAATTCTCAAACAAGTTTTAAAGATAGTTATTCAGAAAGTTCTTTTGAAAACCTTTTCTCGCGTCTATGTACCCTAGATGATCTCTCGCGGACGGAACGCTTAAAAGCAAAAAAAGTAATAAGCTCTTTCAATGAAATAAGTAGTAAGGATAGGTTAGGCCGAACGAATAAAATCAAGATGTCTATAGATACGGCTGATGCCAGTCCTGTAAAGACAAGGCCCTTCGCCATGTCTCCTTATATGTCAAAAGTATTAAATAAAGGGTTAGCCGAAATGTTGACACTCGGAGTGACATCGTCTAAGCTATGACGGAAGAAAGCTCAACGAGGTCAGCAAATTTGATAACTACCCATTACCGAACATCGACCGAATTTTGACATCACTCAGGAATGCTAAGTATGTATCTTCGATAGACCTTAGAAAGGCTTTCTGGCAAATTCCTTTAGACAAATCCTCTAAGGAAAAGACCGCGTTTGCAGTAGTAGGCCGAGGTCTATTTCAGTTCGTCACTATGCCGTTTGGTCTAAAGAACGCTGCTCAAACTCAGCAACGTTTAGTAGACGCTATATTTGGTCCGAAATATGAGCCACATATTTTTACCTATCTCGATGATATTTTAGTAACATCGGAAGACTTCGAATCGCATATTCGCTTACTTAAGGAAGTGAAAGATAAATTGAAAGAGGCCGGACTGACGATAAATTTGAGCAAATGTGATTTTTTTAAAACTTCTCTAAAGTTTTTAGGCTATATTGTAGGCTCAAATTCCTTGCGTACCGATCCGGATAAAGTAGCAAGCATGGTTAATTATGCGAGACCTACTAATACTACGGAAGTTAAGCGCTTCGTAGGAATGTGTTAATGGTACAGACGTTTTATCGAGAATTTTTTCTACCTTGTTGTCGCCTATTAATGACCTTTTGAAAGGACGAAAAAAAGGACAATCGATAGATTGGACAAAGGCAGCCGAAGAATCTTTTATAAAGATTAAAGAGCTATTGGTTCCAGCTCCAATTTTATCCCAACCAGATTTTTCCCAACAGTTTTATATCTCTAGCGATGCTTCTAATACCGGTTTAGGGGGCGTCCTAACACAGAAAATCAATGGTGAGGAAAGAGTGATAGCGTATGCCAGTAGAACTTTGTCAAAGGCTGAACGTAACTATTCGGTTGTTGAAAAAGAATGTTTAGCAGTACTCTTTAACATCGAAAAGTTTCGACCCTACATAGAAGGTGTTCCTTTCACGGTCATAACAGATCATTATAGTTTATTGTGGCTTAATTCTATTAAAAACCCTAGTGGCAAACTAGCGCGTTGGGCGATTAGGCTGAGACAACATACATTTAATTTAATTTGGCCAAAATGCGTTTTGATATCTTAAAGTTTGTGAGGACTTGTGAAGTATGTGGAGCGCAGAAATCTCCAAATGCACTACCTATGGGACTGATGGGAAAAGAGAAAACGGTTAATTACCCTTTTCAAGTCATAGCAGCTGATCTAGTAGGTCCATTTCCACGTTCAAAACAAGGAAATAAATGACTTTTCGTAATTTCTTGCTGGTTAACAAAGTATACCGTGTTATTTCCTTTGAAAAGCTCTAAAGCCGAATGCTTTTTGAAAATTTTAGAAAACGATATTTTTCTAATCCACGGAGTTTCATCGCTTTCGATATGCGATAACGGTACTCAGTTTACTTCTGAGTGTCTTAAGAGCTTAAGTGAGACATATAGTTTTAACATACGTTTCAATCCCGTGTGCCCTCTACAATATGATTTCGTTCAAAATAATATTCGTTGATTCACGTGATAATTCGGGATAAAGGAATTTCAAAGATTCAAACACGAAGTAACCGGGTTTACACCGTCTTTCTTAGTTTACGGCAGACAGATACCTCTATCTGGATCATATTATAAAAATTTAGATTTGGATGTCAATGTTGACAGCGAAATAATTCCGGGTAACAGGGGCGCGTATGCCGAAAATTTAAAGGGTTTAAAAGATATTTTCACCGACGTGCGTAGTAAGATACATAAGGCTTATGAACGGAACAGTAAGTTTTACAACCTTAGAAAAAGGGATTTTCCTTTAAGATAGGTGATCACGTTTGGCGAAAAAATAAAATTCTTTCCAGTGCAGCAGATAAATTCACATCGAAGTTGGTACCTAAGTATGTGCATTGCGTGATTAGAGAAAAAATTTCAGATTTAGTTTATGGTTTAGTTAATTTAGATGGGACTAAAGTAGGACGATGGCATATTAAAGACTTAAAACCATTCAATGAACCTAACCCTAATGAAAGTTTGTCAGAAGAAGAATAATTTATATTTACACTATCTTAATTGCTTTAGTTTATTTTTTTTTGATGTTGCTCTGTAGAGGTGACGACCTCGTCTTTTTTGACTGTTATAAAAGTTGAGCTGAGGATAGCTTACTTTTATAGTTTTTGCTAAGGTTTTGGGTATTGGCCATATCCCAAACTTAGGTTGATTGTAGTTGATGTTTAGCATCGACTCAGCTGTTGCGAGCTTGCGAAAGAGTCACACTCAGGATATATCATAAGACTGGTATGTCGGTGGTCGCGGGATTTGATTTGCTTATGACCCCAAATAATATCCAGTTCTTGACACTTGGAAGCGAAATTTAGATTAGAGGCAATCCAAGGTGATCTTGAGTTAGGACAAGCGCAGGATGAAGCTCGTGTTGTATGATGTAGAGTCAAAATGTATAAGAGCAATTTCAAAGTTTGTTACCCGAGTGGGTGTATTTTTATTACCTTAATGGTATATTTTGGGTGCAATTAAGAGTAAATTGATTTTGGTTTATCCAGTAAGTCTAAGACTTGGATTATTTTGGTTTAGATCTTCTTCTGCATTGACAAACTGAGGGTATTTTCGATTTTTTTCAGAGCCGTTTAAACGTTGCCTTTGAGTCACTAATTTTTTTTAAATTTTTTTTGCATAGACTCATAGGCGTCTGTTGAGTTTTTTCGGTTTACTATCAGATTGATAGAAAATTGAAGTTCTGCAGGAGAACTAAAGGCTGATCATTTACAGGGGATGAGAGCAGAGTAAGACAGTCGTTTCACAAAGAAATGATCAAAATCTGATACTGAGATGAGAACCTTGTCAAGAGAGGCTAAGCGCAGTGAAGGAAGATTCCTAACCGAATTTTTAGATTTCCAAGAGGTAATCTAGAAGTTTGGGCTGACAGAAAACGGTTATGCCTGATACCTGTAGCAGTTTCTTCTAGAGGCTATTGTCTAGGGAGACGATTAACACCATGATCGAATATTTTAGCTGTCAACGATGTTTTCTTCTTGTTTCTGATTAAGCTGGAAAAGCTCTTGTCGTCTTCAAAAGTTTTGTTGCGTTGCCACCAAAAATTTGAGAAATTTTTGCTTCATGTAGCTTTTTAAGCTCATTTTCGTTTTTTAAATTTCGTTAGAAGCTTGGTTAAGTCAACCTTGTAAACCTTTTAGGTTGTATCCCATGAGTTATCTGTTTTTACAGGCTGTGATGCACCGGGTGCTAACAGATGCCGTTACGACGTTTGGCAGGGAGTTAGTCTTCCTGAGGAACAGACTGATTGGAAGGGTAGTCTATGGGGGGTGAACGTTTGACCTTTGGGACCTTTAAAGGTTTTGTTACCCAATGGTTATTTCTATTTGAACCAAAGGAGAGCCTAACTACTGTAGTCGACCTCAGCTCCAATTAGCCTATTAGTGGTGACAGGCTGTTGGCAGTAGTGTATTTCGGAACACCCTATTGATTAATTTTTTTGACTTATGGTGGTGTGGTAGACACCGTTTTAGTTTAGTGGATGCTATAATCTACTCCCTTTTGTTGGTGGACTCCAGGGTCACCAATTCTGTATTTTTTTTGTCTCCACCTTTCAGTATATCGTGGTGAAGTGTTTGTCTCCTGTTATGTGGGATGGATTGAATGTTTTTCGTTGTTGTTCTAGGGCGAGACCAGTACACGAGGGTTCTTCATGCAACTTGGAGAAGCGCAATGCTGGTTAAGTTTTATATCTCTGTGTAGCCACCCTGAAGAATGACGGAGGGCGTTTGTTCTGGCTCATGTTTCTAGGCAGATTTGTCACTTTGGTGCGATGTGCCGAAGATTTGATTAGCTTTTGCTAAGAGCTTTCACCAAGCTCAGTATGGAGTTATCATAACCAAGAGTTTGGGATTTGAACTCCTGTATATATTTCTGTACATATTTCTGTATATATTTCGGTGTATGTTGGTTGCCTGAGGGCATGTGCTCAAAATGCGAGATTTTGAGTCGTTTTGTTTATGGACTCCCATATATAGGATTATGACTTTAGGGAGGTCCTATTTCGAGACTTGCTGTCTCATATAGTTATGTTAGGAATGTTTCCTTGAATGTTAGTTGCGCGTGGACTAATCATTCTGTTCTTTGTGAACATTGCTTTTTGAAGCAGGATCATTCAGTTTGGTGAATTTTAGCTTTTATAGCTATTCACTGTGTTTAGAGTGAACTTTAGCTTTTGTAGCTATTCACTGTGCTTATAGTGATATTGTTAGCTTTGATAGCTGCTCACTATGTAATGGGCGAGATTGTTCTTTAGGAACGCAGACTTTGTGTAGTCGAGGACTATTTACAGAGTGTTTTCTTGGCGAGGAGCCGAGGCTTTTTTCTGGCGATGTACCAGAATGTTTTCTTGGCGAGGAGCCGATGTTTTTCCGGCGATATGCCAGAGTGTTTTCTTGGCGAGGAGCCGAGTTCTTTCTGGCGATATACCAGAGTGTTTTGTTGGCGATGAGCTGACGTGTTTTCTGGCGATCAACCAGAGCGTTTTCCCTAGCGATTTTAGCATGTCTAGATGTCTTAGGACGTCGACATTGTGCGATGTAGAGTGCGATTATTTTCTGAGTGCGACTAGTAGTGATACTAGATTTGGAATGTTCTCTTAGCGATGAGCTAGAGCATGGATGGCGATTTTTCCCGAGCGTTTGTCTGGATATTTATCCAGATATATTTTTTTTTGGCCTAGTGCTAAATGGTCTGACAAGACTTTTTCTTTTTAGTGTAAGTGTTTGCACTAGAATCTTTTTTTTTATTTTTTTTCTTTATTTAAGAATTTTTATAAATTTCTTTTGCTGAAGTAGAAAATTTTCAGACAATCCTTAAAAAATATTTTAAGGGGGGCGTTCATATTTTATTTCAGTTCACTTTTTTTTTTTGATTTAGACAAGAGTCTAGACATAGTTATATTTTTTGTTTTGGTAACAATAACAGAGCTGATTCTTTTATATAAGAAGACCGCGATTGTTACTTTGAACAGGTATTTCTTATGTTCATGCAAGGATTTTTATTTGCTTTTTGATGTACTTAACCTTAGTGCTTAATTAAGTTAAGTCTAGTTATAAGATTCTCTTGTGTACATGCAAAAATTTTCATTTGGTTTTCATTGTACTTAATATTAGTGCTTAATAGAATTAAGTCTAGTAGTAAGGACCGAAGTTTGTAATTTTGTTTTAAGTTCTGACCTTAGTATTAAGTGATAGTGTACCACTTTGTACCTTTTCATCAGTAGCCTTAGTTTAATAGACTAGTGTAGTCTATTTCTTTTTGGAAGGGGGTAAATGTAACATTCATTTTTTCCTGGATTTTAAGACCGTGCAATGTTACTGATTTTTCACTTCAAATTGTATTTATTTTTATTTTAAAATATCGACCGGTATATTAAACAAAAGTTTCAGGACATTCAGTATATACTGTGTGGCGCGGGTTGCTGATCGAACCTACCGCCAGGCCGCGATTGGCGAAATGTTTGACCCGGAGTTTTGATTGGAGCGTCCGGATATTACCGGCAAAAATCGCACGATTATTTAAGGGCCTGAGAAACTACCAGAAAGGCCCACCCCCATGAAGATTGTAACCTAGATTAAGTTTAGAATTAAGTTCTAGATTAGTTTAGAATTAAGCTCTAGTTAAGTTAGATTAGTCAACTAATGTAAATTAAATTCCAATGTCCTAGGTTAAGTTAATTAGGATTACTGTATAGAACCTAGGTTAAGTAGTATAGGAATATAATCTATCATAAATGTAAGTAAGAGGCATAGCCTAACTTAAATTCAATAAAGACAATGACAATGACACGACCAGAAAGGCTTTTTTCGATCGAGCCGCAGACCAGGCAGTACCGTCTAGCCGAGAGGCTACTTTCCATCTAGCCGAAGTAGGCTAATTTTCTTCAGAAGCCGCTAAGTAAAAGTACCAGTTTCGACCATAAAAGCTGTAGTGAGCTTTCTAAGTGTTAAGAAAAAGTGTGAAATCGGGCGAAGTCCATCACAGCAGGACTGAAAAACAGTAAGTCAACAAAACTCCCTCCAATAGACTTATTTAAGAGCAGTGCATTAACAGCAATGAATAACAGACAAAAAAAGTGAAGTGTAAAACACGATGTCTCGCCTTCGGGGGTTGTAAAAGTTTAAAGTTTAAATGTAACAACTACTATTTAGGCTAGAATTTTTTGGTATAACTGTAAAGGTTAGAACTTTTTACTTTCATTTTAAAAATATGAATAAATTCTTTTTTTTGTTGATTAAAGCTAGTGTCTCACTGAATAGTTATTTTTCTTTTCAGGATCAGTTGTGCTAGACTAATTTCTTTTTAGTAATATCCATAAAACACTTCAGTTTTTTCTCATTTTTCTTAGCTGAAGTTAAATCCTTTCTATTTTAAAATGAGTGGTGCCCAAAAAAAAAGTCGTACAACTGAGGTTTCTTTAAAAATAGAATTAAATTCCAAAAAGACGTACAAAAATTATCTCTTACCCCATATCTCTCCACCAAGGAAAACTGAGCTAGTATTTCTTTAATTTCTTTAGTTCTTTTAAAATCAGGTTTCACTCAATTCATTATCAGAAATTAAAGCGGGGCTGCAAGAAAATTGTGCTCAAGCTTGGGGCATCCAGTATTTAAAAATGTTACAAAATGACGCAGTCTACATGGGGCGAAAAATAAAGCAAAATTAGCACACCTTACAAAATTGCGCTCAAGCGTGGGACAAACAACTTCTCACAGGGTACGGAAAAAAGATGCCTCAAACTGAGGACAGTTTAGCATGTCATAAAAGGACGTCACAATACAAAGGAAAAAGAGGCTTGGATATCATTTAAAGAAGTTGTGACTAAGTTTTTGGGCAATGTGAAAGACCCTAACTATGAACTTATCGTAGCTAATATGATAGACAAGTTCATAAATTTGGGTTATCTAATGAGCCTTAAAGCCCACTTAAATTAAAACCTTATACTAAGAAAATCCGAAGAGTGTTTGAAAAAACCCATTATCTTCTTATTTTTTTGTTCTTCTCTCAATCTTCTACTCGCATAACCATATAGATGTTAGAATAGAGGAGGTAAGTTCTTACGAAAAGCATAATGCTCATAGAAAGAAATAATATGAGAGTCATTCTGTCTCTTACTCGGCGCCGGAATTCAGCACTCAAGCGCAAAGTAAGAGAGATAGAATTGTCTCATATTATTTCCTCCTCTTTCTAACAACTATACGCTTTCACTTAGAGCAGGCTATATACTTTCTCTCCTCTATTCTAATATCTGTATGCGCATAACGAAAAACAACGAGCTTCTCTTTACAACTATGGCATAAGTAACGGATACATATAGTAATGGCAATATATGGACAATTTTCTTCTTTTTAGTGTTCCATACGGAACACTTATACGAGGCTGGTTTGAAAAGTCCGTGCAAAAATAAAAACTACTTATGTGTTTGGGGTAAACCTTTTTTATTTTTCGACATAGTCTCCTTTTAGGCTTATACACTTCGTCCAACGATGTTCTAGTTTGTTGATCCCTTCCGAATAATAGGATTTGTCCAAGTCTGCAAAATATCCATTAATGTCTGCAATCACCTCCTCGTTTGAATAAAATCTTTGTCCCGCCAGCCATTTCTTCAAATTGGGGAACAAATAGTAGTCCGAGGGAGCCAAGTCTGGAGAATAGGGGGGATGTGAAACGAGTTGGAATCCTATTTCCATTAATTTTGCGACCCACAACTGCTGAGGTGTGTGCTGGTGCGTTGTCGTGATGGAAAAGGATTCTTGTGGGCCAATCGCGGGCGTTTTTCTTGCAGCTCGGTTTTCAAACGGTCCAATAACGATGAATAATATTCACCTGTTTTTTTTGTTTTTTTTTATTGGTCTAGCACACGTGCTGCAGAGAAGTTCCTAAAGCGCTCCAGGAGCGGCACGAGTGCGGAAAAAGCGATTCACGTTGTTCTTGAACCTGTAATAGTTTTACCCTTTTCCAGATAGTCGATGAGGATTATCCCTTGCGAATCCCAAAAGACAGTCGCCATAATCTTTCCGGCCGAAGGAACGGTCTTCGCCTTTTTTGGTGCAGATTCCCCCTTGGTAACCCATTGTTTAGATTGTTGTTTGGTCTCAGGAGTATAGTAATGTATCCATGTTTCATCCACAGTGACGAAACGACGCTTAAAGTCCTCCGGATTCTTCTGGAACAGCTGCAAACCATCCTTGCAACACTTCACACGATTCCGTTTTTGGTCAAGCGTGAGGAATCGCGGCACCCATCTTGCGGATAGCTTTCTCATGTCCAAATGTTTATGCAAAATATTATGTACCCGTTCAGTCGAGATGCCCACAGCACTAGCAATCTCACACACCTTAACTCTTCTGTCACCCATCACAATATCATGGATTTGATCAATGATTTCTGGAGTCGTAACCTCCACAGGCCGTCCAGAACGTTCAGTGTCACATGGCCATATGGCCAGTCCGAAAATTTTGAAACCACTTATAAACTGTTCTAATCGAAGGTGCAGAGTCACCATAATGTTTATCAAGCTTCTCTTTAGTCTCCTGAGGCGTTTTGCCTTTCATAAAGTAATGTTTAATCACCACACGAAATTCTTTTTCGTCCATTTCTTGAAAATCACTCGACTTCCTTGATTCACACGAATGCCAAACACAAAGAAATAGACCAATATGGCTGAAACTTGGTGTGCGTTCATTCAAGAGATGCTACTAACTAAACATGACCTCGATACGCGCCGGTGGTGCCATCTCTCGGACTTTGCACGGACTTTTCAAACCAGCCTCGTATGTTGGTACATATAAGAGTATAAATGAAAACATTAAAGTACGCAATTTATACCATAAAATCAGTAATTTTCGTTTGTACAATTTGTACAAATAAAACTGAATTAAAAGTAAAAATTACTGAAGCCTGGAACACTATTTCCCCGGAGTATACTAGAAAGTTAGTTGAATCAATGTCCAGAAGATTACAAGCCGTTATTGATAATGAGGGAGGCCCGACCAAATATTAGCAGGCTTATTTCAAATTCTACAGTTTGTTTTCTCTAATAATTTTGATATATTGAATTTTGCATCATTTAAGCTGTGACGTTAAAATCGCATATAATTTAATTAATTATTTATTGTTGATTGTTGGGATATTTAAGACAAAAAGTAAATCATACTTTTTTAGAAGACTCTTTACTAATTTATTTTTAATAAGTTGTTTTTTCCAAATAAATAAAGAGGCACTGAGGCCAGTTAGTCTTTTTTTATAGCGACTGCCGTCGGCCATGTAAATTATTATTTCGCAAGATCCGTCGAACTGTTTCGGGGTTACACCATTTTCCAAACTGTCTTTCCACCTCGGCGCACAACTTTGGCGCACTTTTTTTTGGATAATTTGATACCTCTCTTAAAATCCATCTTTCTTCACGTTCATTGAAGATCTTATTTGGAGCCAACCTTGACTTATTCTCGACTCTATTTTCATTCCGGTAACGTTCAGTGATATGCTGAACAGTTGACGGACATTTATTTACCATTTTGGCTATGTCTCTTTGTAATGAGTAATAATTAAATTTCTCTCAGAAATTGTAGTTCGACGAACCATTCTTAAACAATTTCGTTTTATTGAAGGAAAAAATGTCAAACTAAACAAAAAAAACGATTGCACTAAGAAAACAAAGCAACGCCGCCTTCGTAAATTTCAAAATGCGATAAGTTTTGACCCCTGTTGTTATTTTGCATCATTTAAGCTGTGACGTTAAAATTGCATATGATTTGATTAATTATTTATTGTTAATTAAGTAAGGCATATTTAAGACAAAAAGTAATTCATACTTTTTTAGAAGACTCTTTACTAATTTAATTTCAATAAGTTGTTTTTTCCAAATAAATAAAGAGGCACTGAGACCAATTAGTCTTTTCTTATACCGACTGCATCATTTAAGCTGTGAGTCACTGTATATATATATATATATATATATATATATATATATATATATATATATATATATAAAGTAATACTTGCGCACACTTTTCTTTGTATTATTTTTAAAAAATCGCGAAAAATCGCTGTCCTCCACCTTATCATGAAAAGAACTGATCAAAAAATTTTAAAAAAATTCTGGAATATTCTCCACGGGGTGTAGATTGAACAAAAATTATCACGAGTGCATTAACTTTAATAATTTATCTGGCATATAAAAAAAAAAAAACAAAAATTTCATGGTCATCAGTTTTCAGTAAAGATTGGAAACAAACTTTGTGGAAAACTCATTTGGGGTGTGTTTTGTGAAGTCACTGATCATTTTATACCACCGTAACAAAATTTTTTATTTTAAAAGCAATCAACGTACGGAACACTAATTGTGCAAGTTCAACTTGCACTTGACCGGTTATTTTTTACTTCTCTTGCTAAATGATTATCTTTCGAGATTGTTCAGGAACCCTAGACCTCGGAAACTATAGTTTCTTATTTTCATGGGTCTTTCTATCAGTCCGTTAGCACGCTAACTTTGGAATGAAATAAGATTTAAATTTCAAATTTGGTACGTTTGAATCCTTAGGACAGGAATGGCGCCTGTAGTTTTTCAGCGATAACGCATCAGAGGAAGCGGGTGAAAGTAGTGGGATCAATGAATTTTGTATAATGTCAGTAGTATTATGATAGCTTTCCTCGTTTTTGATTTAAATAATAAACAAACTTCAAGTAAAATTATAGAGAGCCAAACATATGAAAGGTTAAAAGGGTGGAGCCGGCCTCGATAGTGCGGTGGGTATAGGGCCTTCCAAGTGTACCGATGATCGCTGGTTCGAATCCGACGGTAGCGGCTGGGTATTATGACGTCCCAGATTTTAACAGTATACAAGCTTATGGCTAATACGCTAAATTTGTGAGGCCAGTAGGACAGTAAAACAAAATTAAAAGGGTTGGGAGGGGGACAGAGGGACGGTTGCGAATAAATTTTGTTATTCGTCCTTGTCAGGGCTCTTGGAGTTGAGGAATCTGAAAATTATGTTATTTTAGAATATCTTCAATATGAACAGTGAAACTGTAAAAAGTGTCCTGGTTGTAGAGTGACCTCAATAAATTTATTAACTTTACAACTTGTATTTGCAACGGAAATAGTGAGTAAATAATTCTTCAAATTTTTATCTTTTCTAATTTCCAATATCGCGATAATGGGACCACTAACACCAATTTATTATATGAGACGGATACTTTATTGATGTATGGATAATCATAAGATCCAATTGAATGGCTGCTTGATCAGTTGTTCAACTTATATACACTTTTTTAGCGATTTGTATGCTATAAAGCTGAACTAAAAAAATAATAAAATAAAAAAAACAAAATTAAAAAAACCAAAGCACATAATTGCGCAACAAAGAGATGAACCTTATTCTACTTTTAGTCGACATTGGTTAAGAGTTATGAGATTAGACTTTACCAGGTGTACAAGTATGAAATGCGGATTTTTTTTCTAAAAAAACATGTTAAATTCGAAAGAATGATAAAAAGTGTTTTATTCAAAGTATGTTCCATCGCTTGTTATACATTTTTTTTTCCCATCTTTCGGGCAATTTGTGAATACCACGCCAGTAAAAATCTTCCCCTTTTGCTGCGAACCATTCATCGAGCCATTTTTTTACATCTTCGTACGAACCAAAGCGCTGCTCAGCAAGTGCGTGACCCGTCGATGGAAACAAGTGGTAATCCGAAGGAGCCAAGTCTGGTGAGTAAGCCGCATGGGGGGGTAGAACTTCCCAGCTGAGTGCTTCCAACGTGTCGTGTACTGGTTTTGCCGTATGTGATGGGGCATTGTCATGAAGAAAAATGACTTTGTGTTGCCTCTTTCGGTATTCTGGCCTTTTTTCAAGCAGCGAACGGTTCAAATCGGTCAATTGTTGTTGATAACGTTTGGTATTAACCTTTTCCTCAGGTTTTAACAGCTCATAATAGACCACGCCCCTCTGGTCTCACCAAACACAGAGCATCGTCTTTCTGCCAAAGCGATTCGGTCTTGCGGTCGATTTGGATGGTGCGCCTGGGTCTACCCATGATTTTTTGCGCTTGGAATTCTCAAAGTAAATCCACTTTTCATCCCCTGTAACTATACGATGCAAAAACGACTTCCTTTTGTACCGAGCGACCAAAATGTCACACGTGTTTTTGCGCTTTTCCATTTGCCTGTCGTTCAACTCATGTGGTACCCATCTACAGGCTTCTGAATCTTTCCCATCTCTCGTAACCGATTGGAAACAGCTTGTTGGCTAACGCCCAATTGCTCGGCGATTTGTCTTTGTCTTTGCGGATCATCTTCGTCCAACAATGCTTGCAATTCCACATCTTCGTATTTTTTTGGCGGTTCCTTGTCTGCAACATCGAAGTCACCACTTTTGAAACGCCGAAACCATCATTCATACGTATCTTGCGATGGAGCATGTTCACCATAAGCTTCTCGAAGTAATCGGTATGATTCAACAGCAGTTTTCTTCAAAAGAAAACAAAAAATTAATGCCGTCCGCGAATGCTCTTTGTTCGGTATAAATTTCGACATATTGAACACAATAACACAACACTATGCATACACTTTTCTGATTGATCACTCCTGTGCATCTGAAACTCGTTGATGGCGCAACAAAATAGCGCAGTGTCAAATCTTTATAGCACAAACTGCATTGGTGCAGCATCTGTTGTCTGAAATCCGCATTTCATACTTGTACACCTGGTATATCATGAAACATGTAGTTTTAAGTAAATTTCGTTTTTATAGTGTGTGACATGAATATAATTCCGCCCATTGCATTTCTGAGAAATGAGAAAAAATGTTAGTTTCCGTATTTTGAAAAAAAATTATAAAATAAACTAATAAAACTAAGTTTTTTCTTTAGTTTACAAATAGATTTAGTTTGCTGATGACTGCAACCCATCCAAATATCAGCAGACAGCAGGAAGAAATACATCTTAACAAACACGTGGAGGAGATCCCGTTATTGGGTGACAGTAACTAGGTACAGTTTAACTTTACAAAAACTCGCGCAGCAGTTTTTTCTAAAAAAAAAATAATTTTACACAGCCACATAGTCATGTCGGAATAGCATCGTTACTCAACTTGCTAGGCATTAACTTGGAAGCAAATATATTTTGGCAAGACTGTTGCATGCATAGCCAAGAAAGCTTCGGAACTTGAAACTGTGGATCACACACCATCTTTTAATCCTACAAAAAACTCGAATTTGATAAAATCAATGAAATACTGCTTCCACATTGGAGCATTGCTCCTAAACAGACTGTGCATTTATTTGTTAAATTCTACCTAGAAACTTGGATTCTTTGGGACATTGTAGAAAAGTTGGGGGATTGGATCTATCCTTAAAATATTTTCATGGGTAGATATGACCCACTTAATTCCTCTTAGAGCGGTGGATGCCATAGAAATCACATTCTTATGCAGTTTAGCTTGTTACTCCTTATACTAACCTCTTTCAAACCTTTCTTCTTTCGCGTACGCATCGCTCAGCCGACCATAAAAAACGGTCAAGTGCAAGATGGATTTGCGCAATTAGTGTTCTGTATCGTAATTGCCTTTACAATAAAAATTCTTGTTACGAAGGTATAAAATGATCAGTGACCTCACAAAATACACCCCTAATGAGTTTTTAATACAAGAATTAAGAGCCCAGATTACAAAAATATCTAGTCAGATACTGACTCAGCAGGCTAACCAGACCAACCAGAATAAGACAAAAAATTCCTTACAAGTATATATCTTAGGACCCAATATGTATGTTCATTTTTTTCTTAGTCAATAATGTATAGTAGTTATAGCATCTTAGCTATCTAATAGCTAATAAATCAATCTAGAATCTAGTATCAAATGTGTAAAACAAATGTTTAATACCTAAATATTTGTTTAATTATAAACAAATAAAATAAAATTATTGTCTCTACATATGCGTTGGCCATCAGGCGTGTACTGAAAATTATATTAAAAAACTTCCACCATATTGTCAAGCCAATTAGTTTTTTTTTATACCAGATAAATTATCAAACGTAATGCATTCGTGATCATTTTCGCCCAATCTGCATTTTATGAAGACTATTTTATAATTTTTTCAAAATTTTTTGATTGTACTAATCTACTTTGGGAAAAGGTGAAGGGACAGTGATTTCTGGTCATTTTTTTTTTTAAATAATACAAAGAAAAGTGTTCGCATGTATTACATCGTATGCATTTTTGAACTCGTATTTTCACAAGCTTTCTTTTGACAACTCACTCAATAACCTGGCAAAAATAAAATTTTTTCGCTTCCGATTTAATCCCCCAAAAGTAACTTTTAAAGCTACACGGCTCTGATTGGGCCATCAATTCCTATATCTGTGCCAGATTTCCACTTTCTGTGTCAAGCAGTTTCGGAAAAAATCGTGTGTGGCAGACGGATACCGATGTGGTCTCATAACTGATCCGTACGGAGCACTAAAAAAGTACATATTAAACATTTTTTTTAAAAATAATTTGCTTGGTTTAAAGAACACGTAATTCCTTAAATAAAGTAAAATTCTGACATATGACGATCAGATATGACGTATGACGATCAGAAGGCTTCAGAACCTTTAAATTTTGACAAATCCGTGACTTATGATTAGAGCTTAAATTAAGAGTGTATGTCAAAATTTAAGAGGCGCCCTGATCGTCATTGTGAACACGGCCTTAATAATCGTAATATATAGATCCATAGAACTGTAGTAACTTTATTTACCTTAAACAGTTTGTTTGCGACAGACGTCACACAGCACAAATCTTGACAAAAAGACTAAAATATAAAATGCACTATTGGACTTAGATTAGTAACTTCTAGTCTAGGGGTCGGCAACCTTTTAACTAAGGGGTGCCAGTTTTCATCCATACAACATTTTGCGTGCCGACATAGGTACTTACTACAACTAAAATTAACAAAAATTAACTTAAATTAACTTAAAATATTGCTTTTAGAAGGTTTAATTACAAAAAAATTTTAACATTTAACAAATAATTTTATTATACAGTCGTGGGACCTAGTGTGATCCCTGTGCTTGAAGTTCTTTAGAGAATTTTCTTATATCCGGTTCATGTCTGGTTATTTTTAGTGTCACACATGCTTCCGAGTTGTCTGTTGTCAGCCTGCTTCGGTACGGGTTTAAAATCACTCTCATATGGGAAAAAAGTTGTTCACAGATATAGGATGATCCGAAAGCTGCAAGCATGGCAAACGCTACTTTCTTAAGACAAATAAATTTCTTTGGTAAACTCATCCAGCAACTGAGTATCTCGTTTGAATGGTTCTGGCAGTCACCTTCTAATACCCTTCTTAATTCTACAAATTTCGTGTTCCATAACTCGGAGCTTTTAAATTCAATGTATTGAAGATCAAAATCATTAATGTCCATCCATGAGAAAAGAGATATGTCAAAGCGACTGCTGGAAAAATCCATTAAATCTGGTTTGATTAAAAAAGCGAACATAGGACCATGTTTATCAAAATCCTGACCCCTCTCGATAAACTCCTCTTTTAAATTAGTCATATATTTAAGAATTTCGTCTATAGTGCACCATCGTCGACACTGGATATATAAGTTTTTAAATTTGGAAAATATTTATGTGTTTGTAGTAATATCGCTGATAAATAAATCTATTTTTAATTTGAATGATTTCCAGGATTCGTATAAATCCAGAACTGTTTTGCCTGAACCTTGTAACTTTAAGTTGAGTTCACTGAGATGGTTTGTAATATCAGTAAGAAACATTAACATACAGATCCAGTTCTTATCTTCTAGTTCAGGATAAGCATCCACTTGATTTTTTTCCAACAAGAACGATTTAATTTCGCCCAGACATTGCACAAATCTAGAGAGCACTTTACCACGGCTGAGCCAGCGCACATTATTGTCCAATGGTATATCTGAATATGCACTTTCTAGTCCCTGCAGAAACGCCTTAAATTGTCTATGGATCAGTGAAGAACGACCGACAATGTAGTTAACTATTTTAACCACCCTATCCATCACGGATTTTAAACTTCCAGCGGATATTTTAGCGCACAAACTCTCTTGGTGAATTATGAAATGAAAATTCAAAACTGATCGACCCATGCGTTCATTAAGAAGGGAAACAAATCCTTTATGTCTCCCAATCATAGCAGGAGCGCCATCTGTCGTTACGCAAAAAATTTTATTTAAATCAATGTTCCGCTTTTCAAAATGTTTAACAAATTCTAAAAATATATCCTTTCCTCTTGTAGTTCCCTGCAATGGGAGCAGACAAATCAGCTCTTCATGCACACTGCCATCATCGAAGTATTGCGCAACGATTGCTAGACGGGCAATGTCATTAATATCGACACTTTCATCCAATGCTACACTAAATACAAAATTCCGTTTGATAGCGTCTCTCTGCTGTTTTTGGACATTTTGTGTCATTTTGGTAATTCGTCTCTCGATGGTCCTCGCTGATGCCAGTATATCCCTAATCCTGGCCAATATTGTATCCTTATTGGGCAAGTCGTCGAATAAAATCTCGCCAGTACTCAAAAACGTTTGCTTCATAAATTCTCCGTCAGTAAACTACCTTTTGTGCCAACGATTGTGCAATTTTGAAACTGCATTCAGTTACCTGATTTTTTCCTTGGAAAACTTTGCCAAAGAATGTTGACTGTTTCTCGTATTGTTTACTTGCTCTTTGTATTGCCTCCCTTTTATCAGCGTTATCTTTAAATGACGATTCATGTTTTATCTGGAAATGTCGTTGAACACTAGATGTCCGGAAAACTACGCTTTCCCGACATAGGACACAAATGGCCCGATCGTTTTGCTGTACAAAACCGTAATCTGTTGTCCATGAAGTTTGAAATGATCGAACGTCTAACTTCCGTTTCTTCGCACCAACGTAATTTTAATTTTTAAACTTTTCGACGACTATTGACTGGAACGGATGTTACTTCTATACTAAATGATCCAAACGTGTAGCCGCTTGCTATATATAGAAAAATAATGTTTCGAGAAAATCCCAATAATTACGTTTATTAAATTTCTTAGAACAAAAATTATTATCTACAACGCGCCCATTGCAATCAAAGGGCCGCCTAGAAGTTAAATCTAACAAAAACTAAAGTTCGGCAATATAAAAAGAGTTGCGGCGCGCGTCGGAACGATTGAAGTCAAGTCAAACAAAAACCGCCTTACAGCGGCTCTTTTGATCTGAATTGAGGACGTTTATTTGTGTTTTTGCCTAGGCTTATATTTTGAGGCTTGCCGTCTTTTAATACTTGCCGAAATTAAAGCCAAACCAATGCATTCAGTAAAATTATAAATTACAAAATATATATTTTGTAGTTTTTTGTAATAATATCTAGTGACCTATATAATATATCGTATTTGTTTGTATCGTTAAAGTAATACTGTCTTCGATTATTTACTTAATTTCGAAACATGTCACAGATTACAGAATTAATGTGTAAACTTTGAATAGGTACGCGTGCCATTCAAAATTGCTTGCCATAGGTTACCGACCCCTGTTCTAGTCATTCTTTACTGTCGAATGGATAAACTTCAATTTTACCGATTTACTGTTACTTGAACTTGTGTTTTTTTATTCGGTCACATTTTAATCTAATTTTTGGTAAAAGTTTAAAATTCTGTTCGTCAAATTCGTTATTTTAGTGTTCCGGAACACTTATAAGATCACTTCGGTGTCTGTCCGTCGGTCTGTCTGTCCGTCTCTCACACCCGATTTTCTCCGAAACTAATAGGTGTGTCGGTTATTAATGTCGATTTTTTGGCAACATTTAAGCGTTTATTTCCATCACAAAATGAATTATCTTCTATCACACCTATACACCTATTAGTTGACATAGAAAGTTGAAATTTGGCACTAATATAGGAATTGATGGTCTCATCAGAGCAGTGTAGTTTTGAAAGTTAAATTAAGGGGTTAGTTTTGAGGGGTGAAAGTGGAAGTGAAAAAAGAACAATTTTAACCAGGTCATGGGGTCTCAAATGAAAGCTTGTAAAAAGACGAGTTCAAAAATATGTGTAATGTAATACTTGCGCACAATTCTCTTTGTATTATTTTTGAAAAAGTGCGAAAAATCGCTGTACCCTCCCTTATCTCGAAAAGTACTGAGCAAAAAATGTTGAAAAAACTTTGGAATATTCTCTAGAGGATGTACTTAGATTGAACGAAAATTATCACGAGTGCATTACCTTTATTAATTTATCTGGCATATAAAAAAAAAAAACAAAATTTTAAGGTCACCAGTTTTCACTAGAGATCGAAAAAAAAAAAACTGTTGAAAACTCATTTGGGATGTTTTTGTGAAGTCACTGATCATTTTATACTTCCGTGACAAAAATTTTTATTTTAAAAGCAATCAACGTACGGAACACTAACGGCGCAAGTCCAACTTGCACTTGACCGGTTTTTTAACCAAGTATTTGAATATTATTCTGCAAATTCGAAAAAAACTACTTATTTCAAATAAAGTATACTCAAATACTCAAATAACGTTTTGACTTAACTTTTTTAAGTAAATTTTAGGATATAAACTCGGTAGGTGTTTGTTAAATTTTAAAAATATAACATATAATACTACCGACAGAAATTTTGGAGATCTTACATAATATACTCGTATTTTACAATTTGTATCTGACAAAATTTTCTTGACAAAGAGACGAAGGTAACAAAATATTTAAGCTACGTATTAAAGAGATTTTGCAACGCTTATTTTCCCCATTCCTTTCTCCTTATCGAAATCTAAAATAAACTAAAAGTAAGGTTAAGTTAGTATTAATTTTCTATAAATTTAGGGGATTTTTTTTCTACTTATTTCATGAGTAAGCACACCGGTTATTAGTATTTCATGGGTCAACACATGTTTTTAACTTAACAGACCAAGAGCGCGACCTGAAATTTTGACCTGTTGATTAACCGTCTGCCTAGTTGTTCATTCGATCGGGAGAGTTGAATAAAAGCTTCTAACGTTGAACCCTGGAATGCCCAAAATGCTACATCCAAAAATGGACTATGGTTTAACCACTTGAATCAAGTAGCATAACATTTGTTGACACTAAAAAAAGTCAAGCGCCCCAAAGGACAGACGCCGCCGAGACCGGACCCAGTTTTATGACTCAAAATACGTCGATCCTGGATGGGCCGTCATTTAACCATATAGAATTAATAATATTAGTTTGTTCTTGATAAAATAAGGTTGAACCTGCAAAAGGCAGACGCCGCCAATACCGGAAGACGAAGCTGGACCCGCTTTTTCCAGCCAAAAACGATCGTTTTTTTCACTCGACACGCGTTACGCTAACCATGTTAGCATCATCAGGAGTGATTAGTAAGTCGACAGTCAGTCATCACTCGAGATTATGCTCACATGGTTAGAGAAACACGTGTCAGGAGCAAAAATAAAGTAATAGTTGTAGTGGTGATAACTATTCTGTAATGCCATTGTATCAACGATTGCAAAATCCCAACATAATCTGAACACTAATTAACTGTTGTTAGTGTTATTTACAACAAAAATAATAAATTCAATTTTACTGTATTTCCTTAGTGGTTTGTAGGAAAAAAAACGGGCTCTACCATAATAGCGATAAGAACAACGAACTTCAAATGGCCTCTCTTATAAGTTCCTAAAAAAGGGAAATTGTTATCCTTAGTTTCTCTTGTTTTGTTTGAATACTGCACAAGCTTCAAACGGTGGGCACACGCTTTAAATAACGATAATACCCGAGTCCTGATATTTCATTTCTTCCCTTTATTATTGCGCATGGTTCAAATAAAGACAGTGGCTTGCCAAAATAAGCGTTGCAAAATCTTTTTAATAACGACCAAAAGTTTTTTCTTGTGCAACATATAAAGTATAAGTAATATTTTCACGTTTTTTATTCTTACTGCCACGTTTTCTTTTCCCTTTGAAAAAATAAAAGGGATATCCAACCCATGAGTGGACGTAGGTTTTTTCACAAATGAGATTAATAAGTAGAAAGGATTAAAAGATTCAAAACTTAAAAACATAAATTTTACTTCCCTTGCTAAAGAGAAGTATTGTATTTGTGAAAAAATCACACTTACGTATGTTTGAATTTCTTCACACTTCGTGGTAGTTAGATCCCGAAAAACAGTCCATCATTTCCCCGAGTCTGTTGATCTGTTGGTACTATAATTCCTGAACAAAATGATACATTTTTCTTGGTTTTTATTTATATAATGAACACATTTTAAGCAAAATTATTTACACGTCTTTTTTAGGGTTCTTGAAGTAGAAAATTCCTGAAATTCATTATTTTCAGTTATTTATTATAAAATATATAAAGGGGTTGTGAGGTGGAGAAAGGGATCAAAAAAGTCGCTTCGTGTGGTACATGTCTTTTTAGGGTTCTTGATAACGGGACTCTGAAAATTATGTTATTTTTTTCCCTATTATTTATGATGGTACATATTGGGGGAATAATGCGTTAAGGAAGAGGGTTGCTTCGCATATTACAAGTATTTTTCAAGGTGCTTGGAGTCAAGGAATCTGAAAATTGTGTTATTTTTTCATTATTGTCACTAAATTGAACATGTAAGGATTTATGAAAAATAAAGGGGGGTTAGAGGGGTTGCTTTGAATATATTGTGTTAATCGTCATTTCAGGATGCAAGGACTCGACAAATCGAAAACTTGTGTTACTTTCTCAATATTTTTAATTCGTCAAACATGTAAGATGTTAATGAAGTAGATGAGGCGGGTAGAGAGGTGCAATTCGTACATACAGGGTGCCTCATATGTATGGAGTAATGATTCCACAGCATTTAATAATCAGTATATCAAAAATGTTTAAATAAATGTTATTCGGCGCACATGCTGACGTTGACAATAAAATATTTTGAACTGTCAGTTCGAAGAAATTATGCCATCTTAATTTTTTTAAAATGGAAAGCCCTATATATTATTTTATTTTTGAGTCCTACTAAAAATTTTAGATATTATTTGTCTGACATGCCATATGTCATATCAGTTTGAACTGTTTTGGAGTTATAGTCATTGGAAGCACCTCTTCTGCCTATCCACTGATTAGGAAAGATCGCATCCAAATATCTACGAAGATTGATTTCATACTGACGAGGTGCTCCGCCCTGTTGACACCACAGATTCCTGTTAGAGGTATCCAAATTATTTTCATCGGAAAAAAAGACCTGCACAAGTTGGAATAACTTGCTCTTGGAGTAACTGTAAATACCGCTGACTTGTAAGATTTCCATTGATAAGATAGGGACCAATGATATGGCAGGCATAACTGCCGGCCTGGTCTACTGAGAATCTCCACTGGATAATCGATAGTCATTCTCAAAGACCACAAAAGATAAACGTGTGGGCAGGGATTTGTAGACGTCATATCATTGGTCCCTTTTTTATTGATGGAAATCTTATAGGACAGCGGTATTTACACTTACTCCAAGAGCAAGTTATTCCGGCTTGTGCAAGTCTTTTTCCCGATGAAAATAATTTGGATACCTTTAACAGGAATCTGTGGTATCAACAGGACGGAGCACCTCCTCACTATGAAATCAATGCAGAAGAGGTGCCGTAGAGTGGCCTACAAGGAGTTCCGACCTTACGCCACTCGATTTTTTTTTATGGGGTCATTTGAAAACCAAAGTTTACCGAAGTCGACCTGAAACTGTAGAAGATTTACAACAAAGAATTCAATATGATGTAGCACAGATTACCCTGGATTCTTTGCAAAACTCTGTTCAGGCTGTTTATGACAGATTGGGTAATTGCCTCGCTGTTAACGGTAGGCATTTTGAGTAATTGTTACCTTAAAAATAAACCTAGAATATTTATTAATAGTTTTTTTGTCTTTTTAGTGTTCCGTATGGAGCACTTATAAGATCACTTCGGTGTCTGCCTGTCTGTCTGTCTGTCTGTCTGCCTGCCTGTCTGTCTGTCTGTCTGTCTGTCACACCCAATTTTCTCCGAAACTATTTGACATAGAAAGTTGAAATTTGGTAATAATATAGGAATTGATGGCCTCATCAGAGCCATGTAGTTTTGAGAGTTAAATTTTGACTTAAGGGGTTAGTTTTGGGGGGTGAAATCGGAAGTGAAAAAAAATTTTTTTTACTAGGTCATCGAGTGTGGTGTCAAATGAAAGCTTATGGAAACACGAGTAAAAAATGTATATATAATGTAATAATTGCGCGCACTTTTCTTCGTATTATTTTTAAAAAATCGCGAAAAATTGCTGTCCCGGGCCTTATCTCGAAAAGTACTTATGAACAAATTTTGAAAAAATTCCGGAATATTCTCCACGGGGTGTAGATTGAACGAAAATTATCACGAGTGCATTACATATGATATGTAGACAAATAATATCTAGAATTTTTAGTAGGACTCAAAAATAAAACAATATACGGGGCTTTCTGTTTAAAAAAAAAATCAAGATGGAGTAATTTCTTCGAATTGACAGTTCAAAACATTTTATTGACAACGTCAACATGTGCGCCGTATAACACCCTATAACTTTTATTTAAACATTTTTTTGATACCGTGATTAATAAATGCTGTGGAATCATTATTCCATACATATGGGGCACCCTGTAGAGTGCTATAAGGCCTTCTTAAGATTCTTGAAGTGAGAAAAATTTTGTTATTTATTTAATTTCTCAAAAAAGTAAGGCATTAATAAGGTAGGGGAGGGTGTTAAAACCGTTATTATACCTATATAACTTTTCAAGGTTCCTGAAGTGAAGGCATCTGATTTTTTTATTGCTTGGAGGCGCCGAAATATAAAAGGTATTAATGAGACAGGGGAGGGGTGGCTTCGTCTATATCTCCTTATATGTCCTTTTTAGGCTTAAGTCGAAGAATCTAAAAATTGTATTATTTTTTATTATTATTGATTTTAACAGAAATGTATGATTTTCTTTGTAAATGTTTCTGAAGTTCTTTCTGTTCTTGCCTTTTTTCTGAATAATACCTTTTATAAATAAAGTACCTATTATCTAAAATATCCCTATAGCGTTTGGATTAAGTTATTTTTAGTCTGATATATTTTTTTGGACTACTCAATGAGCACATCTGGTGAATTCTACACCTCTCACTCTTTGTAAAATTTAAACGGAGTTACAACCCCCTAAGAAATACGTTTGTGTGAGTCTTTGAAATTAAGAAAAGAACCACTTTACAACATTGTATAAAATAACCAGTCAAGTGCAAGTTAAACTTGCATAATTAGTGTTCCGTACGTTGATTGCCTTTAAAATAAAAAATGTTGTTACAGTGATATAAAATAATCACTGACTTCACAAAACACACCCCAAATGAGTTTTCAACAAAGTTTGCTCTCAATCTTTACTGAAAACTGATGACCATGAAATTTTTATTTTTTTTATATACCAGATAAATTATTGAAGATAATGCACTCGTGATAATTTTCGTTGAATCTACACCCCGTGGAGAATATTACAGAATTTTTTCAAAATTTTTTGATCGGTACTTTTCGAGATAAGGTGGGGGGACAGCGATTTTTCGCGCTTTTTTAAAAATAATACAAAGAAAAGTGTGCGCAAGTATTACATTACATATATATTTTACTCGTGTTTTCACCAGCTTTCATTTAACACCACACTCGATGACCTACTACAAACTTTTTTTTTTCACTTTCGATTTCACCCCCCAAAATTAACACCTTAAGTCAAAATTTGATGTTTAAAACTACCTGGCTCTGATGAGGCCCTCAATTTCTATATTATTACCAAATTTCAACTTTCTATGACAAATAGTTTCGAAGAAAATCGGGTGTGACAGACAGACAGACAGACGGACAGACAGACAGACACCGAAGTCATCTTATAAGTGTTCCGTAAGGAACACTAAAAAGCGCAGAGAAGATATTCATAGCAACAACAGCTTGGCGGGATTAACAATACCAGTCAAAAGAGACAAAGAATCCTGCTAAATTCTAGTTATTATAAACATCTTTTCAGCGCTCTTTTATTTACAGAGTTGTAAAATGATGGTCTCCCTTAATTGCAAACGCGAATAAAACATTCAAATCAGTTAAAATCATTTATGATTTTATATCGGGCCCTCAAAAGAAAAAAAAATATCCAAAATTTGCTTCTAGAGAAAAACTGTATCCATAGGATTTAAAGTTCATGGGTACAGTTTTTCTATACAAGCAAATTTTGGATGTAGTATTAATTCATAATTATAAGCATATGAAGGAATAAATAATATTATCTTTGTAGAATAAAATGCTAAGGTGTTTTTTGCGTAAATATAAGTTAATTTTTTTATAAACATGAGAGTATAAAATAAAATAGGAAGTTTGGTTTCAAATCAGATTTTATTTGAATCAAAAAAATGTATTAAGCATATTGACAGTAATATTTTAACAGCTGTACATTATAAAAACTAAAAACGCGCTTTTGAAATAAATAATTCAACAAGTTCAGTCTTAACAGTGAAGTAATACCAATTAACAAAACATAAACTTATTTCTTCTCTGATTCTTTTTTCTGATCATCTTTCTGTTGCCTAGCTGGTTCACCAGTTTCCGTAATGGGAACAGACTTATGTTCTACATTTTTAGCTTCAACTGCAGGTGCCTTGATAGTCAGCACACCATCAGATGACAACTTGGATTCGATTTTCGAGATATCGTAGTTCTTTGGCAATACGTATCTTCTAACAAATTGTCTTGAAATGTGGCCGTGTTCATCTTCCTTCTCTTCATGTTTTCCCTCTACGGTCAGCACGTTCTCACCTGTTATTTTTACGGAAATTTCTTCAGGTTTGAATTGCTGGACATCCAAATTTGCTTCAAAACTATCTTTGTTAATAGCCACAGTTGATCCAGCATCTTGAGCAGCATCACGTGAATGCCATCTTCTAAGATAACCTGCTGGTGTTCTGGTTATTTCTGTGTTATTTAGATGCAATGGTTGTAGGAAATCTTCAAGCTCCAAACCAATTCCAAAACGTTGATTCAAAATTTTGGATGGCCTGACAGCAAAACAAGAATCTGGTTCATCGAATAAAAATGGTAATAGTAAAGCCATTTCTGTTAACTTTCTGTAGAGACTTCAGAAAACTTCACCAACTGCACATATAACTTTAAAAATTACTCAAGTATATTTTAAATTCGATTTAAAAACGATTTGTGTTTCACTTCGACACACTTGCAAATTCAAACTATAATAACATTCCCGCGGTTTTAAGCTTTTATGCACGCACCGAATTTTCTCGATAGTTCTCGCGATTGCTGTCGATCGATGACACTAGATGAATCGCGCATTCAAAAACTGTTCAGTGAATCAGTTTTGTATTCCATTTCAGTAAATAAAATAATCCTAGAAAATTCTTGTCATACAACGCTTGCAAAAACTGCAAGAAAAAAAGGAAAATTTTAAAAAAGAGATCTATTGAGGAAATAAAGCCGAATGTGGAGAGACATGTAGATTTTTGACTTCCTTTTCTTCTTTTATTTTTTTGAATTTGTTCCCTGGTTCCTGCATCATAAAAATGAGCGGCGATAAAGATTATATTGTTTTTATAGCATTAAGAGACTTCTTCTGTTTTTTACTGGATAATCCGCAAAATTAAACTAGAATTATTTATAGAGAAATATAGAAGGAATTAAATGGGTGGGAGAGGAGATAGCATCTGAAAATTATTTAATTTTCTTAATATTTCCAAAACCTTACCGATTTTTTCCAGATTTTTCTAGCAGTCATATTAAGATTCAAGCGTCGAAAAACGATTTTTAGTTTTTTTTTTTAATATTATTGACCAGTAAAGAGAAAGGTTTTGGTCACCTGCTGGATTCTTATAATTACTACTAAATTTGGTCCATACTAACTACGCGTAAGTCTATCTTACAAACTACTGAACGAACCAGTTTTAATCTTGGCATTGGGCCAATTTGTCTTTGACTGTTACAAGTCCTGCCATCCAATATAATTTACAACATGACGGAAATTGGAGAAGCTGCAAAGTCTATGACGTTTATTAAAGTTTTTTTTAATACGTATTTTTTTGTTGTGCTACAATTACATTCGGTTTTCCACTAATTCTGTGAACAGTTGTTTAATCGTTTTGAATATTCGGGAAACAGCTGGAAGCGATCGGGTGCGATCGGCCCCCTAGACTATTCGCGATCACCTGTGTTTATAAAAACCAGTCCCAACTGTCAGCCGGCAACAGTTTGAAATTCGAAGTGTCGTAAATAAATAAGAGTTTTCAGCGATCTAACAAAGCGATTTTTGTGAAAGTTTTAATCAAAACCAGACTTTTGCGTTGTCAAGTGCCTGAAAAACGTAGTCATGAGTATTTTGCCACTATTGCTCGACGATTCACTATCTTTCGGTTCATCAAGATGGCCCAGTGTCTACGAACCTCATGATCTCTTCAACCCATTCCGCTTCCCTAATGATTTGATACAATTAAATCGACTCAGAAGTCAATTGAACCAATTGGCTGAATTTGAAAGAGATCAATCCATCACGGTTGACAAAGACAGGTTCCAAGCCAACATAGATGTTCAACAGTTCAAGCCAGAAGAAATCTCTGTAAAGTTAACTGATGATAATACAGTAACTATTGAGGGTAAGCATGAAGAGAAGCAAGACGAGCATGGATTCATTTCCAGACATTTTGTAAGAAAGTATGCACTTCCTGAGGGTGTTGACGTTAAACAATTGCAGTCTAAACTGTCTACAGATGGTGTATTGAGTCTCACAGCGCCAAAGAAACCCCAAGGGAAACCACTGGAGTACAAAGAAATTCCAATTATCAGAACTGGACAGCCCATTAAAAGAAAAGAACAAATCACAGAAGCTGGGGATGCTCCAAAACAATCGTAATTGTATCATTTCAGTAAAATTGAAAGTTTTTTTTTTGTAGTTTACTCCATAATTTTTTTTGAGACTGAAGCTTAAGTTCCATTTTTATTTTGTACTTTAATGTTATATCATTTTTGTGGTTTAAAATAAAATTTACTTTGATCAGAAATGTTCTTGAATTTTTATACCTGTTATAAAGAAACTAAAGAATGCAAAGAGATAGCCATAAAAAAACTTGGACCAAATATCAAATTCTATTTATAATCTTACAAAAAATTTATCTGTTAGACATAAAAAAATGTGCAAAGGTAACTTTTTTGCATGAAGGTTCCTTTAAACAAAAAAAACTGTAAAGTTTACAAGGGCAAGCAATGTAGCAGGATTACAGTTCAGTAACGGTGTTTCAATAATTTGTGGAAAAAATACTTGTATCCATAGATAAAAGAGGTCCGGTTAGTTTTCATTATGGTTCTTGTCTATGTACATTTTTATTTAAGAAAAACACTATTTCACAACACTGCAAACAAAAGAGTGCAGAGATGTTTATAGCATCCAGAATTATGCAAGATTAAAAGTCTGTTTTGAATGGTGTAATCTCGCTAAATTCTAGTTGCTGTGAACACCTCTGCGCCCTTTTGTTTATAGTGTAACAACCCCTCTTGTTTGGTTATTCCCTGTGCCCTAGTACTTCCTAAAGTTTCTCCTTTAGAAACTAGGTGTCTCTGTAAGTATTAAATCAGAAATATTTTTATTTTACAGAAATATCATCTGTTTATTCTAAAATTAGTTTGAAATTTATATATTTAACTAAGTTGGGAATGTGGAATCTTTGGCACAATGATACTACTCAGTATATATCACCACTACACCAAACACTTTATTTTTGCACTCGACGCGCGTTTCGCTAACCATGTTAGCTTCATCATCACTACCGATGAAGCTAACATGGTTAGCGAATCGCGCGTCGAGAGCAAAAATAAAGTGTTTGGTGTAATGGTGATATATACTGAGTAGTATCATTGTGTCAAAGATTTCACATTCCCGACATGGTATACAGTGTGTCATGAAAATTGTTTTTAATATTTAGAACGGGCAATGCCAATACACACATCAAAACCACTGAAGGCAGCCCGATTGTTGTGATATTGCCACGCTTAAGATTAATTGTTTGTTACTTATTTGAAAACAAATTTTACCTTTTTCAGTTTAAAAAAAGCTGATGATGCTGAAGAAACAAATTACTCCAGAAGGGTTTTAAACCAACACCAACATTTATTTACAAAAATACGTACAGGAAAAAAAAAGTTAGTGGTTTTCTCGCAACAGTTTGTGTTGCTTTTTATTTGGATTGTTTTAAAAATAAAATTTTAACCAAATATCCTGTTACTAAAAAAAAATAAACATTTGGCAACAATGTTCATGGGCGTTTTGCAAGGGCTGGTAAAAGGAAAATTTTTAAAATATCGAAATTAAGAAAAAATGCAACTAATGTTTCTTTACTTGATCCAAAGTTTTGTCCATTTAAATATAATAAATGATTTTCATAATACCTTGTATTCTTTTAATAACCAATCAAATGAAGACTAACTAATAACCGTTTTAACACTTATGGTGATACTAGGTTCAACAATCTCCTATCAGATACATTTGTAATTAATCTTAGATTATCTGTTACAGTATGATCAGCTTCAAGGGCATATTCGGCAATGCTAGACTTTTCTGTTCTACTGTATTTTAAATGTTCCTAATGTTCTTTAAATCGTGTTTTAATGGACCTTTTAGTTTGCTTAACATACTTTTTGTCGCAATCATTACAACTAATTTCATGAATTCCGCTTTTCTCCCAATTAGGAATCTTATCTTTGGGATTTCCTAAGATATTCCTCAGATTGTCTGATGACTTATAGATTAAGGTCAGGCCTACCTTAGTAAATACCTTATTGAGTCCCATGCTATATTTCAGATTATATGATACTTGGTCTTATTTTCTTGGCGAGTAAAAAAGGTGGAATTCTAAATATTTAACCTGAACTTATGTGTATTTATTAACCTGTTTACTAAGTCATCGTCATAACCATTAACTAGTTATATTTCTAATACGATTCCTTTCATTATTGAAGTTTACTCTATTCAGAGGAAAAGTCACCAAACGATGAACTAAAAAAATGTAATACGGCTAATTTGTGCTGTTTGCAATGAAATGAATCATTAGGAATATATCTATCTGTTACTGTGTCTTTTCTATAGATATCAAATTCTAACCTATTATTATTTTTAATAATTAATATATCTAGAAAAGGCATTTGTCCTTTGTTCTCAATTTCGTAAATGAATTTAATGGAATCATATCGGCTGTTTAATATGGAAACAACATCATCTATATTTGCTTTCTTTGTACGCGAAAATATCATCCTCGTACCTATATCACACCCTTGCGAAATACTCAAATTCTTGCCTGGCTTCGGTTTCAAACCTCCTCATGAATAAATTGGCTATGAAAGGTGATAAACAATTACTCATAGCTGTTCCATCTTTCTGAACATAAAATTGACTGTTATATGGAAAATAATTTTGTTCCTTACAAAGTTTAGATAATGTTAAGTATTCATGAATAATTTCGTCCTCAAAGTCATCCATGCTAAGTAATTCTTCGAGATATTGTAAAGTTTGTGGTATTGGCACACTTGGAAACAAAGAACTGACATTAAAAGAAATTAAGATTTCACCTCGCTTAAAAACTAGACCTTTTGTTTTATTAATGAATTCTAAAGAATTCTTTACTGCCAAAGGATTTAATGGTAATTTATCAAGTTCTTTTGATAATCATTTGGATATCAAATATGTGGGTGATCCGACCGGTGAAATAATGGATTGCTTTTCCAGGTTTGTGAATTTTGGGTAAGAATTACAACTTTGGTATGGTCGCATTACTCATATTTAATTTAAATTTTAGCGAATCGGAGATAAGGTTCTTACATTTCTTTAATAAATTTTTAACCTCTGTCATTCTCTCTCTTCTCTAATAAAGTATACTTAAAAAACGCTTTAGCTTAACTTTTTCAAGTATATTTTAGGATATCAACTCAGTAGATGTTGTTTTACAAGACCTCCAAATATGTGTTAGCTTCTTGCTAAAAAAGTTCGTAGATATGATATATATTATCGACAGAAATTTCGGAAATTTTACATAACATTTTGTATTTTAGAATTTGTAGCTGACAAAATTTTCTTGACAAAGAAACGAAGGTAATAAAAAATTTAAGCAGGATATAAAGTCCTATGGACACAATTTCTCTATACAAGCAAATTTTGGACGTACTACATCATAAGCATATGAAGGAATAAATAATGATATCGTTGTAGAATAAAAATTCTAATGTATTTTTTTATAAGCCTGAGGGTAAAAAATAAAATAGGAAGTTTGGTTTCAAATCAGGTTTTATTTGAAACAAAAAAATGTATAAAGCATACTGACAGTAATATTTTAACAGCTGTACATTATAAAAAAGTAAAAAATACGCTTTTAAAACAAATAATTCAACAAGTTCAGTCTTAACAGTGAAGTAATACCAATTAACAAAATATAAATTTATTTCTTCTCTAAATCTTTTGTCTGATCATCTTTCTGTTGCCTAGCTGGCTCACCAGTTTCCGTAATGGGAATAGATTTATGTTCTACACTTTTAGCTTCAACTGCAGGTGCCTTAATCGTCAACACACCATCAGATGACAACTTGGATTCGATTTTCGAGATATCGTAGTTCTTCGGCAATACGTATCTTCTAACAAAATGTCTTGAAATGTGGCCGTGTTCATCTTGCTTCTCTTCATGTTTTCCCTCTACGGTCAGCACGTTCTCCCCTGTTATTTTTACGGAAATTTCTTCAGGTTTGAATTGCTGGACATCCAAATTAGCTTCAAAACTGTCTTTGTTAACAGCGACAGTTGATCCAGCATCTTGAGCAGCATCACGTGAATGCCATCTTCTAAGATAACCTGCTGGTGTTCTGGTTACTTCTTTGTTATTTAGATGCAATGGTTGTAGGAAATCTTCAAGCTCCAAACCAATTCCAAACCGCTGATTCAAAATTTTGGATGGCCTGACAGCAAAACAAGATTCTGGTTCATCGAATAAAAATGGTAATAATAGAGCCATTTCTGTTAACTTTCAGACTTCAAAAAACTTCACCAACTGCACAAAAAACTTTAAAAATTACACAAGTATATTTTAAATTCGATTTAAAAACGACTTATATTTCGCTTCGACACACTTGCAAATTCAAACTATGCTAGCTTTCCCGCGATTTGAAGCTTTTATGCACCTACGGAATTTTCTCGATAGTTCTCGCGTTTGCTGTCGATCGAAGACACTAGATGAATCGCGCATTCAAAAACTGTTCAGTGAATCATTTTTGTATTTCATTTCAGTAAATAAAATAATCCTAGAAAATTCTTTCGTCCCACAACGCTTACAAAAATTGCAAGAAAAAAGGAAGATTTTTAAATAACCGGTCAAGTGCAAGTTGAACTTGCGCAATTAGTTTTCCGTACGTTGATTACTTTTAAAATAAAAAATGTTGTAATGGAAGTATAAAATGATCAGTGACTTCACAAAACACACCCCAAAAGAGTTTTCAACAAAGTTTATTTCCAATCTTTACTGAAAATTGGTGACCTTGAAATTTCTGTTTTTTTATATACGAGATAAATTATTACAGGTAATGCACTCGTGATAATTTTCGTTCAATCTACACCCCGTGGAGAATATTCCAGAATTTTTTCAAAATTTTTTGATAAGTACTTTTCGAGATAAAGCGGGTGGACAGCGATTTCTCGCGATTTTTTAAAAATAATACAAAGAAAACTGCGCGCAAGTATTACATTATATATTTATTTTTTACTCGTGTTTTCGCAAGCTTTCATTTGACACCATACTCGATTACTTAGTAAAAAAATTTTTTTTTCACTTCCGATTTCACTCCCCAAAACTAACCCCTTAAGTCAACATTTCTTTCTTTAAGTCATTTCAAAACTACATGGCTCTGATGAGGCCATCAATTCCTATATTATTACCAAATTTCAACTTTTGATGACAAATAGTTTTGGAGAAAATCAGGTATGACAGACGGACAGACAGACACCGAAGTGATCTTATAAGTGTTCCGCACGGAACACTAAAAAGAAGTATATTGAGCAAATAAAGGAGAATATGGAGAGATGTGTAGAGTTTAACTTCCTTTTCTTCTTTCATTTTTTTGAATTTGTTCGTTTCAGGGTTCCTACATCATAAAAACAGGAGTATGAGCGGCGATAAATTTGTATTGTTTCTATAGCAATAGGGGAAATTTTCCTTGTTTTTGGTTGGATAATCCGCAAAATTAAAGTAAAATTATTTATAGTGAAATAAGGGGTTAAATGGGTTGGGAGAGGGGATAGCATCGAATATGTCTTGTTACACGTCGTTTTTAGGGTTCTCAAAATTAAAATATCCGAAAATCATTAATTTTTCAATATTTCCAAATCCATCCCAGTTTTTTCCAGACTTTTCTTGCAGTTATATTAGATACAAGCGTAGAATAACGATTTTTAGTTTTTTTTTTAATATGATTGACTAGTAAAGAGAGAGGTTTTGGTCACCTACTGGGTCCTTAAAATTACTATTAAATTTGGCTCATACTAACTACGCATAAGTCTATCTGATAGAACTTACGGACTACTGAACGAACTAGCTTTAATCTATATTGCACGAATTTGTCGTAAATACATCCTGGGCAGATGAAGCAGTCTTTTACTGTTACAGGTCCTGTCATCCAATTTAATTCACAACATGACGAAAAGTGGAGAACCTGCAAAGTCCATGACATATTTTTTTTATTTACGTATTTAATACGTATTTTTTTGTTCTGCGCTAAATTACATTCGGTTTTCCACGAATTCTGTGAACAGTTGTTTAGTCCTTTCGAATATTCCGGAAACAGCTGGAATTGATCGGGTGCGATCGGCCCCCTAGAATATTCGCGATCACCTGTGTTTATAAAAACCACATCTCAACTGTCAGCCGGCAACAATTTGAAACTCAAAGTGCCGTAAACAAGACTTTTCAGCGATCTTACAAAGCGATTTTTGTGAAAGTTTTAATTAAAACCAGTTTTGTGCATTGTCAAGTGCCTGAAAAACATAGTTATGAGTATTTTGCCACTATTTTTTGATGATTCACTACCTTCCAGTTTATCAAGATGGCCCAGTGTCTACGAATCTCATGATCTCTTCAATCCATTCCGCTTCTCTGATGATCTGAGACAATTAAATCGACTCAGAAGTCAATTGAACCAATTGGCAGAACTTGAAAGAGATCAATCCATCACGGTTGACAAAGACAGGTTCCAAGCCAACATAGATGTTCAGCAGTTCAAGCCAGAAGAAATCTCTGTAAAGTTAACTGATGATAATATAGTAACTATTGAGGGCAAGCACGAAGAGAAGCAAGACGAGCATGGGTTCATTTCCAGACATTTTGTAAGAAAGTATGCACTTCCTGAGGGTGTTGACGTTAAACAGTTGCAATCGAAACTGTCTACAGATGGCGTATTGAGTCTTACAGCCCCAAAGAAGCCCCAAGGGAAACCACTGGAGTACAAAGAAATTCCAATTATCAGAACTGGACAGCCCATTAAAAGAAATGAACCGACCACAGAAGCTGGGGATGCACCAAAACAATTGTAACTGTATCATTTCATAAAATTGAAAGTTTTTTTCTATTATTGTATGTTAATACCTAAGTTTTGTTATAGTTTACTTCATAATTTTTAATGAGACTGAAGTTTAGTTCCATTTATTTTGTATGTTATATCATTCTTGTAGTTTAAAATAAAATTTATTTTGATAAGAAATATTCTTGAGTTTTTGAATTCTTATACCTGTTATAAAGAAACTGAAGAATGCAAAGAGATAGCCATAAAAAAAACTGGACTCTAAATATCAAATTCTATTTATATTCCTACAAAAAACACCTGTATTTGGCTGTTGGCCTGTTGGAATATAAAAAATGTACAAAGGTAATTTTTTTCGCAAGAAGGTTCTTTTGAACAAAAATAAAAATTGTAAAGTTTACAAGGTCAAGTAATGTAGCCGGATCACAGTGAGAAACATCAATAGATAAAAGTGATCCGGTTTCCATTCTGGGCGTTGTCTATGGACATTAAACATTTTCATAACATTGCAAACAAAAGAGCGCGGAGATGTTTGTAGCAACCAAAATTATGCAGGATTAAAAGTCTGTTTTGAATGGTGTAATCTCATCAGATTCTGGTGAACATTTCTGCGCTTTTTTAGTTACAGTGTAAAATGGTGTTTCTCTTAATTACAAACGCCATTTCGCTAATCGTCCTTTCCAACCTTTAATTTTGTTGCCTTAAAAATAATTTGGAAAGGGCTTAAAGCTAATTTTATTGATGTTATCCAATCTTATTTTATACCATTAAAAATAACTTTTAAATTATTTTTTCTTTTCGAAACGTAGACTAACTGCAAAAATTCAAAAACTGCATACTTCCATCAATCATACCAATGATCTAAAAATAAAACTACCATACATATAACATTTTTTATAGTTTTTTCCAAGTCACATAAAAAAATATAAAAATAATTATAGAGCTAATAGACGACCACTAGTTGCCCTTGGTAGCTATATATTTGACATGACGGTTTCTGACAGAAATGTGTTTGTTTTAATAATTATTATTTACCATTCCAAGATAAATAACCGGTCAAGTGCAAGTTGAACTTGCGCAGTTAGTGTTCCGTATGTTGATTGCTTAAAAAATAAAAATTTTTGTTACCGTGGTATAGAATGATCAGTGACTTCACAAAACACACCCCAAATGAGTTTTCAATAAAGTTTGTTTCCGATTTTTACTGAAAACTGAAGAACTTGAAATTTTTGTTTTTTTATATACCAGATAATTTTTCCAAAATTTTTTGATCAATACTTTTCGAGATAAGGGGGGACAGCGATTTTTCGTGATTTTTTAAAAATAATACAAAGAAAAGTGTGCACAAGTATTACATTACATATATTTTTGAACTCGTGTTTTTACAGGCTTTAATTTGACACCCCACTCGATGACCTAGTAAAAATGTTTTTTTTTCATTTCCGATTTCACCTCCCAAAACTAACCCCTCTACACGACTCTGATGAGGTCAATTCCTGTATTAGTACCAAACTTTAATTTTCTTTGTCAAATAGTTTCGGAAAAAATAGGGTATGACAGACGGACGGACAGCCATCGAGATGATCTTATAAGTGTTCCATTCTAACTAAATACTAGAAACAAATATTCTACCTGTCCCATGTTAATTATAAAACACAAAAGAAAAATATTAGAACTCTTATAATCTACACGTATTATAGGAATCAAAAATATTTGTACATATATTGGCGATCTGGTTGCTAGTAGAACGACTATTATCGTAGGGTAATTCAATAAGTGACGTCATACATAAGCAAACAGTTTTAGAAATGTGATATTTTAAGCGAATCGTTCCTGTGTGATCAGAACGGGGAAATATGCTTCATATTTATGACCTCCGATTTGTAATGACAGATGAATAAGAAAAGGTGACTATATCTTAAAATTATGAGAACCTATCTTAACAGCTTGGAGCGTATAGTAAAAATAAACTCCGTAAAAATGTAATTCTTTTACATGCACTGCACTCTGCACTTAAAAATTAAAATTGAAGGCTGTAATTCTCAAATAGTAAATAATTGCTTAGTTTTTTGTGGGCAAACTTCATTGTTGCCAATAAGACAAAATAAAACAAATGCCAAATACGAATGTCAAATGTCATTATTTCGGGGCGTGGAATGATGTCAACAATACTTTGCAAATACTTAAAATTTTTAGATTTTTAAGAGTAGAAATTTATATATTTTTTAAAAAAAAGCAGCTATGACTAGCACCGAATTTGAGAAGAATAATTACCCCAAAGCCTCGCGTAAGAAGTTTATTTAATTTTTAAAATAAATAAATTAGTAATTTATTTTATTTTTGTTGTAGAATATCTGGTCAATGGAGCCCTCTTAACTTACATTGCTGGAATGTTTTTAATCATTTCCTTTTGCAGGTAGGTCTACAACATATACTATTTTACAACTTATTAACTTAAATTTGTTTTTAGTCCATATTGGGTGAAGTCCTTCGATGAAACATTTTCTAATTTTAAAAACATGGGACTATGGGAGTATTGCTTTCAGGATTTCCGTTATCCTTATTACCAGTTTGATCACCTTTTTAATGGCTGCCATCATGTCTTTAGCCAAGAGTACTATGTAATCAGAGAATGGCTTTTGCCTCCATGGCTTATGGCAGTTCAAGCTTTTGTAACAATGTCATTTTTATTAAGTTTTGGGTCTCAAGTTATTATGGCAATGCAGCTCTGCAGGTGGCCTTTGGAATTTGTATTAAGATATGAGTGGATCTTGTCAGGAATTGATTTGGTTTGTGTTATAACCACAAGTAAGCATTTATGTCGACCATTTTTAAATTCAATAAATACCTAGTAACTTCTATAAATACTGTTACAATGAAAACATTTAATTTCTTTGAAAATTGAAACATATATAATTTATATATTCATAATGACAAAATTAATTTAACATTTACTCAAAATGTTCCTTTCTTATTTTTATACAAGCGCTCAAATGATTAGGCCATTCGTCTATTGGAGTATGCACTTGATCCAACAGAAAATTATCCACTGCTTTTGTTAAAGCATATTTTAACGAGTCAAGATCTGCATGTCTTTTAGAGCAAACAATACTCTCTAAGAAGGACCATAGTTTATAGTCTAAAGGATTTGGATCAGGACTTGCATAAGTCCAATCTTCTGTAGTATTAAATGAAGGCACATTTTGTTGAAGCCATGCTTGAGTTGTTTTAGCTTTGCATCCTTCACTACATTCTCTAAAACAGTGTCTTGATATATTTTGGCCGAACTTTTTATACTTTGTCATACAAAAATAAATACTGGTAACCCCATCAGAGCTAACTCCCTACCAAACCATAACTGATGCTGGATGATAACCCCTCTGAACTTTCAGAACAAGTTCAGATGCTTCCTTAGAAGATGTGGCATAAACCTATCACTTTGCTTATTGAAAGATTGTTTCACAGTGAAATTTTTTTTATCATTAGCATAATCTTTCAACAAATTTTTAGCTTTCTACCACTATTTTCCCTTTAAATGTTCCGTTAGCAAGTAACCAGTGACTCTCTTATAAGCGCTAAGTTTTAGGTCTTTTTTAATAAAACCAGACATAGAATCTTTCAAAATTTTCATGTCATGAGATAAAATTTTTTGTTTTGTGGAGAGAATTTCAGTCAATTCGCGTTTTTACAGCTTTAACAGTTTGTCGCAATCAAACTGTGCTTAGTCGTCTTGAATGTTGCCTATCTCTTATGTCTCCTGTCCCTTAGTATATAATTTTATCGCCCGGTAAATAAATATACAACTTATTTTAAGTGGTTTTAAGGTCTTAAAAATGGTAAAAAGGTATAACAGCAACCCTATTTTCTTGATCACCCCAATGCCTTGTTTAAAGAATTCAAATTGTATATATGTTTACACATAATAACTGTATAACAACTGAGTAACATAACCTATAAACAATTTATAATAATAATAATTACTGTACGCCAACGATCTTAAACTTTTCTGTGCGGTTGATTCTTCAAAAGACTGTGTAGACATACAAACTGCTGTGAACAAGCTAGTCAAATGGTGTTCCTTAAATAACTTAGAAATTAATACCTTAAAATGTAGGATTCTTACTTTTTATAAACACAAAGATCTTTTTATTTTAATTATTGTTTAGATAGCAAACCTTTACAACCTGTTGATAGTTTTTAATGATTTGGGTGTGATTTTTAGCAGTGACTTGAGTTTTAATAGTCACATTGATAATATATTACTGAAAGCATCTTGTATGTTAGGTTTTCTACTCCATACCTGTTATGATATCTGTGATACTGGAGCTATTAAGTCTATGTATAATTGTCTTGTTAGGAGTGTTTTGGAGTATAATAGTGTCATGTGGGTCCTGTTTATAACGGTTATATTAATCGTCTGGAGTCTGTCCAAAATAAGTTTGTAAAATTCATTTTATATGAACTAAAGTTTCCCTACAGCAATGTACCATACTTGACTCGTACTCAGTTAGTAAGTATAGAAACACTTGAAACACAAAGATGCAATGCTTTAGTTTTATTTATGTACAAATTACTTAACGGTCAGATAAGCTGTCATACTTTGCAGTCCCATGTTGATATTCAGATTCCAAACAGGGCCACTAGATCTCAACAACTTTCATATGACATTTCATCTACTACGTACGGTACACAAAGTTTTTCTAATAGAGTGTTAAGTAATTATAATGCAAATTTTAGATTTAGATCTGTTTAGATATAGTATGACAACATTTAAAAACAAAATAAGGTATAGACATATTGATACAGTAACTCTAAGGCAACGACAGTAACAATTTATCTGTTTTTTTTTTGTAACTATGATTATTGTTTTACTATTTGGAGTTGTTGCTCTGTAAGTGTTCATTGTATAAAATAAATAAATAAAAAAATAATTTCACCAAAAAAGTGTTAATGTTTATAGAGGGCATATGTGAAAGTTTGTAACAGTATTTATGGGAGTACTAGGTATAATGCTATAGAATCTATATGAAAATGTCTTCTATTTTTCAGCTGTATTTATGTTCTTTGCTATTGCAATATTTGGAGGATCCCATGTCCGACGTGATTGGTTAATGTATCCTAACTTCAACTATCTTTGTTGGTCCTATGGTTTTGCATGTCTTTCATTCTTTTTCCATGGCTTTGCTGCAGTTTGCTTGTATAAAGAAGCTAAACTGAGCTACGAACGACGAAGAGAGGCTAAGAATCTGATAATGCAAATGCAACCGAATCCAGAGCATCGTTATGGATGGAATGTTCCTGGATATTAGATGTAAGGTAAATTTTCTTATGGTCATAGATTTTATTTACTATTACTTTTAATAACCTTAATAAAATTGCTGTACCATTTCATGTCTTATTACCTATGTAGTTAACAAACATTAATATTAAGTGGTAAGGCCACCCCAGGACCCAGGAAGAAAGCGTTATTCCGGAAATTTTTCAAGAGTAAACTAAAAGCAGTCAAAAATTTATTTGAAGTACTTTATTAAGCAAATATTTAAGTTTACAAAAATATTTTTTTTTGTCTTTTTAATCCAAAATGGCCGCTCCAGAATTCAAGACGATAAGGCATCTTTTATGCGAGGCCTGGGACGGTCCAAACGATTGCTCTAATGGATTTCAACTTAGAACAAAAAACGAAAAAATTTTCATTAATATGTGTCAAAAACTAGTTGATAACGCACGGATTTTGCGATAAGTTATAAACTTAAACAATTTTTCGCGAAATTTTTGGTCGAAAAATGAACATTTTTTTCGCTAAATTTTTGGGCGAAAAATGAACATTTTTTTCAAATGTGCACCATTTTTAGAAAAAAAACGATATTTTCAAATTTCCGTAACTTACCTATTAGTTTTTGACATATATTAATGAAAATTTTTTTGTGTTTGTTCTAGGTTGTTTCGTCTGTTTTAGGCCTCGCATAAAAGGTGCCTTGTCGTCTTGGATTGTGATTCGTCCCTTTTGAATTGATGGGTTTCCATAATAGTGTTTCAGTTTAAAGCATTATGACAATTCTATTACTTGTTAGCTTTCGTCTTGTATATTGTAGAGTAGGTACTACTCTTCTACAATAAAATTTACTATTTGCTTGTTGCCTTTGATAAGCTAATTATCAGGTACAATGTTCTTTTTATTACATTTGGCAAGAATAAGAAGGCTAATAAGTTTTGAAAATTTTCGGAATATTAATGTTATTTCTAAATGTAGACAGTTGCTGTGATCATCAGTCTAATTGTTTGGCCTAGTCATATATAATATCTGGTTTTTACATGGGATGATACAATGTTCAGATTTGAACAAAATTGTTACTGTTACAGAAAAAATGATGGGTGATTAATTTTTAAAAAATTGAAATTTATAGTACTTTGAGAAAAAGCTGTAGAGTTATATATGAAAATTGTTCTCTCTATATTTGAGGTAACAAATTTTTAGTTTTTAAAACTATATACTTTATTAATCTGTATAATTGTCATATCTAGAATTATAAATCTAATGTTAACTTAATATATCTTTGATTTTAAGATATATTCTTGGACGGTTTTTATTATTTTTTAATTTCTTTTTTTTTGAGTACCTAAAGATTCACAAAGAGCTATAAAAATATATGATTTACACTTTGCTTGAAGGGGAAAGTCAAACTGAAAAGATTCATTTAATTTTTTTATAATCTAATATTTTTCTTATTATAAATAGCTCCTAAAATTCAAGCATAAAATGTGACTAAAACTTATTATTTTCAAGAAAGTGAATAGTTATTTGCAGATGCATAAATATATACATGTTGAGAATCAACTATTTTCTGCAAGTTTGCCTCCCCTTTTGTAAATTTACAATCTTTTGAATTTTTTGAAAGTAATAATATATATAAATGGGTTTTGTCTTCTTCGATATCGGTGTTTTGGCTAAAAGGGATATGTTGAATAAGGTCGCAAGAAAGCTAAATATTTACAAAACATCGTGTTTTACGACACAGTTTATAATTTTTCGATTAATAAAATTAATAAATTAAATTTTTTAAAATTTAGAGCTGAACATAGATAGTCTTGCATTATTAATCATTTTAGTAAATAACTAAACCTTAAAGGTTTTGACATTATGATTTATTTTCAGTATTTGAGTCATAAGTAATAGATGTTTAAATAGTTTCAATAATGAGGTCAATTTAATGAGTATTTTAAAGTTTACTAATGTGAAAGTAATGACTTAACCAATTATTTTTATAAAGAGGTGAGTTCTATATAGGCCCATAGGTAGATATGTAATTTATGTATTAGACGAAAGACATCAAAATTAATCTATTTTCTTGAAATAATAGACAAACTATAGTACAGCATTTTCATTAGGTTTAATTTTTTTTTATTGGCATATCTTGATGTTATATTCTGTTTAGAAATATGACCTGTGATTTATTTAGTGAAAATTTAAAATTTTAATTCTCTAGGAATTGAAAAATAAAAAGTGGAGCTTATTTTGGACATTTTGCATCTTCTTATACAATTTAGTGGATCTGAGAATGATTATAAAATTCACGATTTTAGTATATTTAAGATTGTTCGTCTAAATAAGGAGGTGCAAGGATATTGAGGCCTATATAAGTACACAGTTTACTAAATTGTAAGCACTTAATTATAAGAGCGTATTTTGTTCATGCTAATTTTTTAAAAATCTATTGTTCTGAAGGAAATATTTGCCTGCCTTTTATAGCAATTTTTAAATATTTTTGTGTGCATAAAAATTAAATAAACTATTAAATAGATTAAGAAAAATATACTTCAATATGTATTTTGTTATAGCACATAAATATTTTTTTATAAGAATTTTAAAAGAATAATTTACGAATTAAAAGTGGCCTTTTAAACCGTACTAAAAAGCCTACTGGGTAGGTTAAAAAAATAAAATACATAATATACATATTTTTGTAGTAATAATGTGATTGAAATTAGATATTTACTATTTAGTTGAAATGATCTGATAATTAGATTCCATCCATTTTTAGTGCATAGTTTTGTTTTTGTATTTCGATTATTAGTATTATAGTTTTACAGTTTCTAAAATTGTTTGTCAATTAAGTTTTTATATGATATGTTTTTACATGCATTTATTGAATAAACGTGTTTAAATTTGACTATTTGTTTAATTAAAAGCATACTTGGAACTATTTTAAAGTAAATTATAAAATATGTGGAATTAGAGACACAATATGGCTGTATGCTTGGTCTGCGGACATTAGAGGACAGGAGAAGGGTGTCAGACCTTTCCACGATATTTAAATTGCTGAATGGTGTTATTGATTGTCCACCCCTCTTAGGGCAGATACAGTTGAAGGTTCCAGAACGCTGCTTAAGAAGAAATGAGATATTTGTCATCGGTCATCACGGTACTAACTATGGAGTCCACTCTCCATTGACGAGATTCTTGCTCTTCCTAAATAATAATCCTTCCATCAATCCATTTGGAGGCTCGCTGTCTGGCTTTAAAGGGCAAGTCATTAAAGTGGTGTGTGACCACTGATATGTTTCCTGTTTATTAGAGTGGGTGTTTTGAACTGTGATGTTATTTTTTTTTTTTGTTCTATCTAAATACTCATTACTGTACTGTTATTATTACCTCATACGAATGTGAAGTATTAGCGCGACGTGTATTTCTAACATGCACCGCTCTGGAAAGAATTAAGCAGGCTACATCTTTCAAACACTTTCCAAACATGGGAGTAGTATTCCATGGTTGGTCGAATTTGAGCTTTGTAAAGAATTACCAGTTGTTGTGGAGTGTAAAGCTTTCTGGTTCGAAATAATATTCCCAACTTTTAAGAAGCTCTCCTTGCTATACCTGCAACATGTTCATGCCAGGACATATTTGCTCCGAAATTAACGACCAAAAAATTGAGTGACGATGCCAGGGGAATGGAGTGCCCCGACATAACTATGTCGGGTTCAGCAACGTTAACTTTTTTAGAAAAAACTGTCGCCTGGGTTTTTGTAGCGTCAAATTTCACTTGGTTACTGTCACCCCAAGATAGAATTTCTTCCAGTTCTTTGTAAAGTTGAACGACCTCCTGCTGTCTGCTGATGTCCGAGCGTTCAAAGTGAATGAAGAGATAAGCGTAGTGTCATCTGCAAAGCTGTAGATTGGATTCCCGGTATTTTCCAACAGATTGTTAATATAAATGAGAAAGAGAGTAGGAGACAGTAAGGAGCCTTGAGGCACACCATAAGAGCGTAGCTTAGCCAACAGTCCATTGTGCCAAATACGGTCGAATGCCTTGGATATGTCAAGAGCAATCGGTCGAGATTCTCCAGTGTTCAATTGCGTTGTTCCAAACATGTGTTACATAAGTCAGAAGATCTGTTGATTTATGTTTACGAAAGCCATATTGGTGATCGCTAATAATGTTGAATCCTTCAAGATATTCTAGAAGATGTTAATTGATAACCTTTTCCATGACTTTCGATATTATTGAAAGCAGTGCGACTGGTGGGTAGTTATTTGGCAAGATCTTCTTGTCTTTTTTGGTATTGGTTTAAGGTATTAGGTTTCATTTTAGAACAATAAATTTAGCTTTAGAATCTGGAAATTTCATTTTTATAATTATTTTGTTTAATATGTTATACGAGAGTTGTATGATAAGTACCTGACCTCGGCCAGAGATGGTGCAACTTCTATTTAGAAAATTATATTTTTCGTAAACATAATTTTTCACAAGAATCCTCTCGAATTTTCAATTCACTGCGTAATTTAGTTTGTGAGTGGCAGACATTTAAATAGAATAACTTTTATAATTTTACAGCAAGGGAAAAAATTAAATATCGAGCAGTGATAAAAAATTTGTTTTTGGAAAAGAAAACGAATGATGAGATAAAAGCGGAACTCGGCGAAGTTTATTTAAATATTAGACAGCTAAATTCAAAAGCGGTGTACACGCATTTTGATGAAGAACGTCCAGGTCGTCCAAATGATTAAAAAAATTCACGATATGGTGATACATGATCGGAGTGTGCAAGTGTGTGAGATTACTGAGACTGTGGACATCTCAATTGAGCGGGTGCAGAACATTTTAACAACACGCTTGTAAATGAGAAAGCTTTCCACAAGATGGGTGCCTCGATACCTCACAATTGACAATAAATACGCACGTGTGTCCACTTCAAATAAATGTTTGGTGATGTTAAAGTGCAATCGGAATGATTTTTGGCTTCGATTCATAATGATTGACGAAACATGGATTCATCACAGTACACCATAGGCTAAAAAAAAACAGAATAGTCCAAACAGTGGGTTTTCCGTTTCGAACCGGCGTCAAAAAAGGCCAAGGCGACTTTATCGGCCAACAAAGTATGGTCACAGTGTTTCGGGATGCACGCGGCAGAATCCTCGTCGATTACCTAGAAAAGGGCAAAACGATTAATGGAGCGTATTGTGTCAATTTATAGGATCGGTTCATCCATGTTGTGAAAGAAAAATGTCCGCATTTGGCGAAGAAAAAAATCTCTTATCGAAGACAATGCACGCGTGAACAGTTGTGTCATCCCATGGCAAAATTCCATGAGTTAGGATACGAATTGCTTGCGCGTTCACCATATTCGCTAGATTTAGCTCCTAGCGATTATCTCCTATTTCCAAATATGAACAAATGGCTCGGCGAAAAAAAAAAGTTGGGTTCCAACAACCAAGAGAAATCGTATTTTTTAAAAGTATACACATTTGGGAACCACAATTAATGAAGAGTGGGATCACCCCTTAGAGGTCAGATGTCGCATTGAGAAAGCAAGAGCCGCATTTAGAAGAATTCACTTGCCATGACTTAAATTTACAGACAAAAGTTAGACTGTTGAAATGTTATGTTTTCTGAGTGCTAATGTACGGAGTCGAGTCATAAACTGTAACAGAGGCTTCCTGCAGAAGACTTGATTCATTCGAGATCTGGCTCTATACGAGAATATTGAGAATTCCGTGGACTGCCCACGTCACTGATTAAAGAAAATGGATAGAGGAAAAAGAAATGGTTAAAACTGGAGTATTTGGGGCATATTATGAGAAACAGCGTTATGAACTTCTGCAGCTGATTCTACAGGCAAAGATAGATGGAAGGAGGGGTCCGGCAAGAAGACACTCGTGGATGAAGAACTTGTGGTTTAATCAAACGACAACAGGACTCTTTCGAGCTACGGTGAATAAGATACAAATTGCTGATGGTCGCTAACATCCGAAGCGGATAGGCACTAAGAGAAGAAGAAGATACAAAAGATAAAAAAAAAACGTTGGACTAAGTATATTGAGCTAAAAGGGGACTATGTTGAAAAATAAAATAAGAAAATGTTTTTTTTTTGCCAAAGCCAAGTACTTATCATACAACCCTCGTATTTTTGGTCTAAATTGAAAATATTTTTGCCTTAATTTTTATTGAATTTTCTGGTTTTGGTTTGTCTACAGTTACAGCCTACAGCCTTTTGTTAACGATATATCAAAAAAAGGCATGAGATAACAGCTTTTTTACTAGGTAAATATTTTTGAAAATAGGGCTTAGTCGTTTTAGTCTGTAGTGTAAAGGCTGTTTTTATATTCCAACTCAGGGTGAAACTTTTGGGGAGTCGGATTGCTAACCTATCAAGTCTATTAAAAATCACTAAAAATTTTATATTAAAATTTGATTCAGTCAGTCAGTGTCATGCCAGAACTATTACTTCATCAAAAACAGCTTTAAAAACAGTTTAGATTAAAAAAATATAGAATCAATTCTAAGTCAAGGTGAAATTTTTAGAGTGATGGATATCTACTGTGTCAAGCCTATAAAAAATATCTAAAAACTTCGTATTGGTACATATAAAAATGTTAATTCATCTGTCAATATTAACATTATTGCATCAAAAAACAGTTTTAAAACAGCTTAAATTCAAAAAATTTGCATGATATTGCATCAAAAGGGATTATATTGTAAATCTAAGACAAAAACAACATAGACAGTATTTTGTGATGCTAGAAGCTATTTAAAACTAAAATTCATTATAATACATATAAAAATGTTAATTCATCTGTCAATATTAACATTATTGCATCAAAAAAAAAAACAGTTTTTAAAACAGCTTAAATTCAAAAAATTTGCATGATATTGCATCAAAAGGGATTATATTGTAAATCTAAGACAAAAACAACATAGACAGTATTTTGCGATGCTAGAAGGTATTTAAAACTAAAATTCATTATAAATTCAAAGCAAACATTTTCTGTAAGTAAAAACTTAAGAGTTAGAAATCCGTTTCAAAGCGAGAATGTAAGTAAAATATAGTATTATCAGTATATTTATAAGGCCTTTAGGAATAAAAATAAGCAATAATCAATAGATTATTGTTTATATTTGTTCCTACTTTTTTATATTTTTTGTCTGATTTTTTCGCCTAACCTCTAAATTGAAAAACATTTTACCAAAATTGGAAGTGAAAATGTAGGAACAATATTAGACAAATTATTAAAAACGAACATACATTTATTTATTTACAAATATATATTTAAGACAAATACATAATATAGAGAGTATTTTGTGAAGTTTAAAACTAAAATTCATCCTTAATTCGCAGTCAACATTTTCTGTAAGCAAAAAATTTGTACTTTTTAAGGCCCTGCTTATCGATTATTTTTTAATTTTTATCTCTTTTTTTTGCCTGACACTAATTTTTAGTTAATATCTAAATTTAAAAATATTCAGCTAAAATTGACAGTAACAGTGTAGGAGAATTGTTACTAATAACAGAAATATTTGGTAAAGAATAGAAACAACGAATTCTAGTTAGTCTTAATTCTTGTAAAGTCCTCTTATACGACCAGTTCCTGTCGAAAGAGTTACATTATAACATATAATAAAAATGTTTGAGAATCTTAATTCCCATAGTCGATTCAACTTAAATCTATGGTTTCATATACTTACTATGTTCAAAATTCAAGGGGGAAAAATTTTTAAAAAATATAGGCGCCACTGCTATCTATTAAAGTATTTGTTTTTTTAGGTTGGTGGAAAAATTATTAATATCTGACCAGAGTTTTAATGAGATTTGGTTTATTAGGTGATTAATAACAGCATGTTTTGTAATTGTGAAAATTTCCTGTTGGCTAGTATGAGATTCTGCTTGTCACCCTTTTGAGAAACCTAATCGTTGAATGACCTGCCCTGCTCCACAAGTGCTGTATCCATACGATATATTATATTTTGTTGTTGTTGAGGAGAAGAAATATAATATAATAATTGACTTAAATATTGCATAATGCACAGACATACTTCCTAATCTAATACTTAGTCTATAAAAGGTTAAAATTACATCACAGAAAATTCGATCTTGTTTTTTTTTCAGAGTAATTTGATAACTCAATTTCAAATAAACGAGGTATTACATGAACACTAGCTTGAATGCCATGATTGGGTAGAAATCCATGTTTAGTGTTTTGTTACATTAGCGAAGGTTCATATAATAGAATTGTTTACTCTCTAAAGTTAGTTTTAAACACGACAAATCAATATATTCCCTAAAAAAAGTTTTACATACCTGGAACGTTGAATTTATCAGCCATGGAAAGTACTTTTTCCATAGTTTCCTCAGAAATATTACCATCCATAATTATGAGGGGTGAGTTTTTAATTAGGTCTTCATTCTCTTCTATCTAAAAACCAAATTGAGTCTAGATTTTGTAAGGCTAATTAACAACTCGGATGTTTTTAGTGTTCCGTACGAAATACTAAAGGGAACCCTTCGATGTCCGTCGGTCTGTCACTCCCGATTTTCTTCGAAACTATTTGACATATACAGTTGAAATTTGGCACAAATATAGAAATTGATGGTCCAATGAGAGCCATGTACTTTTAAAAGTTAAATTTTGACTTAGGGGTTAATTTTGAGGAGTGAAATCGAAAGAGAAAAAAAATTACCAGGTCATCGAGTGGGGTGTCAAATGAAAGTTTGTTAAAACACAAGTTCGAATATATATGATGTAATACTTGCGCACACTTTTCTTTTGTATTATTTTTAAAAAATTTTAAAAAAATCACTGTCTTCCCCCCTATCCCGAAAAGTGCTGATCAAAAAATTTTGAAGAAATTCTTTATAAAGTGTAGATTGAGTGAAAATTATCACGAGTACAGTACGTCGGATAATTTATCTGGTATAAAAAGCTAGGTGTCTAGACAATGTGGTGGAGCTTATTCTAAAATACTTTTCAGTACTGATACCGAGTCGCGCGTCGTACTGAGAAAAATAATTTTATTTTATTTGTTTTTCATTTCTATTACTAGATTCTAGATTGATTTATTGGCTATTAGGTAGTTAAGATGCTATAACTTTAACATTAGAGTCATTTGGGATAACCGAGCGCAGTGGGTAAGTATGCGCATCACTTGTACCTCGGGAAAGGGGCGAGGGTGGAAGGCGGTTTGTTTGCGCGAATGGAGGCGCCGGAGTGGCCAATTAGTTTAGACATGTCACTCTCACACGCGACTTTTGGTTGACTTTTTTTCGTCAAAAACAATATTTAATTGGTGGTTTTTTGTGTCGCAGAAAACAGTTTCACATCTTTGTTACTGATCCGATAACGGTAAGTGCTTTTTTTTTTAATTAAGAACGTAATACGCTAGATTTCTAAAAAAAAGTTTGAAGTTATATTCGGTACCTATAAATTTGTAAGGATCCATTTCTAATTTGATGCTTCGGGGAAAGTGTGTGCGGGTAAGTGTGCGTACACTTGCCCCTATATGACGTTTTCGTTAATTCTTTAATTTTTATGATATTTTCTTTGAGAGTTAAGGTTTATTTACCGATTTTATTTTATTTTCAGTGCTTAAACATCATGCCGCGAAATTACATCAGAAAAAAACCTGAAGTTGCATTGGTTACTCAACAACAAATCGACAGAGCCAAAACACTTATAGAACGTGGGAACAGCAAAAGAGCTGCGGCAAATGCCATTGGTATTAGCGAGTCTTGTCTTCGAAAAAGACTAAAATTTGGTAGTGCTGCTTCTTCTATCGGTCGTTTTAAGCCAACTTTTGATGAAGAACAAGAATCAGAGCTTGTAAACTATTGCAAGCAAATGGACGACAGATATTTCGTTTTTCATAAATGATTTAAGGCGTTTTATCTTATGCTACTGCTAACAAGATCGAGAACCTCTTTGATAACTCATCCAAAATGGCTGGTCGCATCTGGGTTCAGAGTTTTTTGAAACGCCATCCTCAATTAGTTCTCCGGCAATTGGCAGCGACAAGTCTAGCTCGAGCTACCAGATTCAATAAAGTTCAAGTAGAACGCTTCTATAAAAACCTAAAGGAGCTGTACGAAAAGCATATATTTCAACCAAGTCACATTTATAATGTTTATGAGACCGGGATAACCACTGCCCCTAAAAAAACTCCTAAGGTTATCAACACAAAAGGGAAAAAAGTAGTGGCTAAAATTGTATCTTCAGAACGGGGAATTACTGTGACAGCAATATGTTGTACGAGTGCCACTATATCCCGCCAGCATTCATCTATCCACGTAAGAGACCGCGAGATGATGTACTAGATGGTGGTCCGTCACAAAGTATTTGCATACTGGCTGAAAGCGGTTTTGTCAACAAAGACCTGTTCGTCCACTGGCTACATCATTTCAAATATTTTGCTAATCCTTCGCCTGAATATCCAGTATTGCTTCTCTTAGACAACCACTCGTCTCACATCAGTCAAGAGTCGGTGAAGTATGCCCGTGAGAACGATATAGTGATGTTGACGCTTCCGCCAAATGGAAGTCACAAAGTGCAGCCTCTGGACAGGTGCTTTTCAGCCTTTTAAAGGTAAAATATTCTGTAGAATGCGATAAATTGATGTCACTGCATCCGGGAAGAGGCATCAGTCAGTATCAAGTGGCACGCTTATTTAACGAAGCGTATAAAAAAGGAGCCACCTTGGGAGATGCTGAATCTGGCTTTAAGGTTGCAGGAATATATCCCTTCGACGACGACTTATTCGATGAGACAGATTTTGCTTTATCATTAGTCTCAGATGAAATGCTTCGAGAAGAAGAAATTGAAGTTCAACAATCATCAGATAAAATAATACCTGTGAATCAGCCTATAAATCAGCAGTCACGTGATGAAGCTCAAAACTTTGACAGTGCGGGAGATGGTCCTTCTAATAACGATCTAGATCAACCAATACTTGAGAATCGGCTAACATGTGTTGCCAACAGCCGGACTGACGTCAATAGACACGAGGTTGTCAATATAAGAGGTGAGGTTCGCCAGAATGTTTCCTTTAGTGATCCTCCCACAAGTCCGTCATTATTGGGTCTCATTATTGTAGAGCCTTCTGTGGAAGCCTCAGTGGCTACTAATTTGCCTAAAAATCTCTGCTTTGAACGTAAGCCTATAAATGAACTACTAGGTGCTCAACATGTGTCCATCGCAGACCTATCATCTCTTCCTCGGATGAAAGAGAAAAGAAATATAAGAGGAAAAATTTCTTTGAAATCCGAAGTTATCACCGCCGGTTCATATAAACAACAGCTAGAAGAAAAGAAGCTACAGGAATCAGAAAAGAAAAAGCGTAATAAAAATCCACCTCCCAAATTGGCGCTGGATGCTGGACCTGGAATTTAAAAAGAAGACCTCTGTTCTGAAAAGGAAAAAAGATTCTGTTTCTAAAGGAAAGCCAAAGTCCTCTACGTCTATGGTTAAGGATTACTTTTGTCCTCTTTGCAAAGGAAAATATACGGAACCATTAACTGAGGATTGGGTCCAGTGCATAACTCGCCAGGAGTGGTGGCATGAAGAATGCACTCCCTATGAGAGAGTAGTTTTTATATGTGACAATTGTACTGATGATGTCTAAATTTTAACTTATAATTAATTATTAGTTCCTAAAATGCAAGTTGATTGGTCTCAATTTATGTGATAAATAACTTACTCTTAAATGACTCGAGTTTATGATTATTCAGACTGATTTCTGAAGACTAAATACTAAATATGAAGGTTTTTAAGTTACATTAAAAAAAGTTTATTTTTGTATTGTAACTAGGCTTATTTTGCCAATGTTTTAAGGATTCTGTTCACTTACCCCTTGTGCACCAACTTATCCATTAACGGTACGCGCAATTACCCGCAATACGGGTCAAGTGAACGCATTCCGATTTTTTCTCATTAAAAATCTAATTGTAAGAAAATGAACATGTCCTCAGTTTACGTTTTTATTTTGATTTAAATGTGTCTCTATGGAAAAATATACTTTTATTCTCCTAACTCTTATACTTTATGCGTAAAGGGCCTGCAAAAACCAAAGTGCGCACATTTGACCCGAATGACTCTACTGACTAAGAAAAAACGTGAAAGTAAATATCGAATCTTGAGATATATACATCTCAGGGACCTAATTAATTTAGCCTAGGTAAGGAAGGCAATCACATACGGAACACTAATTGCGCAAGTCAAACTTGTACTTGGCCGTTTTTTTTTTTTTAAATTTTCACATATATAATCTCTTACTGATTTCAAATATATCACGTTTGAGACCTTTGGCTTCAATAATAACTTGAAGCACTGAGACAAATGACGTAGGGAATGAACTAAACAAACATTTTTTCAGTGTGGGCAAAAATATTGGAGTGGTGGAAGCAATGATATAAGAGCAAAGTCAGTATAATGAGACATTGTTTTTAGTGAGATATAATGTTGTTTTATTTGTCAATATAATCTCCTGAAACTTCTATACATTTATTCCAACGTGTTTCCAATAATTCAATACCATCATTAAAGTGTGATTCCGGAAGGTCTGCAAAATAATCATCCACGGCTTCAATAGTTTCGTCATTTGATGTAAAACGCTTTCCAGTCAGCAATTTTTTCCAATTTGGACACAGATAATAGTCACAGGGATCCAAATCCGTTGAATACGCTGGATGCTCAAGCAATTCGTACTTTAATTCGTTGAATTTTGCCATCGTTCACATGTGTGAACACGTGCATTGTTTTAATGAAAAATAATTATTTTCCTCTTTAAAGCAGGTCTTTTCTCACGAATTTTTGCAGCGAACCTATCCAAAAGGTTACAATAATATTTAGAATTAATTATTTTACCTTTCTGAAGATAATTTATTAACAAAACACTTTTGTAATCTCAAGAAACTGTTGCCATAACCGTTCCTTCTGATGGAACCGTCTTTGCCTTTGGTGCACTTTCACCTGCTTCAATCCATTGTTTCGACTGTTTTTTTTTTTACTTTGCTGTATACTGCTGGATCCAAGTTTCATCAACAGTTATGAAACGACTCTTGAAATCCATTTTATTTTGTTTAAAACGATACAAATATGCTGGAGAAATACGCATTCGAATGCGTTTTTGATCAATTGTCAGCAAAGGTGGCACCCATCTTGCACAAAGTTTTTTCATATGGTATGTAATTCTTCATGAAAAATATTTCCAATTCGTTCTTTTGAGATGCCTATGGCTTCGACTACTTCATGCACTTTCACTCGTCCATCATCTAACACTATGAATGACTTGTTGAATTTGTGGTGTTGTAGCAGTTTTTGGACGGTCTTCTCGCGGATCATCTTCGAGGTTTGTACGACCAGATTTAAAAAGAGCCGTCCATTTTTTCAAAGTGGAAAGTGAAGGTAATGCATCCTTATACACTTTTAACAATTTCAGATGAATTTCTGTTGGTGTTAAACTATTTAAAGCAAAGAATTTAATCAGTGCACGATATTCAGTTTTTTCTATTTTATAAAAATCAATGACATGTCAATAATACACAGCTCCTACTACTCGAATGAATTGACAGATCGAAATAAAATTTTACATGGGTTTATATAAATGATGGAACTTTCCAAACCAATTATGGTTTCACAATTTCTAACCCCATCTATGTGTCAGGCCGAGAACTTTTCTACAGCCTAGATAATAATGAGTTCTCGATGCAATTAACCAGCGAAATTAATAATGTTATACTTAATCTGAAAAAGAATTCAGTTCCTGGCCATGACCAACTTAACAGTAAGAGATATATTTATATTTATCAGATTTTATACTTTATATACATTTTACCTGTTTTAATGGCATTAATTCTGGAATATATCCTAGCGAACTCGAAATTACTAAAATTATTTCTATATCTAATAACCAAGTTAAACTTGTGCAATTAGTGTTCCGTACGTTGATTGATTCTGAAATAAAAAATTTTGTTAAGGAGGTATAAAATGATCAGTGACTTCACAAAACACACCCCAAATGAGTTTTCAACAAAGTTTGTTTCCGATCTATACTGAAAACTGACGACCTTGAATTTTTTTTTTTTTATATACCAGATAAATTATTAAAGGTAATGCAGTCGTGATAATTTTCGTTCAATCTACACCCCGTGGAGAATATTCCAGAATTTTTTCAAAATTTTGGATCAGTACTTTTCGAGATAGAGGGGGGGACAGCGATTTTTCGCGATCTTTTCAAAATACAAAGAAAAGTGCGCGTATGTAAGACATTATATATATTTTTGAACTGGTGTTTTTACAAGCTTTTGATACCCCACTCGATTTCACCTCCCAAAACTAACCCCTTAAGTCAAAGTTTAACTTTCAAAACTACACGGCTCTAATGTGGCCATGAATTTCTATATATTAGTACCAAATTTCAACTTTCTACGTCAAATAGTTTCGGAGAAAATCGGGTGTGACAGACGGACGGACACCGAAGTGACCTTATAAGTGTTCCGTACGGAACACTAAAAATGGGGATAGGTCTGTACAGTCTCTTGCCAAATTATTAGACGCACTGCAAGATTTCATGTAAAATATTAATTACCGAGTGATATTGTACCGTTTTATTATTTTAAATTGATTTGTTTTTTATTTTTATATTATCCAATCAATTACCTATTTATTTGACATAAATAAAACAGCATTAATTTAGAAAAGCATAAGTTTATTAAGTTTTAAAGAAAAGTGAAATTAATGTTAGTAAAAGTCAATATTTAGTTGAGCCACCTTTAGCCGCAATCAAAGCTTTAATTCTGCGCGGCATGCTATCAATGCAAGATTGTACTGTCTCCTGCATTTGAGGATGATGATTCCACACATGAATAATCTTTTCTAGGAGCTGGGTTTTGTTGGTAATCACATCTTTAGCCACTTCTCTTTTCATCAGCTCCCACGGGGTTCATATCAGGGCTATTATCCGGCCAATCCAACAGAGGGATATTTTTTCTGCCAAAAAAAGCTTTAACAGACCGAGCAGTGTGGCAGGGAGCTCCATCTTGCATGAAAGTGAATGGTTCCCCATTTGGAAACCATTCTCTGAGCTGCGGAATCAACCGATTTTGTAATACTTCTTTGTACTGATCTTGCCTCATTATTCCTTTGACGACGTACAGACGTCCAGTGCCCTTGCCGCTGATGACTGACCAAATCATTACTTTGGTGGGATGTTTAACCGTCGGGACGACACAATCAGGATGAAACTTTTGTCCATGACGACGACGCACATACTGAGCTTTATTCTGCAAAATTTCGAATGTGCTTTCGTCACTGAAGCAGACCTGTCAAAAATAGGAAAAATATATAAACTTCCATGTTTATTTGCTTTATTTAACTGAAAATGATAATAATGTATCAATTATTGATTAAATTGCTGTATCTTACCGATCTCCAGAAGTCCACATCTTTGTCTTGCCATTGTTTGGCCCACTTCAGGCGCTTTGCTTTCATTGCAGCTGTTAACTTGGGCTTCCTGGCGGGGCGACAGGCCTTAAAATCTAATTCTTTCAATTTTCTTCGAACAGTGTGCTCAGAAGTATTTACGCTAGCATCCTGGAGTTGTGATTTTATTACCTTTGTGGTAGCAAATCTGTTTTCTACACAAATTTTCTTCAAACATCTCTCTGACCGTGGAGTGAAAATTGGTTTTCTACCGCATCTTTTCTTTCTTTTCGGGCTTAATTCCTTCCCTGACTCAATTTTCTTTTTTATGCGTCGTACACTAGCTTCAGAAACCTCCAATCTTCGTGATATTTCTCGGTTTGTAAATGTTTTCGCAATCACAAGGGCCTTCACTTCAGCTTTTTTACCTGGTGAAAGATCGCCTTTTCTACCCATAATGAAAATAGTCCAATTACTTTTTTAAAACACTGCATACAAAATAAACTAATAACTGAGTAGTATAAAACTGTTAAACAAACAATCACAGTCCATAAAGCCACAGAAACACGTCCGTACTGATACAGGTTTGTACTTATTTACGTTCATGTATCACTTTGTCAACACAGTGTTACCATATGTTAAAAATAAATACAAATATGTAGTCTACAACAATTCTTTTAAATAAAAATCAATAATATTGTAGTTTAAATATACCATTATTGCATAAAAACTCTTAAGAAACATAAAATTACTAAAAAAAATACAGTGCGTCTAATAATTTGGTCAGGGACTGTATGAGTAACTAACGACTAATAAGTGTTATTAACGATTTCTCAAAAATATAATAAGTTATTTTATTTATATCAGTCTATCGATGTGGGTGAATTTCAATATGGTTTTATTAAAAACTAATACCATAAGTGTAACCATGGATGTATTCAATAATATATCAACTGATTTAGAGAAAAAAGTGTTGGTATAGCAACATTTATAGATCTGCAAAAAGCATTCGATGTTGTAAGAATTGATATTCTTTTAAAAAAAATTATAAGTATGGAATTAAGTAGAGAGATTGTTTTAGATTTTACTTAAAGAACAGTTTGTGGTATGAACGAATAGGTCATTCAAACAGTGACCTTGAGCGTAATATGACGTGCCTCAGGGATCTGTCCTCGGACCTTTATTACACTCTTTGTACGTATTGAGCCTACGGTGTGTTGCATTAGGAGCAATATAGTACACTTTTGCCGATGATACTGTTCTGCTGTAGGGTGGAACAAATATTAATGAACTTAAAACACCTTTTAATTCTGATTTACAAAGATATAGAAACTGGCTATTGTTTAACAAATATAAAATTAATTTTGAGAAAACTAATTTCATGTTGCTTAAACAAAAAATAACCGGTCAAGTGCAAGTTGAACTTGGATTAGTGTTTCGTACGTTCATTGCTTTTAAAATAAACATTTTTGTTACGGAGGTATAAAATGATCAATGACTTCACAAACCCCCCACCTTCAATAAAAAAATTTTTCCGATCTTTATTGAAAACTGACGACCTTGAAATTTTTGCTTCTTTTATATACCAGATAAATATTAAACGTAACGCACTCGTGAGAATTGCGTTCAATCTACACCCTTTACACACAAAAGTGTGTGCAAGTATTACATTAAATATATCTTTGGACTCGTGTTTTTACAAGCTTTCATTTTACACCTCACTCGATGACTTGGTAAAAAAAAATTTTTTTCACTTCCGATTTCACCCACCAAAACTAACCCTTTTAGTCAGAATTTAACGTTCAAAACTACACAGCTCTGATGAGGCCATCCATTCCTATATTAGAATTAAATTTTAACTTTCTGTGTCAAATAGTTTCGGTGAGAATCGGGTGTGGCAGACAGATAGACGGACAGACGGACAGACTGACAGACAGACAGACGGACGGGCACCGAAGTGATCTTATAAGTGTTCCGTACTGAACCCTAAAAAAGTAGACTTACCAAGAATTCTGATAATCAGTGTGGAAATAGCCCGGATTAAGGAATTAAATATTTGGGCTGTGTATTGATGATCAACTTAAATGGAAAAAGTACATTTAATTACTCCCGTTGGAACAGTGGAAATTTGTGTTTAAGTTAACAAATAGGGGGCAAACAAATATTGTTTTAAATAGAGATGTACTCTCTTATGCAGCTAGGAATCAAAATATGTAATATTGTCATAATGTTAGAAACAGTTATGGTTTATACGGTCCTGTAGCGACAGCGTCCTCTGTTTATAATAGCTTACTAACACATGTGCGTGATATAAAGAGTCAGAGAGATATTTTTTAAGGAAAATCTAAAAAAGTTATGTGATGTCTTCCGTTGAGTCTGGCTGATGCAATTTGAAATATAGTACTCTACTTTTAATAGTTTTTGTTATGATGAGATAGACATAGTTTAGATACAGCAATATTATAGTTTTATCCTCTCTGGGGTATCACCAGGAGTATTGTCCTGAGTTTTGAATTGCCCGCCATTTTATGCCATTTGCTCCAAAATGGACTTTTTTCATACTTTAGGTTTCGACGCCGATGCCATTAAATAAAATTTTTTGGAGTTATTTTAATCATTTTTCTTTACATTTATTAATTAATCAAATAACGATAAATGCGTTTTTTCGGTCGTTTTCACGTTAACGAAAATGTTTTTTTTTAAATAAAGGTCTTGCGATTCTCTACCAGATGTGGTAAAAAATTTTCAATTTGCTGTTATTTGATTAATAAACAAATGTAAAAAAAAAACGGTTAAAATGACTCAAAAAAATATATTTTTTAATGGCATCGGAAAGCTGGCGTCGAGACTTAACTTTTGAAAAAAAAAAATCCATTTTGGACCAAATGGCATAAAACGGTGCGGCGGGCAATTCAAATTTTAAATAAAAAATTCAATTGGCACAAGTTCAGGGTATTTTTGCTTAACAAAAGGCATATTTTTGAAAGTTTCCAGTTCACTTAGTCGACCTGTATAATAAAATGAAAAAAAGAAACAAACAGTTTTTTGCCTGTTTTTTCAATTTGGTAGGTTATGTACGCACTTGAGCAACTTAAAACCAACGAACATTTGTTGGAAGTTTCATTACGAAGAGTTTGTTTTTTTTTTTATCTCAATCCCACTTATATAACCGGAGTTATTTACATTTTAAGCTCAAAAAATGCGTTCTGAAAACTTATAGTGTTTATAAACAAAAGAACACAATATTTTCGAGATCCAGAACTCAGGACAATACTCCTGATGATACCCCAGAAAGGATAAAACCATAATATTGCTGTATCTAGAGTGTGCAATTTCAAATGCTTTTTTTACTGCACTATTAGACATCAGTATTATCATGTACTGCTTAAAGACAATTGAAAATAATATTGTTGATTTTGGTGTTAATGAATAAATATTTTCAAAAAAAAAGATGAATAAATAACCTTTTATATTAGTGTATTAGAGAGAGGTAGAATATTTTTTTCTAAAACATCATCACAGGGGGCATTTTTTCTGTTCTTGTTATTATATATCATGTTATTTATAATGAAACATGTTATATTTGAAATCAGCAAGTTCGGTGTATTTGAAAAACCTCGTAGATTTGCCCTCCATTATATTACACCTAGAAAATTATAGGTGATGATATATGCGCCATTAATAAATCGCCCTTTTTGTTTTTAATAACTGATCGAAAAGAAAAACTTTTTTCCCTATTAAGATGAGGTGTAAAATAAAAAAAATCTCATTAAGTTTTGTTTTTACCTTTGTTGGTGTTATTTTATTATGTATGCTCATATCTCCCATTAGAAATGAACAGTCCCCTTTCTTGTCCAGCACTACTATACATTGTGCTGAGTTATGTTGAGGCAAGATTTGTATGTGTTTTAATGATTCTTTTGGTAGCTGTTCTATTAAAACGCGACCTGTAACAAAGATAGTTGTGTAAGTATTTTTCTTGTCTTGCTAAATCATATTGATTGCTTTTAATTGGTATCTAATTCTTTAAACGGATCTTTACATTGTTTAAGTATTTGATATTTTACATAAATAGTTCGTAAGGGCATGCGCGAAAATGATTTTTTTTGTACTAGGTAACAACACCAATGACAAAATATCCAACAGCTACCGGTAGTTGAGTGAACTATACTATAAGCCAGGGATGTCAAAGATACGGCCCGCGGGCCGCATCCGGCCCCCGGGACGTACCAATAAGGCCCGCGATCGCAATGTGTCACAGAAAGAAGAATCATGTTTTTTAGAGCTTTTAGACTTCACTCGATTCCTCTACGGAAGTTTTAAAATGCGCACACTACATTTATAAGTAATTTCAAGGGCAGCGCGTGCCTTGACAAGCGAGAGAGATAGACAGTAACGCCATCTCTTAGCAACAAGCGGAAATACCCTATTATTTTTGTTGAGAACAATAGAATCTTCCACGCGCTTCGAGTCTAGACTAGAACCTTCCTTATCGATATTATAAAAGAGTGCGTCGGCGCGACGTGAGTCAGTTGAGTGCGAGTCGAGTAATCGAAGCGATACGGTCGGAGAAGGATTTTAGTTGTACTGCGAAGTAGTGATTGTGAAGGTATTGTGCATTTGTTTGTGTCGTGCGCGTGCGATATCCATAATTGTTGTGTCGAGTTTCATAATTGTTACGATTTTGGCATAATGTCACAAAAACGTAAAGTTGATAGTGAGTGCAGAGTTTTTCAGTCTAAATGGGAAATTGAATATTTTTTCATAGAATGGAAAGGTAAACCACTGTGTTTGATTTGCAATCAAATAGTTGCTGTTTGTAAGGAGTTTAATTTGAAGAGACACTATGATACGAATCATAAATCAAAATTCGATTGTTACACTGAAAAAAATAAGAATGGACACATTGTCATCTTTAAAATCTAAACTTCAAGGTTAACAATCGATGTTTACTAAAGCTAATACTGAGAGCGAAGATGCCCTGAAATCAAGTTTTATTATTGCATTAGAAATCGCGAAGAGATCAAAACCTTTCACTGATGGTGATTTTATTGAAGACTGTATGTTGAAAGTTGCCGATGTTTCATTTTCATTTCAAAAGTCAATAATTCAAAATATTTCGCTGTTGCTTCAAGAATAAATGATTTATCTCAAAATTTGGTTCTTCAACTGAAGGAGAAAATTAAGGAATTTACAAACTTTTCACTGGCTGTTGACGAGAGCACTGATACTGTTGATACAGCTCAACTTGCTGTTTTTATACGAGGTATTAACAGTAACTTTGAAATAACTGAAGAACTATTAAAGTGCGTTCCATTGACAGGTACTACAACAGCAAATGATATTTATTCTGCAATTGAGCATTTGATAGCAGAATATGAACTCGACTGGAATATACTTAGCAGCACAACTACGGATGGCGCTCCTGCCATGGCTGGCAAACATTCGGGCGTTGTAACTAAATTAAAACAGAAAACATCAGGGAATTTTGTGGGATTTCACTGTATACTTCATCAGGAATCATTGACATCCAAACATTTAAAAATGGACCATGTCATGCAACTTATAATTAAAATAGTAAATTTTATAAGGAGCAGAGGACTAAATCACCGACAGTTCAGGCAGTTTTTAGAAGATTTGGACGAAAAGTTTTCTGATGTTCCTTACTTCACCGAAGTTCGTTGGCTCAGTCGAGGAGTAGTTTTAGAACAATTTTTTGCATAACGTGACCCTATTTAACTTTCATGTTAGAAAAAGGCAACCCAATTGATTATGACAATGACTGATGGGTTGATTGTGCCTTTTTGGTAGATATGAATAAACACTTGACTGATCTGAATGTAAAGTTACAGGGTAAAAATCTGATTGTCACTCAAATGTATTCATGTATTCAAGCCTTTGAAACAAAGTTGAGGCTGTGGGAAAATCAGGTAAAAAATCAAACTTTGGATCATTTCCCTCATTTAAAATCATTTGGCACAGTGAACCAAAAAAAATTGGATCAATATTCTCAACTTCTGCAAAATTTGATCACGGAATTCAACAATCGTTTTGAAGACTTTCACAAAATGAATGAAATGGAATTCCCAATTTTCAACAATCCATTTAATTTTGAAGCTGCACAGGCACCAGTTCATTTGCAAATGGAGTTGATAGATCTTCAATCGGACAGTATTTTGAAAGAAAAATTTAAAGAGATTAACGCACAGATTACATTTTATACACAATATTTCAAGAGTTTGGATAACTACCCGGAATTAAAAAAGCATGCAGCACGCATTCTCTGCATGTTTGGTAGCACCTATTTATGTGAGCAGATGTTTTCCGTCATGAAAATAAATAAGAACAAACATCGCACAAGACTTTCGAATGAACATCTCCAATCAATTCTTAAAATAACTACAACGAACATGATACCTGACATCAATGAGCTTGTCAAAAACAAGAGAAGTCAGGTATCTGGATCCTCGAACTCAAAATAATTACCCTCTTTTATAACTTTGATATAATTTTTAACAACCGTATATTATATACTATATAATTAAATAAATAAAATGTTATAATAATTCAGTACATTTTTTTTATTTGAATCTGGCTCGCCTACACATTCTAAATTTAATATATAGCCCTCTGCAAAATTGAGTTTGACACATCTGCTATAAGCTATGGAATGCTAAACAGCGGATCCTAATAAATGCACAGTATATAAACTATTCACTGTGGAGATTGAAATATAAAACTTAATACATAACAAATGTTAAATCGAAAATCAGAAAAAAAAAACAATTAACACACATTAATTATAAATTTAAAACGTATTAGTATCTAAGTTGGGAAAGTGGAATCTTTGGCACAATGACACTATATATATATGTATATATCACCACTACACCAAACACTTTATTTTTGCACTCGACTCGCGTTTCGCTAACCATGTTAGCTTCATCAGGAGCGATGATTGACTAGTCAGTCAGTATTAGTATCTGTTTGTTGTTCTCCCTAACGTAGATTTTAATTCTCAAAGAGAATATACGTGTATTTGAAATTACTTTGATATTCCTAGCAAGGGTGTTAAATAATTTATGCCCTACGTACCTTATGTGCCTCTAAGTGGCACTTATTTGCGATCGATCTTATAAAAATACTGTGCGCAACTTTACTCCTATATTTAAAATTAGTTTACATATATTTTACAAGATATTCCTAATGTACAGTTGTCTCAAAGTGAACAGATTACTTTCCCTAAATAGATTTTCTGTAGAATATCTTTTATTTTTAATCACTAGCCGGGCCCGCGGCTCCGCTCGCGTGGACTTGATTCACTACTATCGTCACTGCTTATTCCTTATGTTACCCAACGTAATAAAATATCTCCCATTATTTCTCCTTATCTCCCAATATTTCTCCTTATTTCCCATTATCTCTACATAATTTCCATTATCTAGGCTTATCTCTGCTCATCTCCCATTATTTCTCCTTATCTCCCATTATTTCTCCTTATCTCCCATTATCTCACCTTATTTCCCATTATCTAGGCTTATCTCGACTTATCTCCCATTATTTCTCCTTATCTCCCATTATCTCACCATAACTCCCATTATCTAGACTTATCTCTGCTTATCTCCCATTATCTCTCCTTATCTCCCATTATTTATACTTATCTCCCATTATCTCACCTTATCTCCCATTATCGAGGCTTATCTCGACTTATATCTCCCATTATTTCTCCTTATCTCTCATTATCTCACCTTATCTCCCATTATCTAGGCTTATATCGAATTATATAGAACATATGTATAAATTTATAAAACACGTAAATCGGATAAGTGGTTCTCGACTGATAAGCGCACTAACGGACAGACAGACAGACAGAGAGACGTTGCATTTTATATATATTGTATTCTTTGCTACATGATATTGTTCCATATTTAATGCTTTAGGGAGTGTATTGCAAGAGAACGCGCTAGCGGCAAACTTTTCTTCGACTTAATTCACTATTATCGTCACTGCTTATTCCTTATGTCACCTAATAAAATATGTCCTATAACCTGGCCAGAGAACATACGTATGGTTAAAAAAAAGCACGTAAATCGGATAAGTAGTTCTCCAGTGATAAGCACACTAACGGACGGACAGACAGACAGATAGACGGACAGAGACATTGCATTTTATATATATGATAGATATTCTCTGCTACATAATACTGTTCCATATTTAATGGTTTGGACTGTGTATTGCAAGAGAACGCGCTAGCGGCAAACTTTGTCCGACTTCATTTACTATTATTGTCACTGCTCATTCCTTATGCTACCTATCGTAATAAAATATAGCCTATAACCTGGCCGGAGAACGTATGTATGCTTTAAAAAAAAAGTACGAAAATCGGATAAGTGGTTCTCCAGTGATAAGCGCACTAACGGACAGACAGACAGACAGAATACGTTGCATTTTATATATATTATAGATGTAATAAAATATATACCTATAACCTGGTCAGAGAACATATGTATGTATTTAAAAAATCACGTAAATCGGATAAGTGGTTCTCGAGGGATAAGCGCATTAACGGACAGACAGGCAGACAGACAAACATTGCATTTTATATATATTATAGATATAGATTATTATTATTATTATATAACCTGACCAAAGAATATATGCATGAATTTAAAAAAAGACAGGTAAATCGGATAAGTGGTTCCTGCGTGATAAACGCACTAATAGACAGACAGACAGACAGAGAGACATTGCATTTTATATATATTATAGATTATACATTACAGATATTCTTTGCTACATAATATTGTTCCATATTTAATGGTTTAGGCTGTGTATCGCAAAGGCACGCGCTAGCGGCAAACTTATTTCCGACATCATTCACTATTTTACGTCACTGCTCATTCCTAATGCTACCTATCGTAATAAAATATAGCCTATAACCTGGTCAGAGAACATATGTACGTTTTAAAAAAAAAAGTACGTAAATCGGATAAGTGGTTTTTCAGTGATAGGCGCACTAACGGACAGACAGACAGACAGACAGACAGAGAGACGTTGCATTTTATATATATTATAGATAAGTATATATTTACATACTTTTGAGTAACAAACGATGGACGAAGGATCTAGAAACATGCACTTCCCCACACACTTAAGCCGTAGGTAATTCAAAACTACTTCCACCAATGCTTGGTAAGCATCTTTCAAGTGGTTATAGAAATAAATTCTTTGAGTTGGTAAAATTTTTAAATTATTTTTCTAATTCTAGAAGTTATTAAGTTACATAAGTATCGTACTTAAGATATTTGTAAATAAAAAACCCCAGGTATTTTACAGTGTCCAGTCATGAAGATATATGTACTTTTAACTTGGGGCATATGGGACTCCCTTTTTGTTCATTGAAAAGACTAGGTAAGAAGTTTTATTCAGATTCATTGTCAAAAGATTCTGATCCATTCATGATTTCGTCTTTGATATATATTCTTCTGCCCTCTCAATAACTTCGGAACAGGACTTATCTCTATCTCTATCTAGTAATGACAGTATCATGAGCATAACATACACAGTTACTATAAATATCAGGTAATACCATAACTAAGTGAGGTACATAAAGCGAAAAGAGTATGAGACCATGCACAGTACCTTTCGTAACACCAAACTTCACACTTTCCGCCGTGCTAAATGCACTATTAATTCTAACACTATGAGTCTTATTTGTTATGTATGATTTAAATAAATTGTATGCAATCCCTCTTACTCTAATACTATGAAGTTTCTGACGAAGTATTTGGTGCACCACAATATTAAATGCCCGAGCTAAGTGCACAAAAATCCCTGTTGTTCTAAAGCACTCATTAAAATTTTTTAATTATATAATCAGTAACGATGGCAAGCCTAGTACTCATTCACGCACGGAATTCAGCTTGTTAGTTATACAAAATACTATTCTTATTTACAAAATTTTCCTATCTCAATTTTAATAATTTTTCATAAAAGCTGCTAACTACACCGGTAACCGTAATTAGCCGGTAATTTTCTTTATTCAATTTTGCCCCAGCTTGAAAAATAGGTACTATTGCAGCCCTTCTTAAAATATCTGGATAACTACCCTTTCCAAATATTAAATTTATTAATAATAAAGAAAATAAGATATTATGATTATCTTTTAAAATTTTAAATGAGACATTATCTTCACCACAATTTCTTGATCTCATTCTTATTTATAGGCCTAAAAAATAATTGAATTTACAATATTTTTCTTTGGAAACACATAATTATTGTTGTTTATCTTAGTAGCTACTTTTTTTTTTATTTATAGTTCCAAAGTATTCTAAGAATATGCCAGCAATTTGTTGGACATTACATGCTCATTGTTTTCCCAAAATTAATACATTGATCAGCATTTTTAGGAATTTAGTTTTCTCCAAATTATCATATACGCGGCTGGTTTGAAAAGTCCGTGCAAAGTCCGAGAGATGGGACCACCGGCGCGTACCGAGGTCATGTTTAGTTAGTAGCATCTCTTGAATGAACGCACGCCAAGTTTCAGCCATATTGGTCTATTTCTTTGTGTTTGGCATTCGTGTGAATCAAGGAAGTCGAGTGATTTTCAAGAAATGGACGAAAAAGAATTTCGTGTGGTGATTAAACATTACTTTATGAAAGGCAAAACGCCTCAGGAGACTAAAGAGAAGCTTGATAAACATTATGGTGACTCTGCACCTTCGATTAGAACAGTTTATAAGTGGTTTCAAAATTTTCGGACTGGCCATATGGGCACAAGTGACGCTGAACGTTCTGGACGGTCTGTGGAGGTTACGACTCCAGAAATCATTGATCAAATCCATGATATGGTGATGGATGACAGAAGAGTTAAGGTACGTGAGATTGCTAGTGCTGTGGGCATCTCGACTGAACGGGTACATAATATTTTGCATAAACATTTGGACATGAGAAAACTATCCGCAAGATGGGTGCCGCGATTGCTCACGCTTGACCAAAAACGGAATCGTGTAAAGTGTTGCAAGGATGGTTTGCAGCTGTTCCAGAAGAATCCGGAGGACTTTAAGCGTCGTTTCGTCACTGTGGATAAAACATGGATACATTACTATACTCCTGAGACCAAACAACAATCTAAACAATGGGTTACCAAGGGGGAATCTGCACCAAAAAAGGCGAAGACCGTTCCTTCGGCCGGAAAGGTTATGGCGACTGCCTTTTGGGATTCGCAAGGGATAATCCTCATCGACTATCTGGAAAAGGGTAAAACTATTACAGGTGAATATTATTCATCATTATTGGACCGTTTGAAAACCGAGCTGCAAGACAAACACCCGCGATTGGCCCACAAGAAAGTCCTTTTCCATCACGACAATGCACCAGTACACACCTCAGCAGTTATGGTCGCAAAATTAATAGAAGTAGGATTCCAACTCGTTTCACATCCCCCCTATTCTCCAGACTTGGCTCCCTCGGACTACTATTTGTTCCCCAATTTGAAGAAATGGCTGGCGGGACAAAGATTTTATTCAAACGAGGAGGTGATTGCAGACACTAATGGATATTTTGCAGACTTGGACAAATCCTATTATTCGGAAGGGATCAACAAACTAGAACATCATTGGACGAAGTGTAAAAGCCTAAAAGGAGTCTATGTCGAAAAATAAAAAAGGTTTACCCCAAACACATACGTAGTTTTTATTTTTGCACGGACTTTTCAAACCAGCCTCGTATATTATTATTCGTTAATTGATAATTATCTAAAATAAGGCAGACTGCCATAATTTAAAGAAAATCTCAAAAAAAAACCTATGCTATAAGCTATTTTGTGTTAGAGTTCAAAATATTTCTTAACCTATAAGTCTTTCTATATTACTTTCATTTTCGAATTTTATGACACCAAAATTTTCTTACACCGGAGAAGATTCAAGGTAATTTATCAAAATACCAAATGGAATTGTCTAACAAAGACATTTTAAATAAAATGAACTCTAGAATACAAAATAAGATCTGATATTAAAGCAGGTATCAAGAAGATATGCGCAACTACCAGGAACAGTAATACAAAACAAAGTAAGGAAACAAAAGAACTCATGTTGAAAAGAAGACAAATGATTAAAGGAACGCCGGAATACAGGCATTTAAATAAAATCATAAGGAAGAAATTAAGAGAGGATATAAGGCATTATAATACAGAACTGTTGAAAATAACAATTGACAACAACAAACATATCTCAAGAGAGTTAACAATAGAGGAGGAACTAGAATAGAGATCTAGTAATTAAACGACACGGATGGTAATATAAAAGATAGTGAAACAGACTTGATTGAATTTGCTAAAAATTTTTACAGCACACTTTATGAACAACATAGTCCGGAACCTCCAAATGTCGCTGACGAGACTATCCTAAATGTTGGCTCTGAGGAGCTGCCCAATATCACCATACAAGAGGTAAATCTGGTACTGTTTCAAATGAAGAAAGGTTGAGTCCCTGGAGAAGCCGGTATTACAGTTGAGATAATATCAGTGGACGGAAACGCCATGGTTGAATCTATGATAATACTTTTCAATAAATATCTGAGGTATGGGAACATAGCGGAAACATGGCAAATGCCAAGTAGTGATGCTACATAAAAAGGTAATAAACTAAAAATAGACAACTATCGACCTATAAGCCTTCTTCTCCATCTATACAAATTGTTAACAAAAATAATAAGAAACCGATTTACGAATAAATTAGATGCCTATTAACTTCCTGAACAAGCTAAGTTCCGTAAAGGATGTAGCACAACCGAGCATATACAATACATCTACATAACAATTGAAAATTGTAATGAATATAACAACACCCTTCACCTCACTTTCGTTGACTGTAACAAGGCGTTTGAGTTTGAATTATGGGCCATCCTTAGAACTTTAAACAGTGTAAGAATTGATTCTCGATATTCCAGAACTTGAATTGGGACGAGAAAGGCGTAAAAATTGACAGTAGAAATCTGAATCGTTTTGCGGACGACATCGTGCTGATCAGGTAGGACATAAATGAGCTGGAAGTTATACCTTAGGAATTTCAAAGGGAATTAGCAAAAATTGGTCTGTTCATGAACTTGAGAAACCTAAAAATCATGTCATCAGATGACAGAACAGTGTGTGGGTGATCAGGTTGTAGAAAAATTAGAGGCAAATGTTTACTTAGAACATACCATCGAATTAGGTAGAGAGAATCGAGCCGCCGAGATCAATAGACGTATCTTACTAACATGGGCAGCAACGGGAAAATTGAAACATATAATTAAACGCAGCAGTATTCCAATTAATTTAAAGAGGAAAGTGTTTAGCACAGGGGTCCGCAACCTATGGCACGCGTGCCATCCCTGGCACGCCAAGCAATTTGGAATGGCACGCGTACCTATTCAAAGTTTACACAGTAATTCTGTAATCTGTGACATGTTTCGAAGTTATTACCAAAAACTACAAAATATATATTTTGTAATTTATAATTTTACTGAATGTATTGGTTTGGCTTTAATTTCGGAAAGTATTAAAGACGGCAAGCCTCAAAATATAAGCCTAGGGAAAAATACAAATAAACGTCCTCAATTCAGATCAAAAGAGCCGCTATAAGGCGGTTTTTGTTTGACTTGGCTTCAATCGTTCCGACGCGCGCCGCAACTCTTTTTATATTGCCGAACTTTAGTTTTTGTTAGATTTAACTTCTAGGCGGCCTTTTGATTGCAATGGGCGCGTTGTAGATAATAATTTTTGTTCTAAGAAGTTTAATAAACGTAATTATTGGAATTTTCTGGAAACATTATTTTTCTATATGTAGCAAGCGGCTACACGTTTGGATCATTTAGTATAGAAGTAACATCCGTTCCAGTCAATAGTCATCGAAAAGTTTAAAAATTAAAATTACATTGCGTTATGGCCGCGAAGAAACAGAAGGTAGACGTTCGATCATTTCAAATTTCATGGACAACAGATTACGGTTTTGTACAGCAAAACGATCGGGCCATTTGTGTCATATGTCGGGAAAGCGTAGTTTTCCGGACATCTAGTGTTCAACGACATTTCCAGATAAAACATGAATCGTCATTTAAAGATAACGCTGATAAAAGGGAGGCAATACAAAGAGCAAGTAAACAATACGAGAAACAGTCAACATTCTTTAGCAAAGTTTTCCAAGGAAAAATCAGGTAACTGAATGGAGTTTCAAAATAGCACAATCGTTGGCACAAAAGGGTAGGCGGTTCACTGACGGAGAATTTATGAAGCAAACGTTTTTGAGTACTGGCGAGATTTTATTCGACGACTTGCCCAATAAGGATACAATATTCGGCAGGATTAGGGATATACCGGCATCAGCGCGGACCATCGAGAGACGAATTACCGAAATGACACAAAATGTCCAAAAACAGCAGAGAGACTCTATCAAACGGAGTTTTGTATTTAGTGTAGCATTGGATGAAAGTGTCGATATTAATGGCATCGCCCGTCTGGCAATGGTTGTGCGATACTTCGATGATGGCAGTGTGTATGAAGAGCTGATTTGTCTGCTCCCATTGCAGGGAACTACAAGAGGAGAGGATATATTTTCAGAATTTGTTAAACATTTTGAAAAGCGGAACATTGATTTAAATAAAAAATTTTGCGTAACGACAGATGGCGCTCCTGCTATGATTGGGAGACATAAAGGATTTGTTTCCCTTTTTATTGAACGCATGGGTCGATCAGTTTTGAATTTTTACTGCATAATTCACCAAGAGATTTTGTGCGCTAAAATTTCCGCTGGAAGTTTAAAATTCGTGATGGATAGGGTGGTTAAAATAGTTAACTACATTCTCGGTCGTTTTTCACCGATCCATAGACAATTTAAGGCGTTTCTGTAGGAATTAGAAAGTGCATATTCAGATATACCATTTCATAATAATGTGCGCTGGCTCAGCCGTGGTAAGGTGCTCTCTAGATTTGTGCAATGTCTGGGCGAAATTAAATCGTTCTTGTTGGAAAAAAATCAAGTGGATGCTTATCCTGAACTAGAAGATAAGAACTGGATCTGTATGTTAATGTTTCTTACTGATATTACGAACCATCTCAGTGAACTCAACTTAAAGTTACAAGGTTCAGGCAAAACAGAATCCTGGAAATCATTCAAATTAAAAATAGATTTATTTATCAGCGATATTACTACAAACACATATAAATATTTTCCAAATTTAAAAACTTATATATCCAGTGTCGACGATGGTGCACTAATAGACGAAATTCTTAAATATATGACTAATTTAAAAGAGGAGTTTATCGAGAGGGGTCAGGATTTTGATAAAAACCCGTACCGAAACAGGCTGACAACAGACAACTCGGAAGCATGTGTGACACTGAAAATAACCAGACATGAACTGGATATAAGAAAACTCTCTAAAGAACTTCAAGCACAGGGTTCACACTAGGTCCTAGGACTAGTATAATAAAATTATTTGTTAACTGTTAAAAAATTTTTGTAATTAAACCTTCTAAAAGCAATATTTTAAGTTAATTTAAGTTAATTTTTGTTAATTTTACTTGTAGTAAGTACCTATGTCGGCACGCAAAATGTTGTATGGATGAAAACTGGCACCCCTTAGTTAAAAGGTTGCCGACCCCTGGTTTAGCACCTGAATACTTCCGGTGATGACGTATGGAATGGGAATCACAACTCTAACGAACCAACCAGCACATTGAACGAATGATGTTAGGAATAACTTTCAGAGATCACATCACAAACACTGAGATAAGACAAATGATAAGCGTAGAAGTGTAATAACTCGTATAGCTCAATTAATATAGACCTGGGTAGGACCTGTTGCTCGTCAAGACAGCACTCGGTGGATACATGATATACTGGCATAACGGAAAGTTGGCAACCAACAAAACGTTGGCTAGACGACATTAAAGAGAAAGTCGGAAAAAATAAGCACCAGCTGGCTCAGAACAAGGAACTAATGGAGGGACTGGACTGTGAAGGGTTGTTAAAAGAAGCAGAAGAAGATGACATCACTTGAGTCCGTCGATATAAATAGAATTGCTGCAGGTTGGACTCGGTGGAACACATTCCTGGGCAGTCCATTCCATAGGAATGAATTTCCATATCAAAGAGTTCTTGAAGAAGGTGATACGGGAAGTGACAAGCACAACCTCGTACGGATGTACGGTATTAGCATGACGTCTATTCCTAGTATGCACACCTTTGATAGGAATCGAAAGGGCTACTTCCATTGAATTTTTGCAATGGAAGTATTGATAGGACAGGCTTAAGTCACTAACTGTTCTTTGATGTTTAAAAGTATGAAAGTTTTTGGTGTATTCTGGGCCCACAATCAGACGAGTAGTTTTCATCGTGACAAAGTCTAGCAGATGCAGGGAATGTTTGAGAGCAGAGCCCTAAACAGGGAGCAGTTTTCCCTTGATGATTGAACTTTAGGTCACAATATGATTAAAAACTGCTGTGGAGTATAGAGCTCTTTAGTATAAAATGTTATTCCTAGGTTTTAAGAAACTTTCTGTGCTATGCATGCAACATGATCATACTAGGACATATTTACTTCTAAGTGAACGTCTATCAAGTTGAGTGACGATGCCCGTGAGATGCGTCCTGATATTACTATGATAGGTTCTATCCCCATAACTTTTTCAGAATACTGCTGCCTGAATTTTTGTAGTCTTAAATTCTACTTTGTTACTCTCACCCCTTCTTGTCAGTTATTATTTTACCTGTTTTATCTCGTTTTTTTTCTATATATATATTTATATATATATATATATATATATATATATACATATATATATATATATATATATATATATATATATATATATACATATATATATATATATATATATATATATATATATATATATATATATATATATATAATATATATATATATATATATATATATATATATATATATATATATATATATATATATATATATATATATATATATATATGTATATATATAAATATATATATATATATATATATATATATATATATATATATATATATATATATATATACATATATATGTATATATATATATATATATATATATATATATATATATATATATATATATATATACCTATATATATATATATATATATATATATATATATATATATATATATATATATATATATATATATATATATATATATAGTGATGAAAACCATTATTCTCCTGGCGTGGCGTGTGTGTGTGTGTACTCGGTTAAAAACATTATTTAGCAAATTTTATGCATTGCTAAACCAAGTGATTTTACTCGGCTCACTGTGAAAACTTAATTAAAATTTTCATAAATGGATCAAAAACTATTTAATCATACTCACATTGCGCGCTGTATAAAAAGCCCTTATAAGTATAAAGTTGTGTACTTCTGTCAGCCTTGCGTTAAAAGTGGTACTTGATGTAAATTGGGTAGATTTTACATTTTCATTTTATAGTCCTCCAAAGCATAAGTGGAAGACAATATTAGGTTTCATGAGGATGCTTAACGAGGGTGTATTTTTTAGTTTTATGAATATAAGATTGTAAGATATAATTAGTGAGTTGAGCCGTTGCATTTGTAATTTAACACACACACAATGATTTAGATTTTTTTTTTTCTAGTTTCCAAACAGCTTTAGAATAAGTTCACCTTCACATTTGTCCCACTAATTTTCTCGAATCACATTTTACCGGATTTGTCAAAGGCTTATTTGTTGAATTATACTTTATTTGAAACAAATTAATATGTATATATATATATATATATATATATATATATATATATATATATATATATATATATATATATATATATATGTTATGTTAGCGGTTCAAAAGAGATAATTTTTTTTTGAATATGACACCCATTAGACTCGATTTAAATCGGTTCTTGGACCTCCAGAAACAATTATATTCACGGCTGAACACGACATTTTTAGGAACCTTTTTTTTTACAGCTCAATATGCAAATTTTTGGGGAAAAAAAAAAAAATTGAAAAAACTCGCTAAATTGCCGTAAAAAGCGTCAAAAATCAATATGTAATGTACCGTATTATAAGTTTATCCATGCGAATTATTGAAATTATTTGTTGTGAATCCTGGTAACGTTTTCCTCTTTTATATAAAGGCCATTTTTGCCTATTTTTTCTCCATTTTATATTTTTTAGTCTAATTAACGTCCAGGTACACTTTTCTTAGGTTCTTTAACCTGCTGACTTCGAAGTTTTATGTACTTTGTTAATATAAAGACATCGTTTCCAAGTAATGGACAGATTTTAGCCACTTTTTGTTGAGAAATGACCCTAAATTAAAAATGATGTATTTAAAGATATTAATCTTACAGCTGTAAGATTAATATCTTTAAAGATAAATCACTGTGGAAATGCTGAAACTGAACGGTAAAGCTCTGAGAGATGCATTAAAAGTCCTACTAAATAAATGGCTCTATGAGGGAAACATTCCAACAAAATGATGTAATTCGGAGGTTATACTTCCTGATCCTGATATAGAAATGATCGGCACAGATTTCTTCACTCACTAAAATCTTAACAAATCGCTTGACAGCAAAACTAGATTTCTATGCAACAGGCGGGCTTCAGAAAGGGTTTTAGCATGATCAACCACCTCTACGCAATATATACTTTGATAGAAAAATGTACAGAATATATGGTACTAATACATTTGACCTTCACTGTTTTTCATAAGGTATTTGATACTGTTGAAATCCGGTCAGCTCTAAAATCCCTAGCGAATGCAAGAATAGTTTCCAGATATATAAAAATAATAGAGAACATCTATCGAGATGCAGATACATATTAAAATTGACGAAACAACTGTCACTAACAACATACCATTAAAAAGAGAAGTGCGACAAGGATATACTATCTCACCTAAATTATTTACGATGGCCCTCTCTAAGGAGTTAAATTGGGATGAAAAGGGCATCAACATAGACGGCACTAGACTGAGTCACCTTAGGTGTGCCGACGACATAGTAGTGACAGCTAATATCATCAGTGAGGAAATGTAAAACCAGCTGAATGTGGTTTCTTCAAGGGTAGGTCTTAAAATGCATTTAAAAAAACTAAATTAGTGAGTCCTGAAGATACCAACATACAGATAGGAAATAAAGCTATAGAATGCGTTGACTAGTATATCTACTTAAGTCACACTATTAAGATCGGAAAGGAGAACCAACATGCAGAAATTACCAGGAGAATAAGATTAGCAAGGGCAGCTTTTAGAACACTAAAAACTAAAGTCTGCAATATTTCTGTTCTATCTGTCAGCCCATATGGACTAGAAACGATGTGCCTCACTAATGCATTTGTTAAAAGACTTGTAACTTCACAGAGAGCTATGGAGAGAAGCATGATTGGTATTTTCCTTAGGGACATAATTTGTAACAAGCAGATAAGAAGACGTACCAAAGTCACTGACATAACTCTGGAGGCGGCAAGGATGAAGCCGCGATGGGCGGATTATATTGCTAGATCATCTGGACACAGATAGGTGTATAGGATCACGAAATGGATACCCAGAGAAAAAGAAAGAGGCGTTGGATGTCCACAGAAACGATGAGTCGATGATATAAGAGTAGAAGCGAGCAAGTAGTGGTTAAAAAAAGTGGCAAAAGACAGGGAAGCATGGAAGAGATTAGAAGGTACCTACGTCCGGGAGTGGACAAACTTTGGTTGAGAGGAAGAATATATATATATATATATATATATATATATATATATATATATATATATATATATATATATATATATATATATATATATATATATATATATATATACCACCTGCTTTCTATACTATTTTTCTGTTATGTTTAATTAATTAATTGAAACTATGAGAAAACATGTTTAAATTAATATTTGAAACACAACCAAAGAGGATTGGTATTAAAAATAACTACGGAACATTTTATTTAGAAGTGACATCATTGTTATAAAATGTAAACAAAATTATTGTCAAAAAAAGTCTCCATACACTCAAGAACTGCAACGAAAAAAACACGTTCTAGTCGGCTGCATTTTATCAAGATATCTATTTCTCGCTGAAAATAAATGAATAATTTTCGGCCATACTTTTTATAATCTGTCACTTATTGCTAGTAATTTTGCAGTGGGTTTTCAAAGTAGTATTAAAAATGAGCGAGAGAAATTGTGAAATTCCATTTCAAGTTTGAAAGATCATAATTAATTCGTGGAAAGATGGAAAATCGCACAGAAATATAGAAAAAATTGTTAAAAAGCTACTGTTCAGTACGTTGTAAACCAGTATAAATCAATGGGTTCCTATAAAATTCGACATGCTCCGATCGTCCCAAGAAACTGACTCAACGTGAAGAGGCCAGTATTCTTAGACAAAGAATTATAGATCCTAGGAAAACTGCACCGAAATAAATAGAAGAAGTACGGGAACTATTTTCGAAAAATGTTTGTTCACAAACAGTGAGAAATTGTTTACACAGGGCAGACTACAAGGGGTATGCAGCCAGGAAGAAGCGATTAATTTCGGAAGCTAATCGCAAAAAGCGATTAGCTTTTGCTAGGGAATACGTTACTAAACTTCCAGAATTTTGGGAATCCGTAATCTTTAGTGATGAAACTAACATTAACCTTCTTGGGTCTGATGGCAGAACTAAAGTTTGAAGAAAGAAGAATACCGCATTCGATATTAAAAACATTTGTTCCACGGTAAGACAAGGGGGTTGCAGTGTTCTGCTTTGGCGATGCATGTCTGCTTGAGGGGTTGGAAATTTACATTTTATTAATGGTACCATGGATCAGCATGTATATCTGAACATTTTGAGAGACAATTTATGAGAAAGTGTCCAAAAACTAGCACTCGAAAAAGGATACATTTTCCACATTTTCCAACAGGACAATGATCTGAAATATACCGCAAACTTGGTGCGAGAATGGATCATCCATAGCGTGCGACAGTAGTTTCATACACCTTCGCAATCACCCAATGTTAATCCCATTGAGCATTTATGGGAGGAACGTAAACGGCGCGTTCGCAAACATAATGTTTCAAATCGAAAAGAATTAAAAAACAGAATATTGAACGAATAGCAGAACATGCCAGCAGAAGTTACTAGAAAGCTGGTTGCAAGCATGATAAAAAGGTTGCCGTCCAACTATTATTGGTAATTGTTAAGTGTATGGAGACTTTTTGACATTAAATTAAAAAAAAAAACACGTAAATCGGATAAGTGGTTCTCTAGTGATAAGCGTACTAAGGGATAGACAGACATACAGAGAGACGTTGCATTTTATATATATTAAAGAAGATTATAGATAACCTGGCCAGAGAACAAATGTATGAATTAAAAAAAAACACGTAAATTTAAGTGGTTCTCATGTGATAAGCGCACTAACGGACAAACAGACAGACAGTCAGAGCGATGTTGTATTTTATATATATTATAGAAGATTATAGATAACCTGGCCAGAGAACAAATGCATGAATCAAAAAAAAACACATGTAAATCGGATAAGTGGTTCTCAAGTCATAAGCACACTAACGGACAGACAGGGAGACGTTGTATTTTTTGTATGTTATATTCTTTGCTACATGATATTGTTCCATATTTAAAGGTTTAGGCAGTGTATTGCAAGAGAACGCGCTAGCGGCAAACTTTTTTCCGACTTGATTCACTATTATCGTCACTGCTTATTCCTTATGTTACCTAACGCAATAAAATATATTTTATAACCTGGCCACAGAACATGTGTATGTTTTAAAAAAAAACACGTAAATCGGATAAGTGGTTCTCGAGTGATAAGCGCACTAACGGACAGACAGACAGAGAGACGTTGTATTTTATATATATTATAGATGTCTGCTGAATATGAGTTTCATTTTTCAGTAAAATATTATTCAAAATATAGTAATAATACTGTTATAAAACCATTTTATAACATAACGAGCCAATATTTTTTTACGATCCTATAAACCGAATCCGAATATTTGGATCAGCTAGGATTTAATATGGAGGAACGTTTTTTTAAGGCGATTTCAATTACAATAGTATCACTGTTTTTAATTACCATAGTAACTCGTACCAAATTTGGTATTTTCGATGGAATAATCCATCTACCTTTGGATATATTGGATTCAACATATCTACTAGAATTAATAATATATGTTCTAACCCCCTAAAGAGTTTCATTGCCTGACTGAGTTTTTCAGATATAAATCTATTAATTTATAACACCTTACCATATTGATCATCTCCTATGGTTGATATAAAATGGGAATGGCGTCCTAGTTTTCCGAGAGCTTCGCAGATATTTCTTCCTACACCTCCGGCACTATAGTCAAAGCGACCCATATGAATGCGTCCATCTAACTGAAAATAAATAAAAAACGGAAAAGTTATATATGTGATAGTCCGGAAAGTTTTTGCAAAATGCTTAAGTAAATTTAAGACGACGCCGCAATATGGCTACAATACCTAAATTAATTTTCTGGCCACAATTTTCAAGTAATCTCAGTAATTTTTTTTTAAATCTTCATCCTTGATTTCTCTGTCGATCTGTCTGACCGGATTTTTGATTATTTACCATGATTTTTACTAATTTATCAATATATATTACTTTGTTGTCCAAAAAAATACCTTCTTAGGCCATAAAATTTTATAATCTTCGTTTTTGATTTCTTTATCGATCTGTCTAGGCGGATTTGACCATGATTTGAACCCATTTTTCATAAAATTCAATAAATATAGTTTTTAGCCATTCATAACAAGAACATCAAACCTATCATAACCCTATGCAATGAAGAAAAATGATGAAATGGACGTTTCAGACCGTTTTAGACCAGGAACTCCAAACCTACACAACAATGTAAAAAGAAAAGTAATCTTTTGAAGTTTTTTTAAGACATTTACATCACGAACTTTAAACATAAGGCATTGTACAAATATATATTTATAATTGTTTCCTAAGCATTTTAACACAACGAATTATAACACAACGAATTTTAAACCATAAATAACCTAAGCCTGAAAATATACTATTTAGGTGTATATATACTAAACTTAATATAACTTAACGTAGGATAAAGTATTTATAATTTTTTTCTAAGCCCAACCAATTACAAAACAAACGTAACCTAGTACACAAAATTATATTTATTAATATATATACATAGCGTTTAGAAAGTTAAAGTAAAATAGAAAATTGGTCAAGATTTGAATCTTTTACGAGGTTTTAAGGCTACAAAGTACGATATGCCCGTGAAATTTGCAGATTTGTTTGTGTTACCAAAGTATTCCGTGTCTTGTGTTTGACGCATGATATGAAGAAGGCATTGGGTACCACGAGTACTTCTCTACATGTTTCTTGGCTATTTCAATGCAGAAGGTTTTGAATTTATTGACGTCAATACCATTTTTCGATGCTATTAGCTGCAGAATAATATAAAGCCTCTTAATAAAATCTTCAACACCTGTGATTTTAGCAATAACGTTATAATTTGGAAGAACTTTCTGACTGTATCGCCTTTATTCATACTACTTGCCCCTTGCTTGACCCACTCAACCAGTATACCTAATTCTTTCTGAATCTTATTCTGAATCTCACGAATTGTCTTCTCCAACAAAGTATTTTCAACTTGGGTACGTCTTTATTTCCACTTTCCTAAAGGTATTTTATATGCCAAAGGTAGAACCACTCCATATTCATGGTAAATAATTAAAAATCCACCCAGACAGATCGATAGAAAAATCAAAAATAAAGATTATAAAAAGAAATTATTGAGATTCCTTGGAAATTGCGTGACTGAGGCTCATTTTATTGCCTAAAAAGGTGTTTTTTGGAAAAAAAGCAATATATATTGGAAAAATAATAAAAATGATGGTAAATAATCAAGAATTCAACCAGATAGATCGATAGAGAAATCAAAAATGAAGATTATAACAAAAAATATTAAGATTCCTTGAAAATTGCGTGACTGAGACTCATTTTATTGCCTAAAAAGGTGTTTTTTGTACAACAAAGCAATATATATTGATAAATTAGTAAAAAATCATGGTAAATAATCAAAAATCTGCTCAGACAGACCAATAGAAAAATCAAGAATAAAGATTTAAAAAAAGATTACTGAGATTCCTTGAAAATTGCGGCCAGAAAATTAATTTCGGTAAAAAATTACGGATTGTGGTCATAGTGCGCGGTAGGCTGAGGTTGAAAAGTCTATAGAAAACTGATGATAAGTTGTTCCCGTATTTTTTGAGTACGATAACAGGTATTTCATAAGCTTTTCTGGTAAGGCTTCATTATGATACGTTTTATGGCATACTATTTTGAGAATAGTGGGTAGTGTTTTTTCCTAGAAATTGATAGCAGAGTGTCAAGCATCAGCTAACCAGTGGACTTTTTCCATCTTGTAGCAATAGTATTGTTTAATCGTGAAAGTCTTGGTATAGTTAATTTAGTGCAATTTTGACTAATGACCTTAGCAACCAGCCAAAAAGATCTTGAATTATTGGTGAGGGAAGAAGTTGTTTATTCTTTTAGAGTATTTTTATTTTGTATCACGCTATAGGGTTTTTACCAGGATAATATCGAATAGCAATAGCGAATATCAATAGCCTTGTCTAGTTTTCTATTTTTACAGTATTATAGGACGTGATTTCGTAAAGGTATTTTACCAGAATATCCAAAGTTGGCACGACGGGCTTCGCTAGATCGATTGCGCTGCTAGCAATTATTTTTCAAGAGTAGACGCTCAGAAATAGTGTATTTTATCCTTATTTTGTTCACCTTTTTTTTGACGTCGTACCTCAAAACCAAAGTTCTAGGTAGAAAACTCACCATCGTGTAAGTTCCTTTTTTGCTTTTCGACTTTCTTGTTTTCTTTCTTCACTGTGGAAATTCTAATGAAAGAGACCGTTTCTCTTTTACCAAAAGCTGGACCAAGCCATTGCCAGTACCGCATATTTAATCCAATGCTGCGGCGTTAATAAGATAAAATTATTTAAAAAGCCTGAAATTTTTATAGATGATACGTTTTTTCTTTTTTTTTTAAAGGTTTCTCCGGTTTTGTCGCTCTTTTTTCTCTACCAAGTTTTTTTGGCCTGCTCTTTGAGTTTATCAGTTATTTTATCTCCTAGTTTGGCTTATTTTAGTATAAGTTTTGATCTATCGATCCACCAACGCCGACAGAATAATCACACAAAGGCCAATAATGTTTTATTTTTCTGAAAACTGCCCAATTTATGCAAACAATTTTTCTCCAATTAAAAGTTGTATTTTTGTCTTGGTACGGACCGTGTAACTCTCTTATATTAACGGCATAAGCTATTGACAAAGGCAATAAATTCCTTGGAGAAAGCTTCTAGAACATTCTCGTCACCTAAACTTAAGTGTTTTTCTTTAAAAAAAAAAATACTTATCAAGTTTAGAGCTATCTTTTTAGATAGTACTTTGATTATATGTATTTTATTTTTATAAACGAAAGGCTTTTATGTTATATATATATATATATATATATATATATATATATATATATATATATATATATATATATATATATATGTATATATATAATACATTAAAATTCCGAGTTTTAATCCGTTCTTCCAACAATGAATTTGCAAGACGTTTCGTCAAGATCTCATTTGGCATTTTCAAGTGCTTTTGCTGCTGTTACTCGATACTGTGATCTTGCTGCTGCTGCCGCTCGAACTTAAGGTTTAGTTAGCTTCGAACGGCAGCAGCATCAAGATCACAGTATCGAGTAGCAGCAGCTGCAAGAGCATTTGAAAATGCCAAATCAGATTTTGGCGAAATGTCGTGCAAATTGATTGTTAGATGAACGGATTGAAACCCGGAATTTTAATGTATTAGATTCCACCATCCGTGAAAACCTTGTTTTAATTCTTGAATCATATGTTTAGTTTTGCTGACTGCACTAACAATGATGATAGGATTTATGACTTTAAGGTTTTCACGTATATGTCGGTAAGCAAAAGGTTTAGCAGTACTAGTTTCCTTATACCTTCCAAAGAGCCAAGCCTTTTTTGAAAAATAGGGGTAATTGTTCATGCTAGCTGCAATGATAGAAACTATCGTAGAAAAATCAACTGTGGTCAGAGTGAAAACAAATATCCAGCCAAGGAAAAGTTCGAAAATATTTTTTTAGTTCTTCCTATTTAGCAGACTGACAGTGCCAAATTTGGTCCACTTAGGAGCTTCTTTGTTGCCAAGTGTTAAAGGGACCTACGAAGTACTTTAATTACAAAATACACAGTTCTAAAATAAATAATAAAATTGACTTGACACTAAAGTACAACCTAATCCAAGCTTATAACTTTTTATGTTCAATGATATATGTTTTATGACGAGATATTAAGCACAAACAAAAGTTATCCAGGAAGAAGAGCTTCTCTTAAAATTGGAAAAATAAAGAAAATATAATTTATTTTTCAGATTTCTGAACTCTAAGAACCATAAGTATATTCGAAGCAGCTCCCTCTTACTTTTTCAACACCAAGAATAAGAACAAATTGTATTATAATATTATTGAAATTAAACTGATATATTATTTCACTCCGAAGGATGGAAAGGAGGATGTTAGGTGTACCATTAAGGGATAAGATGATTAAGGAAGAAATTCGAAGAAGGATAACTGATGTAGCTGAGAAGGTGAGCACTTTGAAGTGGAGCTGGGCACGTTACATTGCTAGACTCTTTGACAATTGATGGACCTAAAGAATAGTCAACTGGTGGTCCTAAAATGAAAAAAGAAGGAGGACGCCCACAAACCCCAGGGGAATACTAACGAGATACAACTCGGGGAGGCTCATGTGCAACAATGGATTACTACTGTCTGAAGAGATGATGATTAGTATTCCGCTCAAGAGTTGTCGTATTATTAGGCATACAGACCGGCAGGCCGATGGAACTTAGGAATTATAGTTACCCTAATCTGAGGGTTTTGTACACTATTATGATATTTCTGCTAGAAAGGGAAGTAAAACGATTTTAACCTAGAACTCTCTCATTGTACTAAAGCTGTTTCTTTTTTATCCTCCAATCGCGCTGGGATATGGACAGTTTATCGATCGCAGACCGAGCTTTGTAGGCTGACATGTGGAAAATTTAAAGAAGGCCGAACTGAACTTTCATAATAAAGATGGCTAGGAACGAAGTCAGTGGCGGGAGAAGACCTCGTGCAATGAGTAAGAGCAGAAGAGAGTTGAGAAAGGCATATGTTTACTATTAGCGAATTGTTCGTGAACTTTCAGGATATTTTAAGATCATTCCTCTACAATATTGTGATGAAATACCTTGTTTACTGTAAAATTTGTTTACAGGGGGTTGCCCAAGAGGGTAACCATAAGGAGCTAGGAATAGCATCAATTTTAAGAACTCCGCTGCGTCGCAAAAAAGAGGAATACAAACTATTTAAAATGATGGTGATAAAACGTGTATCCATTATAACAAAATTATATAAAAAACAACACTATGTTTTAATTTCCAATATATTTAAAATGACCTGACAATTGTTTTACCATACAATGGCTTCTTCAGAAGTGAATTAAAAAGAAAAATGTTTGGTAATAATACTGGTTACATAGTGCTTAAAACTATCCTTAATTACATAAGATTATGTTAATCGTTTTATTATATTATTTACTGACAAAGTAGTTTTAAAGATGCAAATCTGTAGTACTATTTCAGAGAAATAATAAAGAGTAAGTAAGGGTAAATGGTTTAAGTCTACCTGCTCGTTTAAAAATAAATTGCAGTTTTTCCGGTTGTTAATTTCATGACATTCAAGCATATTTAATATTTTAGATTTATTTTCTACATGCAGGATTTTGAATGTATCATCAAAATTATGGGATTCGTTTATTATATGGGTCACAGCAGTGGATGCAAAGCAACTCCTCAAATAGGTTCAAGAAGTTCAAACTTTTTTAGCGAAAGGAAGCTCGTACCAACTGTCTTTGAATAGAAACAACAATCAGGGCAAATGCAAATTTTAAGACACTGTAAGTAAATCATTTTTTCGTTCACTCTTCTTGTGATATTATCGGAGATTAAAAAAATCCTCGTAATTTTTCACTAATGACCATTTTTTAGCAGTGAGTTTCACGAATACAGCTGTGTTTTAATTATAATTTTTTACTATTCCTAATCTTAAAATATTTAACCGCTGATATTAAAATTTCTGTTGTACTAAAATCATTAATAATTTTTCGAGATGTTTTCCATTATTTTTAGATTCCCGAACTAAATTAAAAGTACGCGAAAGAACCTTCATTAAAAGACTAGCAAGGTCTAACTTTTCATTAGAATCGAATTTGATGCATCTACGGGTATTTTATGGATCGTTAAGCATTTTACTAAAAGCCTGAGTGGAAATAGAGAGAAAACTGATGATATTATTAGGGTCGGCCCATTCCCGACTGTCATTATAGACCTTTAGGAATTTTTATGCCTGGAAATGTCTGCAGAATCTCTTGTTGACATGCAGTTTATATGGTGAATATTTTAATGAATTTTTAAATAATGTTTACAGTAATAAATGAACATTGACTTATCTGATATTTAGGATTTTAAGGCACAGTTAATATTAACATGAAACGGCATCTCTCGCTGCTGCAGATTAGACTGTGACAAATTGGAGTGCCTGTCAGACATTTTGCCTACTATTGTCCAAAGTATCCTCATGGGCTGTCACTCTTCGATATTAGGATACCTCTGCAAGTGTAGGCAAAATAGAAAATCACTCTAGTTTGGTACAACAACAGTCATGATTTGTCAGAATTAAGATTATTAAACTACTTTTTTCAAAAGTAAGGCCATTTTTTAAAGTTCAAATTTTTTTTGCGATCATTCAAATGAAAAAATTACGAATATTGAAATAACCATTATTACTCGGTTGTTGCATCAAGAATGAAAAAAAAAAAATGTTCTGGTAATAGAGATAATAAAATTTCCGGGTATTAAGACTATAGTCAGCTCATCTCTCATTTATAATTATCATCTGGGTTGGGATTTTGGTATATTTGGTGCAACGACACTATACAACAGTTGTCACCACTACACCAAACACTATTTTTGCACTCGACGCTTGTTTTACTGCCCATGTTAGAATCAACAATCAGCATAGTAAATCATCGCTCATGATGATGCGAAGATGATTAGCGAAACGCATGTCTATGGCAAAAATAAGGAGTTTGGTGTACACGATAGCTGTTATGTAGTATAATTATCGTGTAAATCGTGAAAAAGTAATAATTTGTTCGACACTGTTTTTTTAATTTTGTTTTTCAGGAGACATAACTTCAAAATTTTTATGTTTTTACGATTATTATTTAGATTTGCCTTATCAGATTTTTATTTATAAGTGATAACTATAAATGTACAAAAAACACCTTTCTTGGTAGCAAAAAACAGTACAAAATCCATTACATTTTTTACTTTTATCTATTTGCATTTGTAGTAATCGGAAAATGGAGAATACATCTCTCTTGCCGGCAGGATAGTATTAAGGAACACGGTAAGCTTCAGCCCTTGGCTCCGTGGCGTAGTGCTTGCTTGCGGTGCAAAATGTCTCGGGTTCAATCCCGGCCGGTCGGTAGACTTTTGTTTAAGTATATATGGTCTGACCACGTACATAGGGAGTAGTTGTTTGCAGAAATGAAAAACGTCCGTGGCAGCACTACCACGGTGCCGTGAAATACAAAAATGTATGTTTCGACACTTAGACAACTTTGACAGGTGTTACGACTCCCCATGGATATCCTCAGGATATGAAAAAGGGTAACATCCCTACTCAGGCGGGGAAATGAACGACATGAAAAAAAAACTGATTGAAAGGCGCCACTTTTAAAAATATAACTTCAAATTAGATTTGAAATTTTTATGTTTGAATATTTTAATCATTCTTTTTAAATTAACCTACGCGGTATTAACATGTGTCGAGATTATTTAAAGTGTATATGACTTCAAATTTGCCAAATAGTTGACAAGATACTATTAGTCTCTTACGTTCTGTCCTGAGTAGGCGACAAAGCGCAATCAAAACAACACAACAATGCGTTTTTAGTGCCCCATACGAAACATTTAAGGGATCACTTCGGTGTTCGTCTGTCCTTTGCATGCTACATCTGATTTTTCAAACTATTTGACATAAGTTGAAATTTGTCACAAATATAGGAATTGATGACCCAATCAGGGCCTACACGGACATGATTTTAATTTAAGGGGTTAGTTTTGCAGGGAGGAATCGAAAGTTAAAATTTTTTTAACTTAACGATTTTTCGAGTGGGGGGGGGTCAAATGAAAGCTTGTGTAAACACGAGTTAAAAAATATATATGATGTAATACTCGCGCAAACTTTTCTCAATATTATTTAAAAAAAATCCGCCAATAATCACTGTCCCCCCACCTTATCTCTTAGAGTACTAATCAGAAAATTTCAAAAAGATTTTCAAATATTTTTCGTAAAGTGTAGATTGAATGAAAATTATCACGGGTGCATTAGCTTTGACAATTTAACTGGTATTAAAAAAATAATAGTTTTTTTCAAAGTGTTCAAGTGGGGTGTCAAATGAAACCTAAAAGTTGGCAAAAATTGCGGTTCCCCAAACCTATTTCTAAGAGTATTAACTAAAAAATTGTAAAACAAATTCTAGAGTATTCTCCATAGTATAGATTGAATGAAAATTAGTACGAGTGCATTACCTTTGATAATTTATCCGGTATATAAGAACAAGGATCGAAAACTCTAATCAGTTTTGGATGGATGGATGGATGGATGTTATGTGGTCTGGGCGCATCAACAGCAAAGGTCATTTCGCGTCCCTTATAGGTGGTAACTGAAAGTCATTAAGCGGTAAAGTCGATTTCTCTTAGGTAATTTTTTATATTCACTTTTGTTGTTTCTAATGTATCAATGATAATTTTCAGATTGGATGGTATATTATGTTTTTCTCTGTTAGTCTTGAAATGTATGTCCTCGAATATGTGAGTCACTGTTAGGAGAGATCCATAAATAGAACATATAGGAACTTGTTCATTTTTTAACAAGTAACAGTGTGTGCTGAATGTGTGCCCGATAGCTAGCCTTCGCATGAGTACGCTATCCTTTCTTGTCATTGTCTGAACACGCAGGATACACGTTCGATTTGATCGACCACAATTTATTGTCAGGATTTGTTAGATTCCAATTGAGTTGGAATAAGGATCGAAATGTAGATTTTAGGTGGATGTTGAAGTCTGTTGTATAATTTTCGCCCAGACCGGGGATGCCACTTACGATTGCTAGTTTAGTATGATTATCAGCCTTATCATTGTCCCTAATGTCGATATGGCTAGGTATCCAGAGGAGCGATAAGTGTCGATGCTTTATTTTTGCTATGTGTAATTATAAGTAAGATTTGTAGATTTAACAGAATTGAGAGCACTGCAAGAATCAGAGATAATTAATATTCGTGTCAATGATGGAATTGTTAATGCATATAGCCTCTTTGATTGCCAAGAGCTCAGCGGCAAAGATAGATGTATAGGACGGAATTTTTATATTTTGGTAGCGGATGGAGCTATATATGCTGCTTTTTAGTTTTGGAACAGTCTATGTATATAAGGGTGTGGTTCGGATAATTGGATGTAATTCCTTTAAGAAACATTTATGGATAAGCATGGAGAGAGCCATGGTGGGAAGGAAGTTTGTGAAGGATAATCATATTTCGGTGGGTGAATATTGTATAAAGTAAGCAAAGTTGAGATTCTTCTCGGTATTGAATTTGACGGGTAGACTTGGTTTGGGCAGTGTGCTCTGAATTGATTCAAGGAGTTTCTGGTGTTGGGAGGAAATAGCGAGAAGGAATAAAATTTTAGGAGAGAGTATTGTTTGGAGAGGTTCATTGGGGGGGGGGGGGAGGTAACACACTGTAGACTAGGGATCGGCGATGTGCGAAAGGCACCACCAGGCGGAGAGCTTGATTCTGGATAGGTTCCAGTTGTTGCTTGGTGGAGTGACTAGCAACGTAATAGATGAAGTCACCATAACGAGGGATTTGTATATCAGGTAAAGGGATGGGAGGTCGGCCTCCCATGCCGTATTGGAGAGAATTCTAAGTAAGTTAGGATCAGAAGAGGCTTGTGCTTTGAGTTGTTTGATGTGAGCATTCTATGTAAGTCTATTGTAATAGGTTAGGCTAAGATTTTGAGAGAATCAGATGTATGTATATTGTTATTAGAAAGGTGGAGAGGATTTAGTTTTGGGCAGTTTCTTTGTTTACAAAAAGGTGTGGTAGTGGATTTGTCAGTTTTCAGTTTTATCAAAGATACATTTTAATGTGTCGTTTTGAGTTTTGTGGTGCATTGACTACAACATGTATGTTGATTACTGTAGCGTTTGCTTTTGCCAAAATAATGGTATAATATATTTTGTTTGTTCAGGTTAGTTCAGGTTAGACTTATGTCTTTTTAGTCGCTTGGTCAATTCGAAATTTTTAATAGAACATGATATGTCTGCATGAGTCCGAAGCACAAAATCTCAGTTTTTTTATTAACGATATTTAGGTCTACTATTGAATAAACGCAACCAATAAGTTTAAAAAAACAAAGAGATAAACCACAAAAATTGGAAAACACACAGAAATACTAGAGAACTTACAGACAAAAATGAAAGGTCATTACCATCAATGGGAGTTCCGTACGGGCTAAGTGTCGGGTATTGTCGGCATTATTCTCATTCTTGTTTCTGTTTAATATAATGTATCCAAAAAAAAAGATCAGACTAAAATTAAATTTGGAACAAGTAAAGTCGTTGAAAATGGCCGTCATTTCCGATCTTTTAGGATGTGCACTCATCCAACCTTAATCTTGAACCTCCCGATTCTCTGGTAGTAAGCCATTTAAAATGATTTGATAAGCATAATTTAAAAATTGGGACTTCTTGCAAATACGTCTTCCATTAATTGCTTTCGCCAAGTATGTGTGTTAGTGAGAGAGAATATTAAACTTATCAAATTTGACAAACTACGTAATTTGACAGAGTATGCTTGGATAAAGTAAGTTTTAGTAAGCCTTTCGAATATCTTGTAAACTAGTAATACTGTATAATTGAATCTATAATTAAAATTTAAAAAAGAAATAGCTGTTCTTGACATTTGAACCTAAAACGTAAATAAAAAATTAACAATATTTTGAATATACCATCCCAACTTTCGTATTTATACGTTTTGTTAAAGAATACTATACTCCACTATGATAATCCAGAAATCGAACAGTAGTCACAACAATGGATGCATAGCAACTCCTCAAAAAACTCCAAAAAGTTCAAAGAAATTTTCAGGAAGCTGATAGCAATGGTGTTTTCGAAACAAAAAATGCATTTTTAATTGCAGATGTTTTCTGCCTTCATGACAGTGCTCAACCTCATGGTATACCATCAACCAACTTCTGGCAAGATTTTTATGGGAACTGCTTAATTACTCTCTCTATAGTCCAGACTTATCATGGAGCTCTAAGATACCGTAGAGACCTGACTTAACATATAACATATAGACGATATAGTAAATCTGGTACATAGATACATTCCATTCCATTAAAAATCTATTCCATCGACATCTGCTTTTTTGGAGGATTCCAATAGAAAACATAAGTTTCGTCACTGCTGGTAATTCGCGCAAAATAACTCTCATCGTTCTCATCCATTTGTTAATCCGCAAAAACATCACGGCCCGTCTCTGAATAAATTCTCTATCGATGGCTTCGTGGCCGATGTCTCCAGAAACAGTCGCCGCATCAGAAACATGGACATTTTTAAAACGTTTCCAGAATACTTTAACTGCCTGCTTGACAATTTTTCAAATTTATTTTGAATTATCGGCGAGATTCCAAGCAACAAAATGATCTAGTTGTCCGAGATATTATATACATAAATACTACTCGAATAATAGAGAGATTTTGTAACGTTTATTTTTCACATGTATTTGTCCTTAACGTTATCTCAAGCAAGTATTAACGCGAAGGAGTTGCAAGGTTAGGATAGTATTCATCCTCTATAAATTTAGTGGATTTTTTCATACATTTCATGGTTAAACACACCGGTTATTAGTATTTGATGGGTTAACACAAGTTTCTAAATTAAAACTGTGTCGGGCAAGTTTCTGTCACTTCCTTCAATATTTCCAAGGTAATCTGAATGTGCGATAAACAAAATTTCATTTGAACTTAGCACTACACACACTGTAATGCCATTGTGTCAAAAATTGCAAAATGCCAACATAATCTGAACACTAATTAACTGTTGTCAGTGTTATTTGCAATAAAAAAATTATCATTTCAATCTTACTGTATTTTCTTAACAATTTGTATATCTAAGTAGGAAAAAAAACAGGCCATACCATAATAGCGATAAGAATAACGAACTTCAAATAATTTTTATTATAAGTTCCTAAATAAGGGAAATCGTTGTCCTTAATAAAGGATTCTCTTATTTTGTTTCAGTACTGCGCAAGCTCCGAATGATGGGTCCAGCTAAGTTTTTATATTTAATTTCTTCTCTTTACTACTGCGCAAGCTCTAACCGGTGGGCGCATGCTTCAAATAAAGATAAAGACAGTGGCCTACCAAAATAACCGTTGCAAAATCTCTCTAATGTTTCATTTATAGATTTTAAATGTGGAAAATTAAAATTATTTATTTATTTTTTTGAAAAAGGCTTAATTTTAAAAATGTACCTTCTGATTTATATAAACGCCGACACAAAAACATTCATTCCTTTTACAAAGCGTATTATTTCGTTGCATCTGTCTTATCCTAATTAAATAGGATATCCTTTTAATCAGTGATAGCTAAGATAAGCCGTTAGATTGCCAGATTCATCTCCTCGGGGCATTGTCTTTTAAATGAGACTAGTGGTCCTTATTGCGATAAAAGCATTTGGATTAGCACTGCAAAGATTTAAAGTTAATGAAATGAGATACTGGACGGGCAGATAAATAATTAGACCAAAAAAAAATGTAAAAGTGATAAAATTATTATAGCTAACATTAACCTAAAAGTAGTTATATATTAACTGTCCAACCACTGAAAAGTTAAAAAAAACTGGCCAAGTTCTAGTTGGACTTGCATAATTAGTATTCAGTACCATGATTGCTTTTAAAATAAAATAAAATCCTTACCTAGGTTCAGTTAATTAGGTCCCTGACATCTTAAGAACCAATATATATTTTAGTCAATAGTGGGTAATAATAATGTATAATAGTTATAGCATCTTAGGTATTTAATAGCCAATTAATCAATCTAGCTCAATCTAGAATCTAGTAATAAAAGTGTAAAACACATATTTGGTACTTAAATATTTTATTTAACTCCGCCTGTAGGTCGCTGGGTGGATCGAGTAGCTTAGTGGCCTGTTGCCAATTCCAAGCCCGGGTAAAGGAGGAAGGTTCCCAGATCAGGCTTGCAACCTACCTGGGATAAAAAACCAAGAACGCTCACAGAATGAGAGCCCTGTCTCGGAATAGACGGATTTAATGATGACGACACATGCAAGGAGAAGGTTAAAAAAATGGAAAGGACGGGATGTAATGAGACTCGAACTTGGAATATAAAATTTATAAATGGGAGAGGAAAAGAAAATCACAAAATATACATATGCGCCTTACAAGAAACAAAAAAGAAGAATAAAGTGTCGGTACATATCGGAAAGAATAGTAATGGTTAAACTAAGAATAAACAACAAAAATTCAAATGTAGTGGGAATTTATGCACATGAAAATTGTAAACCAGAAAAAGAGAGGGAATAATTCTATGAGGAACTTCAGAAAATGATAGATGAGATACCAATCAACGAAACAATAATAATAATGGGTGGCTATAATGTAAGAGTTGGAAATGAGGTAATACCAGGAGTTAAACAGAGATTTAATGAAAACATGAAAAATGACAACGGAGAGCTTATGATAAATTTTTGCGCTACAAACGGGTTGAGAATAAATAATACATCGCTTGACCATAAGGAACAATATAAATATACATTCGAAAACACTAGATGTAACAGATCAATGATAGATTATGTCCTAACAAATAGAGAAATACATCCACGCCATGTCTCAAACGTAAGAAGCTTGACATCACTAAGCGTAGGAAGTGATCATAATTTAATTATGTGTAAAGTAAGATGGAACATAAAACACACAAAACAACACCAAAATAAGGAACTGGAAACAAAGATAAGAATAGAAAATCTACAAGAAGAATCAACGAGAAATTTGTACCAGAGAAGACTGAAAGAAAAAATCAAATAAGTGACCATGATAACATAAATGATGGTTGGTTAAAAATAAAAACAAATGTATTAGGAGCTGCCTATAAGGCATTAGGGAGTAAAAACTGTCGATAAAAAATGGAGAACAAAAACATCATGGCTCAGGGCCGAAATCAAAGAGAAATGCCGTGAAAGGAAAGAAAGCTATCTAAAGTACAGGCCAATCAGGACAGATGAAGCTTACCAAAGATATAAAAGAATACGCACAGAAACCCATGAATTAGTAAGAAGAACAAAAACGGAATACTGGGAGAGATACACAAGAAAATTAGAATCAGCCTTCTACGGTCAACAAAAACAAATTTGGAGATTCTTAAGATAACAGAGAACTGAGATGAAAGAACTAATAGAGTATATACACGTGAAGAAAGGAACGTGGGTAACATATCTTACACAATTATATAAAAGAGAACAGATTATCACACTACACACCAGAGATAACGATAAAAGAAGAAGACGTAATAGAAGCACTGGAAAAATCAAAAAACCGTAAATCTCCAGGCGAAGACCAAATAGCTAATGAACTACTAAAATATGGGGGACACTTTTTGCTTAAACAACTCCAGACACCTATTCAGAGGATTAAAAGATCGAATAGAATCACAGATGAATGGAGAACAGCGACAGTTATATTAATGCACAAGAAAGGAGAAAAAGAAGATACAAATAATTATAGAGGCATAAATCTACTAAACTGTACACTGAAATTAACAACAAAGATTATTATAACAAAAATAAATGCGAGAATACAACTGGAAGAAGAACAGCAAGGATTCAGAAATGGGCCCTCATGCACCGATGTCGTATTCATTGTGAGACAGGTAAAAGAAAAATCCATAAAATACAATATTCCAGCATATTTGTGCCTGATAGACTTAAAAAAGCTTTCGACAATGTGCAAATAGAAGACGTTATTCATCTGTTATATAACACGAACATCCCATTAGACCTAATTAAAACTATCGAGAATATATATAAAAACAATAAAGTAGTCGTAAGATTAGCAGAAGGAATGACAGAACCAATCAACTATGAATCTGGAATCAGGCAGGGAAACTCTTCTACTTAATATTGTCATGGATGAAATTATAAAAAATGTTAAAAGAAAGAAGGGATACAGAATGGGTAACAGAGAACTTAAAATTATATGTTATGCAGACGACGCGATGGTAATGGCTGAAACTGAGAACGGTCTGGAAAGGCTGCTATACGAATTCTACAGAGCAGCAAAATAATATAATATGTCGATCTCAGCTGAAAAAAACAAGACAATAGTAATAGCAAAAGAGCCGATTAGGTGCAAGCTGGTGGTGGAAGATAAATCAATAGAACAGGTAATGGAGGTCGATTACCTGGGCATCAAAATATCTAGTATTGCAAAAATCGAAAGTAAAACATCAAGTTAATAAGGTTAATAGGATAGCGGGATGCCTCAATGATACCATGTTTAGAAATAAATTCCTCTCCTTGGAGACCAAAACAAGAATATACAAGAGCGTAATACGACCAGTAATGACTTACACATCTGAAACAAGACTTGATACGAGTATAATACAGAGGATGCCGCAATCAACCGAAATGAGAATACTTAGGAGATGTACAAACAAGACTGAGGGATAGAGAAAGGAGTGAAGATATAAGATGCACATGTAATATAGAAAATATGAACCAATGGGTAAGAGGAAAAAAGTGGAATGAGATTAACACATAGGAAGAATAGCAAACAACAGGATAGTATGGATAGCAAGAGACAAGTCACCGAATGGAAGAAGATCAATGGGACGTCTAAAAAAGAGATGAAGCGACGATCTATAGAGCAGGGAACAAAGAAAATAGGCAATAGTGCCTAGCTATAAGTCGGAAGAAGAAGAAGAATATTTATTTAACTACTTTTTGAGAAGGGGAACATCGATTTTCGGCATTTTTTTAAAAATAATACAAAGAAAGGTGTGCGCAAGTTTTACATCATATATATTTTTGAACTCGCATTTCTACCAGCTTTCATTTGACACCCCTCTCAATTACCTGGTATTTTTTTTTCTCATTTCCGATTTCACCCCTCAAAATTAACCCCTTAAGTCAAAATTTAACTTTCAAAACTACACGGCTCTGATTGGGCCATCAATTCCTATATTTGTGCCAAATTTCAACTTTCTATGTCAAATAGTTTCGGAGAAAATCGAGTGTGACAGACGGACATCGAAGTGATCTCATAAGTGTTTTGTACAGAACACTAAAAATGGTGTAATTTGATAACATGGGCATTAAAATTGAAAAGGACAACAGCAAGTCAACTACAGTGCGGTACAAGCATTGACATAGGGATATAGGGACGGAAGGTAAGCCCTTACTTTAGGCGAGGGGTGCTCACTTTTCCGTAGAGGGTACTGGAGCCTACTTGTGATTAGCTGGGGCTCTGCGCATGTTCAGTTCCGCGAAATTTGAACAACGTCATAGTTCATGTGTAATATCCTCGAATAAAACAATGCTTTTTTTTTTATTGTAAGTTAAAGGAACCATATGCCAATAATAACAACTTTTACTATTTTTGTCAACGTTTAAATGCTGTAATATCTCATTTTCATTGTCGACTTCTGGAAAAACTCTTGTGATTTCGGTCAATGTGGAAAATACATTCGGTAATTGTACGAAAGTATTTGTAACAAAATTTTTGAGTTCAATTCTACATCACCACTTTTTGTGCAAAATTTGTAAAACTTTTTTACTAATTGAATCTGTTCTATTAATTATATTTATTAAAATGTAATAAAATTATATTTTGAACTATATTATAATACTATAATTACCGGAATAATTATATTTATTATTTTACAACCACCTTCCAGATAGTTTCAAAAGTCTGTCCACATGCAAATTTAAACATGAAATAAAAAAACTATTTATATCGATATGCCCGTAAAATTACAGCGAGTACTTTGGGACAATTTGAATATGTATATTGTCTTTCATTATTGTCTGTTGTCTGGTTATTGATTATCGATTTTATTATTTTTAATTCACTTACATATATAATTATTTTATTTTCGACTGTATTTGACTATACAAAGACCATGTGCAGGTTAGGTTTGCTTAACATGATTTGTACAAGTTATTATGCAAATAAGGTATTATTATTATTATTATTATTCGATTATTTGAATAATTATTTAATAACAAATATTTTATACATGGCAAATACTTCATGAAACAATAAAACAAGAGTCATGTCATAGACGTCATATAATACTTGTTGTTTCTCCGTCCGAAAAGACGTGTGCTGCGCTTGCGCCATATCGGCAGCCAATAGTAAGTAGGCACCACTTACCTCACCGCTCTCCCCCGCAACTGTTGTCGCCCCGCTCGTTTACCTTCCGTCCCTGCATTCCTATGTCTATGGGTACAAGTCTGGAAAATTCGTTCTCTAGCTGTTCAACCGATAAAAATTTAAAAAAAATGATCAGCCGTATCGTTGAAAGTCAGAGTGAAAATATATAGACATATGCTTAAAGCTACGATTTTTTGGCTTAATAGTGCCATGCTGAAGTGTTGTTTTGTATTTAATATGTTAAAATTATATAATATTGAATTATCAAACTACTGCTTAAATTATGAATATGTGAACCTTTACTTTTCCGACCTCTTTAACATTTCCTTCCACCTTCAGTTTTATTATGATTTTAACTAACTTACTAAAAATACACCTAACAACCATTAAGTAAAGACAACTTCGACAAGGTCCGAGTCTTCATTAAAGTCAACTTTGGTGCATCCAAAGCAATTTTTATGGATCGTTAAGCGAATCGATCGGCCATATTGCTGAAAGCCAAAGTGGAAATAGAGAGAGAAGTGATGATATTATTAGGGTCAAATCCATTCTCGACGGTCATTAGGAGGCTGAAGAAATTTTTATATCGCGATCGTCGATGGCTTGAAGTGATGGCATAATGTCTTGTCGACATGCGGTTTATAGTGGTTAAATTTCCGCTGGTTACAGGACTTGGCTTATTTAAAGTAATTTTTGATATTAGTATATTTTTTTGCTATTTAATATGTAGATAAAGAATGGCTAAGGGTGGGTGGCATACGAGTGATGAATGTTTATCATATATTTAATCTATAGTTTATCACTGCTTTATCTGCCGTTGATTACAACTTATTGACTACTTATGAATACATATAGACTACTACTATTTTAAGTCAGGATATTTTTGAGTTTTCCGTACGGAACACTTATAAGATTACTTCGGAGTCTGTCCGTCTGATCCTCTGTCATAACCGATTTTCTCCGAAACTATTGGACATGGAAAGTTGAAATTTGGCAATACTATAGGAATTGATAGCCTCAACAGAGCCGTGTAGTTTTGAAAGTTAAATTTTGACTTAAGGAGTTTTTTTTATGGGTCTAGTACACGTGCTGCAGGGAAGTCCCTAAAGCGGTACAGGAGCGACACGTGTGCGGAAAAAGCGATTCACGTGGTTCTTGAATCGTTGTAGCTTGTATTCGGTGGGAAACACAGTCCTGGGTAAGCTATTCCAAAGGTATGATGTTCTCCATATAAAAGACTGTTTGAAAAGCATTGTACGAGGAGTAACAAGCTGAACCTCATACGGTTGTGAAGTATCAGCGCGACGTGTACTCCTAACATGCACCGCTCTGGGAGGAATTAAGCGGGCTACATCCTTCGAACACTCTCCATGAAAATACTTGTAGAATAGACTCAAGTCGCCAACCGTTCTTCGATGTTCCAGCGAATCAAGGCAGCCAGTCAGTACTGGGTCTCCAATCAGACGAACAGCCCTTCTCTGAACAGAATCCAACAAATACAGTGTATGTTTGGGAGCGGAGCCCCAAACATGGAAGCAGTATTCCATAGTTGGTCGAGTTTGAGCTTTGTAGAGAATTAACAGTTGTTGTGGAGTGTAAAGTTTTCTGGTTCGAAATAATATTCCCAACTTTTGAGAAGCTCTCCTTGCTATGCCTGCAACATGTTTATGCCAGGACATATTTTCTCCCAAATTAACTCCCAACAAATTGAGTGACGATGCTAGGGGAATGCAGTGCCCCCACATTACTATGTCGGGTTCAGTAACGTTAACTTTTTTAGTAAAAAACTGCCGCCTGGGTTTTTGTAGCGTTAAATTCCACTTGGTTACTGTCACCCCAAGATAGAATTTCTTCCAGGTCTTTGTTAAGTTGAATGACTTCCTGCTGTCTGCGGATATTCGCCTGAGCAGCCGATGTCCGAGCGTTCAAAGTGAATGAAGAGATAAGCGTACTGTCATCTGCAAAGCTGTAGATTGGATCCCCGGTCTTTTCCAGCAGATCGTTAACGTAAATGAGAAAGAGGGTAGGAGACAGTATGGAGCCTTGGGGCACACCGGCGTTAACAGTAAAGATGTTAGAAAGAAATCCGTCGACTGCGACTCGTAAAGAACGCTCTCTGAGGAAACACGAGAGCCACAAACAGAACTTTTCAGATATACCATAAGAGCGTAGCTTAGCCAACAGTCCATCCTGCCAAACACGGCCGAATGCCTTGGATATGTCAAGAGCAACCGCTCGAGATTATCCGAATTGTTCAATTGCGTTGTTCCCAACATGTGTTACATACCAGGTGTACAAGTATGAAATGTGGATATTTTTTCTAAAAAAAACATGTTAAATTCGGAAGAATGATAAAAAGTGCTTTATTCAAAGTATGCTGCATCGCTTGTTATACATTTTTCCCATTTTGCTGTGAACCATTCATCCAGCCATTTTTTTACATCTTCGTACGAACCAAAGCGCTGCTCAGCAAGTGCGTGACCCATCGATGTAATCAAGTAGTAATCGAAAGGAGCCAAGTCTGGCGAGTAAGCCGCATGGGGTAGAACTTCCCAGCTGAGTGCTTCCAACGTGTCGCGAACTGATTTTGCCGTATGTGATAGAGCATTGTCATGAAGAAAAATGACTTTGTGTTGCCTCTTTCGGTATTCTGGCCTTTTTTCAAGCAGCGAACGGTTCAAATCGGTCAATTGTTGTTGGTAACGTTAAGTATTAACCGTTTCCCCAGGTTTTAACAGCTCATAATAGACCACGCCCCTCTGGTCCCACCAAACACAGAGCATCGTTTTTTTGCCAAAGCGATTCGGTGTTGCGGTCGATGTGGATGGTGCGCCTGGGTCTACCCATGATTGTTTGCGTTTGGGATTCTCAAAATAAATCCACTTTTCATCCCCTGTAACTATACGATGCAAAAACGACTTCCTTTTGTACCGAGCGAGCAAAATGTCACACGTGTTTTTGCGCTTTTCCATTTGTCTGTCATTCAACTCATGTGGTTCTACCGGTCTTCTAAATATTTCCCATCTCTCGTAGCCGATTGGAAACAGCTTGTTGACTAACGCCCAATTGCTCGGCGAGTTGTTTTTGTCCAATAATGCTTGCAATTCCATATCTTCGTATTTTTTTGGCGGTTCTCCACGTTCCTTGTCTGCAACATCGAAGTCACCATTTTTCAAACGCCAAAACCATCGTTCACACGTATCTTGCGATGGAGCAAGTTCACCATAAGCTTCTCGAAATAATCGGTATGATTCAACAGCAGTTTTCTTCAAATGAAAACAAAAAATTAATGAAGCTTGTAAAAATACGAATTCAAAAATATATATAATGTAATATTTGCGCACACTTTTCTTCGTATTATTTTTAAATAAATTCGAAAGGACTGATCAAAAAATTTTGAAAAAATTCTGGAATATTCTCCACAGGCTGTAGATTGAACGAAAATTATCACGAGTGCATTACCTTTAATAATTTATCATGTATATAAAAAACAAAAATTTCATTTCATCAGTTTTCAGTAAAGACCGGAAAAAAACTTTGTTGAAATCTCATTTAGGTGTGTTTCGTGAAGTCATTGATCATTTTATACCTCCATACATTTTTATTTTAAAAACAATCAACGTACGGTGCACTAATTGTGCAAGTCCGATTTGCATTTGGCCGGTTTTTTACATTATAGAAACGGGCCCTATCTTTTAAGTAATTTTCATTTAACAGGTTATAGTACCATATTTATTAAAATAACCCACTTTGCCACAACCTTTTTCTATTCTGTTTTATTGGTCTCACGAACTTATGGTATTCGCCACAAGCTTGTATATTTGATTTAAAATTTGGTACATCACAACACCTTGCTGCCAGCGCCGGATTCGAACCAGCATCCTTGGGGTCACTAGGCAGGCTCTTAACTCACCCCGCTAGCGAGTCTGGCGCCAAAAACTTAAAAACAGGTTACTGAAAAAAGAATTATGAACAAACAGAGCAAGGAATCATTTTACCTGTATCGACAAGTTTATAATTCATTGACCTATGAAAGTAGCTGGTTAATAAAAAAAAATGTGACCGAGAGTCAAACGTATCTACAATTCTGAGCTGAGGTTATCAATTGCATCTCCATGTATTTACTTTTTTCTAAATGAATAAGTACTACAAATTTAATTAGTATTTTTTTTGAGATTTGTTTTTTTGAGTTTTGAGTTTAAATAATATTGACTATTAAACCTGACACTTTCCTGATAAGGAGGTCTATGTATGTTCTTTGGGTTTGCTCTAGAAAAGGACCCCAGAGGTATTGTAAAATCAAATTGCATAGAAATAATTATTTGAGAGACGGACCAATAACAGCGATTATTTACGAATTTACAACTTTCTTCCTTAAATTTGTCGAACAGTCCAGTTGGTTCTAGAAATATGCACTGGAAAATCACGTCTTAATAGTACGATCCGTCAAAATATGGTGAATTACTTTTACACTTTTAGGGAATATTCAGATTGATTTAAAATTCATCAGGTGATTTATTCTTAATGAACATTTTTAGTCTAATACCTTCTTCTTGTTCTTCTTCCTATAAAACAAGGCCTTGGTTCGTCTGTTCTTAAATCTCTTGTGACGTATATGTCTAGCTTTCGTGCCATCTTTTTGGTGGCCGACTGGGAGGTCTTCTTGTTTCTGGTTTTTCCCTCTTTGGCCAGATATTAGCTGACATCCTACTTACGTGATCCCTCCAATATTGACGTGTTGATCTGGCGAAACGGACGATGTCTTGAATCTTGAGTTCTTCTCGTATAGTTGTGCTTCGTACGTGGTCTCTCAGGGTTATTCTTTTGATAGTGCTCATTGTTTTCGATTCTGTAGCTTTCATGAGGCTTTAGATATTTTTGCTCTTGTTTCTGCTGCATACGTTAGAACCGGTTTTACCAAGATTCTATATATACGCACTTTGCTTTCTGTCGACATGTAAGCATTTTTCCATATTAAACCCCTCAAACAACCAGATATTTTCGATGCTTTATTTGCCTGATTGAGTACTTCTTGATATTCTACTCAGTATATATCACCACTACACCAAGCACTGACGTGACGCGCGTCGAGTGCAAAAATAAAGTATTTGGTGTAGTGGTGATATATTCTGAGTAGTGTCATTGTGCCGAATCTTCCACATTCCCAACATACGAGGCTGGTTTGAAAAGTCCGTGCAAAAATAAAAACTACTTATGTGTTTGGGGTAAACCTTTTTTATTTTTCGACATAGTCTCCTTTTAGGCTTATACACTTCGTCCAACGATGTTCTAGTTTGTTGATCCCTTCCGAATAATAGGATTTGTCCAAGTCTGCAAAATATCCATTAGTGTCTGCAATCACCTCCTCGTTTGAATAAAATCTTTGTCCCGCCAGCCATTTCTTCAAATTGGGGAACAAATAGTAGTCCGAGGGAGCCAAGTCTGGAGGATAGGGGGGATGTGAAACGAGTTGGAATCCTATTTCCATTAATTTTGCGACCACAACTGCTGAGGTGTGTGCTGGTGCGTTGTCGTGATGGAAAAGGACTTTCTTGTGGGCCAATCGCGGGCGTTTTTCTTACAGCTCGGTTTTCAAACGGTCCAATAACGATGAATAATATTCACCTGTAATAGTTTTACCTTTTTCCAGATAGTCGATGAGGATTATCCCTTGCGAATCCCAAAACCTTTCCGGACGAAGGAACGGTCTTCGCCTTTTTTGGTGCAGATTCCCCCTTGGTAACCCATTGTTTAGATTGTTGTTTGGTCTCAGGAGTATAGTAATGTATCCATGTTTCATCCACAGTGACGAAACGACGCTTAAAGTCCTCCGGATTCTTCTGGAACAGCTGCAAACCATCCTTACAACACTTCACACGATTTCGTTTTTGGTCAAGCGTGAGCAATCGCGGCACCCATCTTGCGGATAGCTTTCTCATGTCCAAATGTTTATGCAAAATATTATGTACCCGTTCAGTCGAGATGCCCACAGCACTAGCAATCTCACGCACCTTAACTCTTCTGTCATCCATCACCATATCATGGATTTGATCAATGATTTCTGGAGTCGTAACCTCCACAGGCCGTTCAGAACGTTCAGCGTCATTTGTGCCCATATGCCCAGTCCGCAAATTTTGAAACCACTTATAAACTGTTCTAATCGAGGGTGCAGAGTCACCATAATGTTTATCAAGCTTCTCTTTAGTCTCCTGAGGCGTTTTGCCTTTCATAAAGTAATGTTTAATCACCACATGAAATTCTTTTTCGTCCATTTCTTGAAAATCACTCGACTTCCTTGATTCACACGAATGCCAAACACAAAGAAATAGACCAATATGGCTGAAACTTGGTGTGCGTTTATTCAAGAGATGCTACTAACTAAACATGACCTCGATACCGCCGGTGGTGCCATCTCTCGGACTTTGCACGGACTTTTCAAACCAGCCTCGTACTTCTCGATATAGATTTTTAGAGTTCGATAGCTGTACTCTCAGGTATGTGCAGTGCATGTTCTGTGCTACTATTTTGTTGTAGACGGCTAATTTACATCTAATGGGTTCTTTCGCTATAACCATTGATTCTGTTTTTTTCCACTGATATTCTCATGTTAGAAGTTTCTGCTGTGATTTGGCAAAGATGTATTAGTCGCTGTAAGCCATCTTCATCTTCTGTTGTTAATATTGCGTCATCAGCACACCATAATATTTTTAGAGTTTTTCGTTCTATTTTGTATCCGCTATTGATTTCATTGACACTATTTATTATTCCTATTATTAAATAAAAAAATGTTGGACTCATGCTATCGCCTTGTCAAATTCCAGATGATATTGGTACTTCTTCGGTTAGTCCTTGCTGTCTTTTTGTTCGTGTCCTATTGTTTTTATTGAGCTGTTCACTATCACTATCACTAAGCTATCACTTTAATATAGCTAGTGTAATGTAATGGTTCTATAATTGTCCTTTTTTGAATATTGGGATCGTAATACTGTTCCTCTAGTCTTCAGAAATTTTCTGGCTTAAGATTATTTTTTGAAGTAAGGTTGTCCAGATTTTTTGTATTCTAATACCCCCATTCTTGAGCATTTCGTTGGTGATGTCATCATCAGTATAATAGCGTTTTTTGAATTATTTCAGATCTTTTTCTTTAGGCTGTTTTATAGCTATCGTCGTCGTTATAGCATTACAAATATCCAAAAACAAAGGTACATATGACTTGCTTAATCTCATTAGTAATATGTCTAAAATTAAATTACAAACCGTTTTTACTTGTTTTCCAAGTTTCCTAAATTCCTCCAAATGGAGTTATTAGTGTTCTCTTCTATAGTTTCAAAATATAATCGGGATTATATTCTACCTCCTACTACTACTATTACTACTACTTCTACCTCTGCTTTCTACATGCTTCAGATCTTTAAATTCATTCACGGATTTGGAGATTTCATTTGCTTTTTAGTGTTCCGTACGGATCACTTATAAGATTACTTCGGTGTTTGTTTGTTCATTTGTTGCACCTTATTTTCCCCGAAACTATTTGACACGGAAAGTTGAAATTTGGCACTAATATAGGAATTGGTGGCCTTGTCAGAGCCCTGTAGTTTTGAAAGTTAAATTTTGACTTAACGGCTTAGTTTTGGGGGCTAAATTCGGAGGTGAAAAAAAAAATTTTTTACCAGGTCATCGAGTGGACTGTTAAATGAAAGCTTGTAAAAACACCAGTTCAAAATATATATAATGTAATACTTGCGCACTCTTTTCTTTGTATTATTTTAAAAAAATTGCTGTCCCCTCCTTATCTCGAAAAGTACTGATCAAAAAATTTTTAAAAAAGTCTGGAATTTTCTTCAAAAAGTGTAGATTGAACCAAAATTATTTCGAGTGCATTACCTTTAATAATTCATCTGGTATATAAAAAAAAAACAAAAATTTCAAGGTCATCAGTTTTCAGTAAAGATCGGAGAAAAACTTTGTTGAAAACTTATTTGGGGTGTGTTTTATGAAATCAATGATCACCTGCGCATAAAATTTTTTTATTTTAAAAGCAATCTTGTGCACAACTTTAAAACTGACGACAAAAATTGTTATCAATAAAATAACTCCACTTATACAGCCTTCCGAAGAACAACAAGGATTCAAGAACGAAAGATCCTGTAACGACGCGGTATTTGTAATCAGACAAATTACTGAAAAATCAATGGGTATAACAGACCAGCGTTCTTATGCTTTATAGATTTGGTAAAAGTATTTGATAGAGTACAGCTGCGAGACATAGTGCACACACTTTATGACAAGAATATTCCATTGCATATAATAAAACTAATTGAGAACATTTACAAAAGAAATAAAATAGAAGCCAGAGTAAATTCGGAGTTAACTGAACCCATAGAGGTAACAACTGGTATTAGATAAGGAGACGCACTGAGTCCATTATTGTTTAATATTATATTGGATAAAATAATTAAACAGGTAAAAACAAAAAAAGGCTATAAAATGGGCAATAAAGAGATACAAATATTGTGTTACGTCGACGATACTGTCCTAGTGGCTGAGAATGAAGATGACTTGCAGAGATTATTACATCAGTTTAACACAACAGCAAAGAAATTCAATATGAAAATATCGGCTGAAAAAAACAAATTAGCAGTTATCTTCAAAGAACCAATTAGGCGCAAGCTGAAAATCGATAATCAGATTATAGAGCAGGTGATGACAATTAAACATTTAGGAATTAAATTATGGTATAACAACAAAATAGAAGAAAAAATAGAAGAACAAATAGTAAAAGCCAATAGAATAGCAGAATGCTTGAATGACACTATTTGGAAAAATAAATACTTGAGAACAGAAGTAAAATCTCGTATATATAAATCCATAGTTCGACCAGTTATGACCTACACAGCAGAGATAAGATCAGAAACACGCAAAACTCAGAGATACCTACAAACAAGTGAAATGAAAACATTAAGAAGAATTGCAGAAAGAACACTTTGGGATAGAGGAACAAATTACAACATGTGAAGTAGAGGACATTAACACGTAGATAAGAAATAGAAAACAAGAATGGAACCAACTTTCTTCTTCTCCTTTAAGTGCCGTCTCCGCTGCGAAGTTTGGCAATCGTCATAGCGATTTTTATCTTGGAGACGGCAGATCTAAATAACTCGAGGCTGCTACAGCCGAACCACTCTCGAAGGTTCTTCAGCCACGAGTTCCGTCTCCTTCCTATGGATCTTCTTCCTACGATCTTTTCCTGCATGATAGTTTGGAGCAACCGATACTTCTCCCCTCTCAAGATGTGACCCATATATAACAGTTTTCCTGTCTTAATCGTTAGAATTACTTCCCTTTCTTTTTGTATACCTCTCATCACTTCCACGTTGGTCACTTTCTCCACCCATGAAATCTTTAGCATTCTCCGGTATATCCATAGCTCAAATGCCTCCAGTCTCCTCACATCAATCGCCTTCATCGTCCAGGCTTTCATCCCATAATATAGTACAGACATTACATAACATCTCATCATTCGTATTTTTAATTCAAGGTTTAGATTTCGGCAACACAAAAGCCTCTTCATTCTTATAAACGTACTTCTAGCCTGTTCAATTCTGATTTTTATTTCTTTGGAGCTATCGTTGTTTTCATTGATGGTTGTGCCTAGATATTTGTATTCTTTTACTGTTTCGATAGGTTGATTATTTACATATATCCTACGATCTTCCTGAGTTGTTTTTGTTATTAGCATATATTTTGTTTTGATTATGTTCAGTGATAGTCCATACTCTTCATTTATTAATTAACGTCTGTAGGTCTTCATGTGTTTCAGCTAAGAGAACGGTATCATCAGCGTACCTCAGATTATTTATTGTCGTGCCGTTTATTTTAATGCCTATGTTTTGATCATCCAGTGCTTTACTTATTATGTCCTCCGAGTACATATTGAAGAGGATTGGCGAGAGTATACACCCTTGGCAAACACCTCTTTGGATTTCTATTTCTTTAGATGTTATGTCTTCCACTCGTATTGCTGCTTTTTGGCCATAGTAGAGATTAGAAATTATTCTTATGTCTCTGATGTCTATTCTCTTCTTTATTAACGTTTCTATGAGTTGGTCATGTCTAACTTTATCCAAGGCCTTATTATAGTCTATAAAGCACGCGTGTAGGTCCTGACTCATGTCTAGGCACCTTTGCGACAGGACATTGAGTGCAAACAATGCTTTCCTTGTTCCCAAGCCTTTATGGAATCCAAATTTAGTATTAATGATGTCTGTATCTAGTTTTCTGAATATTCTATTATCGATCACCTTCAACAAGATTTTCACTGTGTGAGCTATCAGACTTATTGTACAGTAGTCTGAGCAATACTTGGCGCTTTTCTTTTTTGGAAGCGTTATGAAAGTTGATAGTAACCACTCATTTGGAATTATTCCAGTTCTATATATAGTATTAATTAATTCTATCAGAATGTGAATCTGGTCCACCTCTATCAGTTTAAGGATTTCCGCTGGCAGTTGATCTGGCCATGAA
>CM032447.1:55116894-55200845 GCA_019049505.1 Pachyrhynchus sulphureomaculatus
AACGTCAGTCTGTATTTGCACTAATTAGAGATGCCAGTAAAATTGAGAGTTGAAGATAAAATTGAAATTGTTCTCATAGTTGGAGATAATTATAAAACTTTTAGAGAAGCAGCAGAAATCTTTAATAATAGACACCCTGATAAAACTGTACACTTCACAACTGGAGGATATCTAATAAATAAATTCAAGATTTATGGAAGTGTTGGAAATAAATTTAAAAATAACATGGGGCATGGGTTTCAAATGAAGATAATCAAAATCAAGTAATGCTGTCGGTAGTAGAAAAGCCAAAAGATTCATTTCGGAAAATATCAGCTTTATTGAATGTTAGTAAAACTACAGTTGCGAGAATTTTAAGATCAAATAGATTTAAACTATTCAAGCCCCAATTTACCCATACTTTAAAAGCAGGAGAATTTGAACGAAGATTTGAATTTTGTGCTTGGTTTCAAGGAGTTGGAAGATAACAGGTTTATGGCAAGACAAATACTTTTCTTTGACAAAGTGACATTTACCTCTCTGGTGGACCGATATTATTCCTAATTAGAAATTTAATTTTTAAAGATAGAATAGTTGGACAATTCTTTTTTCGAAATAATATGAATGCTGAACGTTACCTAGAATTTCTAAATAATGAGTTCCCTGAGTTTGTTAATCGCCTACCAATAATTGAAAGACAACATATATGGTACCAACATGATGGTGCGTCATGCCAGAGTATGAGAATGTTCGAGATTATCTCCTCCACATTTTTAATGGTAGAGTAATAGGAAGGTATGTGCAGTTTACCTGGTGCCCAAGGTCTCCAGACATCACCCCTCTACACTTTTTTTACTTAAAAGAAAAGGTTTATCTTAAAAGGCCATCTCAAGATGTTGATCATCTTGAGAGAGTCATTAGGGAAACGTAATTAGAGATGCAATAGAGTTAGAATTAACCATATGTTTAGTGGTTACGTTATGTACGTAGTAATTAAGCAATTTTAAAATAAAATGATATTAGCACAAATTTATTATGGATGTAGTAGTTGCAAAGTAGATAAAAACGTTATCACATTTTTTAAAAAAAATATGATAGAATCAAAATCAGTGCACTAGTTTTTAATTAATTTTGTTTTCCCTTATTCAATAAATAATCTGACAATTATTGACGTGTTTACTGGAGTTTTTTTTGAATTCTTAACTAGGAAGGCCACAAATCTAAACGTGAGCATAATTTTTTAGTTCCTATTAGCATTTTCAATTAATATTTTTCTCTGCATTTAAATTTAAACACACTTTATTCTTCATTATAAATAATTACTTTCTATTTTCCCTGTACACCATCAAATATTTTAAACTTTTGTTGCTTGATTATGGATGCAGAACTTTTTATTAAGAATAATTTTAAGTATGTATATGTAAGATAAACTTTTTCTTCATTTGTATAAAACTTTTTGGGACACGCTGTGTGACTTGAGTGTACTTGCTACCTGTCCACCTGTTGCTACCTGAGCCTGACCTCGTTTGATTGGGACTCTTCTCTTTTCTATTGTGTGATGAGACGTTCTAGTAGGTTTTTTAAAAACGGAAAGGATTCTGTTGTAAAAAGTTCAGCAACACCCTGCTCCTCTGTTTCCAGTAATGAGATCTACGATTCTCGTTCTTTGACTTCTGTCAAAGTGTCTCTGAGATTTGATTATTACGATAATTATCTCTGATCCACTAAAAATGATATGGTGGATTATTCATCAATAAACAATATTGTGGGTAAGTGCAAACATGTTTTAGCGAAACTCTTTAAGGCTAGTGCTGTATTAAAATAAATGGCGTGTGTGATCGAACTGAGTGAGAAAACAACCACGACTAGCTTCAGCTTCAAGAAGTTATTTTTCACATTTCTAGTGGTCATATCAAATTTTACTCAAAAACGGTTATAGTTCCCTTAAAGTTAATAATTGGCAGTACCAAAAAGTAAATTTAAATTTAAATGAATCCATTTTGCCTGTATTTATAGGCACAGCATTTTAAATATTTGTAAGGATGCAAGCTTCCTTCAAATGGTCGTTATCGACCATTATAAGATAGTTTTTAGGCAAATACCAAGTTTGTGAGTTCCATAACTCACCGTATTTACCCTTGCATTTCTCTCCCGATTTCATGTACCTATGAACTGAGAGCGATCAAAAATGTTCATGCGGTAGTGACGGCGACCCTTAACAGTGTCCAGAAGAAGAGAAACTTAAATAAATTGATTTATTGATATAGCTGATTAAAACAATTAAAAATTTCTTGTGCTATATAATTTTCATTTAAAAGGTTGCTTTTTTTTCGGACAAAAGGTGTGGAACCATTATTTAGTAAACATCTAATTAAATTTTGGTATAAAAACTAAATATTTTAAAGTATATGAAGTTCCTATTTAAATTGTAAATGTACATAAAGTTATTTACTTAATATTTCCGTCGCAAATATAGGTTGCAAAATAAATATTGAGTTTGGGTTTTTCACACTAAAGAATAACAATCCAAACATTGATATTGCCGGCATTGGTAGTGTGGTGGGTTAAGAATCTGACAAGTAACCGAATATCGAACTGTTTTTTTTTTGGACTATAATTTTTCTCAGTACAAAATAATGATTAACTACGGACAAATAAGAAACAAAAAATTAACAAAAAACTTTTAAAATAAAAATCAATTACTTCGTCATTGAAAGGAAAAGTGGAAATGATGATACAAAATTAAGGAAACAGTACAAAAACCTACCAGTAAAGGCGGAATAACGGCAAGCCGTAAGGTAATTATTATGAATGAATATATTAATAAAAATATATTGTATTTATAAAACACCAAAAAAATTGTAAATTGATGGTACTATTTAATAATTGAAACAATAAAGAGACTTTTGAATTTGATTTTAACAAGTAACCCGAAGGTTGGTGGTTCGAATCTGGCGCTAGCGGTTGGGTGTTGTCTTTAAAAAATTGTTTATAAAAGCCGGCCAAGTGCAAGTTAAACTTGCTCAGTTAGTACGGTAAAAGTTTTTAAGATAAAATAAAATTATTTACAGTTGCCTCTGCCATATGTCAAGAAACATAGCTTTCATAGTTTTTGATACCTAAATAAATAATCAAACGCAACACACTCGGAGAATATTCCAGAAATTTTTCAAAATTTTTTGAACAGTACTTTTCGAGATAAGGGAGAGAACATCGATTTTTGGCAATTTTTTTTAAAATAACACAAAGCAAAGTGCGCAAAAGTATTACATCATAGATATTGTTGAACTTTCATTTGACACCCCCGTTGGAGATCTGCTAATATTTTTTTGCACTTCCGATTTTACCCTCCAAAACTAACTCCTTAGGTCAAAATTTAAGTTTCAAAACTACATGGCTCTGATTGGGCCATTAGTTCCTATATTTGCGCCAAATGTCAACTTCCTATGTCAAATAGTTTCGGAGAAAATCGGGTGTGATAGACAGACAGATAGACACCGAAGTGATCCACTTTTAAAAATTGCTTTTCTAGATCTAAATAAAAAAATAAACGACCAAGTGCAAGTCGGACTTGCGCAAGTAAGTTGATTGCTTTTTAAAAAAAATCTTTGTTATGGAGGTACAAAAGGATTAATGACTTCACAAAACACACCCCAAATGAGTTTCATCAAAAAGATCTTTGTTGAAAACTGATGACCCTCAATTTTTTTTTTATGTACCAAATAAATTATTAAAGAAAATGCACTCGTGATAATTTTCGTTCAATTTACACCCTGTGGAAAATATTCTAGAATTTTTTCAAAATTCTTTGGTCACTGCTTTTTGAGATAAGGGGGGACAGCGATTTTTAGCGATTTTTTAAAAATATTACAAAGAAAGGTGTGCGCAAGTATTTCATTATATATATTTTTGAACTCGCGTTTTTACAAGCTTTCATTTGACGCCACACTCGATAACCGTAAAAAATATTTTTTTCACTTCCGATTTCATCCTCCAAAACTAACCCCTTAGGTATTTTTTTTAAAAATTTAACTTTCAAAACGACATGGCTCTGATGAGGCCATCAAATTCTATATTAGTACTAAATTTCAACTATGTCAAACAGTTTCGGAGAAAATTGGGTGTGACAGACAGACAGACAGACAGACAGACACCGAAGTGATCTTATAACTGTCTCATACGAAACACTAAAAATTAAATCATATATACAACCTCCCGGTTAATAAAATAGAAAAAAAACATTGATAGTGAATATTAAAAAAAAATGGACTGATACCATATGGTGAGATGTTAAACTCTAAAAAAGTTAATCATAGGAAGATCAAATATTATTCAAAATTTTATCTTCTTTATTTCACCTTTAGAGTCCATAATAATATTGTTGATTCTTTATGAATTCGCAAGTTTGTAAGAGCCTTAATATGCAGGCGTCTTTTAAAAATTACTTTTTTGAGTCTAAATAAAAAAAAATTGTTCTATCCACTATTCGATAATTAAGTTTCAACCAATTTAACTTTTTACGTTTCTAAATTCTTTTTATTGTTAAATTCAAAACCTCATTTCAAATTTGGTGTTCTTTTTTAAGAGCAACAAAACCTGTTTACGGTGACTGTCTCTACTGGCTATGTCAGTTTACATTATTATCAAACATGTTGTATTTTAAGCTACAATCCCCAACTCGTCATATGATTGATGGAGATAATTGTATTTTGAAACCATTTTTTTTTCAAACCGAAAAAATCAGATACTGCTATTAAATACAAAGCGTATTCGAAAAGTAAGAGCCGTTTGCTTATATTTAAATATTGGCGGGTTTGAACAAAGTTGTACACATGCAGCGTCATCTATTGATTGTTTCCGAAGCCAGTGAAGTTATGGTTTTGATTCAGTAGTCGTTTGTCTGTCGGTAAATTCAAACAACAATGTCCGCGAAAATCGTTGTTTCCGCCAGGTGCGAAGAGCGTGCTGTGATTCGATTTTTGTGTGCAAAAGGGTCATCAGCTGCTCAAATTTATCGGGAGTTATGCCTAGTTTATGGACCTACAGTGGTGTCGAGACTTCAGACCCATGAAATCGTTCAACAAGTGGATCAAAAGCTGCGATCTGATTGACAACTACACTTGAAACACTAGCTTGGCGGACAACGGTTTAAAGACGACGAGACCGCCGTTGTCAACTGGTTCAATTCCCAGGCTGAGAACCTTTATGCATAGGAATTAAAGAAGCTGGTGTAGCGTTACGAAAAGTGCTTAGAGGTGAACGGCGATTATCTGGAAAAATGAAGTAGGTTTGTAGGAAACTAAAACCGGCAATAAAAACTTTTTCTAACAAATAATATTTTGTGACCAAACGGCCCTTAATTTTTGCATACGTTTCGTATATATATTTTTTTATTTCCTCCATTAATTATATCTTCGTCTTTTCTACATACTACTTCAGTTAAAATTTCAAGTAAAGCAAAAAAAAATTCAGATCCTTAGACTTTCCTTAGCTCATATAAGGAGATAACTTTAACTGGAAAATGATGTTTAAAATTTGTTGATTATGATAACTAAAAATAACCGGTCAAGTGCAAGTTGAACTTGCACAATTAGTGTTCCGTACGTTGATTGCTTTTATATATAAATAAAGGTAATGCACCCGTGATAATTTTCGCTCAATCTACACCCCCTGGAGAATATCCCAGAATTTTTTCAAAATTTTTCAATCAGTACTTTTCGAGAGAAGGTGGGGGGACAGCGATTTTTCGCGATTTTTTAAAAATAATGCAAAGAAAAAGTGTGCGCAAGCATTACATTATATATATATATATATATATATATATATATATATATATTATATATATATATATATATATATACGAGGCATGTTTTTTAAGTAAGTACCGTTTTGCGATTCCGCCGCCGCAGCGATACGGTCGGCGCGTTCCGCGCATGCGCGCTGGTAACCTACATCTCATGTCTACGCACTGACGCCATTACAGTCTGATTCTTCATTGTATACGTTGTTTACTGAGTGTTTAAGATGCCTCCGACAATCGTGAGTCCCGCCGATTGTGAAGTACGGCCTGTTATACGATTTCTTAGTGCTAAAGGCGTAAAACCGATCGATATTCATCGTGAGATCTGTGAAGTTTACGGACAAAACATTATGAGTGATGGAATGGTAAGGAAATGGGTGAGAGCATTTAAAGATGGCCGCACAAATGTGCATGATGAAGAACGGAGTGGGCGTCCTTCGGTCGTTAATGAAGATTTGGTGCAGAAAGTGGACGAAAAGGTGAGAGAAAACAGACGCTTTACAATTTCATCATTGTGCGACTGCTTTCCTCAATATTCTCGTAGTGTTTTGTATCGCATTGTGACCGGAAATTGTGTTCACGTTGGGTTCCAAAAATGTTGACGGATTTGCACAAAACCCAACGTTTAGGCAGTGCATTGACTTTCCTTGAGCGGTACCACAATGAAGGTGAACATTTTTTAGACCAAATTGTTACTGGTGACGAAACATGGGTGGCCTACGTCACACCAGAATCGAAACAACAATCCATGGAATGGCGACATTCATCATCACCCAAAAAAGTGAAGTTTAAGCAAACAATTTCTGCCCGCAAAATCATGTGCACAGTTTTTTGGGACAGAAAAGGAGTATTGTTAGTGGAGTTTCTGCCTCGTAATGAGACAATCAATGCAGCGTCTTATTGTGAGACATTGAACAATCTGCGTCGTGCAATCCAGAACAAAAGACGTGGCAAGTTGAGTAAGGGTATCGTTTTGCTGCATGACAATGCCCGTCCACATGTGGCTAATCGGACCAAAGATCTCATCAAATCTTTTAAATGGGAAACTCTAGATCATCCTCCATACAGCCCTGATCTGGCGCCCAGCGACTACCATTTGTTCTTGCACTTGAAGAAGCACCTGGGTGGTCAGCGTCTTCAAGACGATAACGAAGTCAAAACATTTGTGATACAGTGGTTAACAAGTCAGGCGGCAGAATTTTATGAGGAGGGTATTCAAAAACTGGTGCCACGTTATGACAAGTGCCTCAATATTCACGGAAATTATGTAGAAAAGTAGATTAAGGTACAGGCTTTCATGTAAAAATAAAATTATAGCGATATCTTTGCACGTCTTTTTTTAATTCCAAAACGGTACTTACTTAAAAAACATGCCTCGTATATATATATATATATATATATATATATATATATATATATTTTACTCGTGTTTTCACAAGCTTTCATTTGACACCACACTCGATGACCTACTAAAAATTTTTTTTTTTCACTTCCGATTTCACCCCTCAAAACTAACCCCTTAAATCAAAATTTGACTTTTAAAACTACACGGCTTTGATGAGGCCATCAGTTTCTATATTATTACCAAATTTCAACTTTGTATGACAAATAGTTTCGGAGAAAATCGGGTGTGACAGGCAGACAGACAGACACACACCGAAGTGATCTTATAAGTAATCCGTACGGAACACTAAGAAGCGAAAAAGTTCGACAGTTTTATTGAGTCTTTACTAAATTTATCAATTTCCACTAGTTTCGCATCTTGTTCCTGTAGCGATAACGTAGTAGTAGTAGTTGTGGGGGGACACTTAGCAAACAAATCAAAAGAATCATTTTTTCCAACCACAAAGAAATTTTTTCAAAACAACCTAACCACCACGATCAGTACGAGATTTTTCGAACCTGATCATAATAGTGAAGCCGTCCCTCCATGCCAGGGTGCCGGCGTCTTTCCTTCGGAATATCACAACTCCGAAGATCTCATACCTGTGTTTTTCTAGCACCTTGCATGCGCAGATATAGTGAAGCGGCATATGTCCTCGTCCTTCAGACAGTCCAGACATGTCAGATCATCTTCCATCTCTGCTAGATGCCTTTTCAACCTATAATGTCCCGTGAGAATTCTCATAAGGGGGTACAGGACGTGTCTACTTCTAATGAGCAACCACTCGAGGAGCGTTCGTCCAGGCCACGAAACAAAGCCTTTCGCCTGTCTACATTCTGGGTTCCGGTACTATCGCTCTCTTGAGCGCCGATCGGCCCATTGCTTGCAGGTCTCATCTGTCGCTTGGATACACCTAAAGCGGATTCAGGTACCCAGAAAGGAGTTATAGCTCCGAACTTGACGAGTTCGTCCTCCACCTTGTTGCTCTCTACTCTTCTATGTCCAGGGATCTGGAACAACTCAACTTGTTTGTCTATTTATGTGTCTTAAAAGGATAATGTACTGAAATATATTAGAAGCGATGAAGCTGATTAACTGGAGGTTCTTAACAGTATACTTAAATTAGAATTCTATATAAAAGAATTCTAATTTAAGAAAATGATGTTTAAAATTTGTTGATTATGATAACTAAAAATAACCGGTCAAGTGCAAGTTGAACTTGCACAATTAGTGTTCCGTACGTTGATTGCTTTTATATATAAATAAAGGTAATGCACCCGTGATAATTTTCGCTCAATCTACACCCCCTGGAGAATATTCCAGAATTTTTTTTCAAAATTTTTCAATCAGTACTTTTCGAGAGAAGGTGGGGGGACAGCGATTTTTCGCGATTTTTTAAAAATAATGCAAAGAAAAGTGTGCGCAAGCATTACATTATATATATATATATATATATATATATATATATATATATATACGAGGCATGTTTTTTAAGTAAGTACCGTTTTGCGATTCCGCCGCCGCAGCGATACGGTCGGCGTTCCGCGCATGCGCGCTGGTAACCTACATCTCATGTCTACGCACTGACGCCATTACAGTCTGATTCTTCATTGTATACGTTGTTTACTGAGTGTTTAAGATGCCTCCGACAATCGTGAGTCCCGCCGATTGTGAAGTACGGCCTGTTATACGATTTCTTAGTGCTAAAGGCGTAAAAACCGATCGATATTCATCGTGAGATCTGTGAAGTTTACGGACAAAACATTATGAGTGATGGAATGGTAAGGAAATGGGTGAGAGCATTTAAAGATGGCCGCACAAATGTGCATGATGAAGAACGGAGTGGGCGTCCTTCGGTCGTTAATGAAGATTTGGTGCAGAAAGTGGACGAAAAGGTGAGAGAAAACAGACGCTTTACAATTTCATCATTGTGCGACTGCTTTCCTCAATATTCTCGTAGTGTTTTGTATCGCATTGTGACCGAGAACTTGAATTACCGGAAATTGTGTTCACGTTGGGTTCCAAAAATGTTGACGGATTTGCACAAAACCCAACGTTTAGGCAGTGCATTGACTTTCCTTGAGCGGTACCACAATGAAGGTGAACATTTTTTAGACCAAATTGTTACTGGTGACGAAACATGGGTGGCCTACGTCACACCAGAATCGAAACAACAATCCATGGAATGGCGACATTCATCATCACCCAAAAAAGTGAAGTTTAAGCAAACAATTTCTGCCCGCAAAATCATGTGCACAGTTTTTTGGGACAGAAAAGGAGTATTGCTAGTGGAGTTTCTGCCTCGTAATGAGACAATCAATGCAGCGTCTTATTGTGAGACATTGAACAATCTGCGTCGTGCAATCCAGAACAAAAGACGTGGCAAGTTGAGTAAGGGTATCGTTTTGCTGCATGACAATGCCCGTCCACATGTGGCTAATCGGACCAAAGATCTCATCAAATCTTTTAAATGGGAAACTCTAGATCATCCTCCATACAGCCCTGATCTGGCGCCCAGCGACTACCATTTGTTCTTGCACTTGAAGAAGCACCTGGGTGGTCAGCGTCTTCAAGACGATAACGAAGTCAAAACATTTGTGATACAGTGGTTAACAAGTCAGGCGGCAGAATTTTATGAGGAGGGTATTCAAAAACTGGTGCCACGTTATGACAAGTGCCTCAATATTCACGGAAATTATGTAGAAAAGTAGATTAAGGTACAGGCTTTCATGTAAAAATAAAATTATAGCGATATCTTTGCACGTCTTTTTTTAATTCCAAAACGGTACTTACTTAAAAAACATGCCTCGTATATATATTATATATATATATATATATATATATATATATATATATATATATATATATATATATATATATATATATATATATATATATATATTTTACTCGTGTTTTCACAAGCTTTCATTTGACACCACACTCGATGACCTACTAAAAATTTTTTTTTTCACTTCCGATTTCACCCCTCAAAACTAACCCCTTAAATCAAAATTTGACTTTTAAAACTACACGGCTTTGATGAGGCCATCAGTTTCTATATTATTACCAAATTTCAACTTTGTATGACAAATAGTTTCGGAGAGAAAATCGGGTGTGACAGGCAGACAGACAGACACACACCGAAGTGATCTTATAAGTAATCCGTACGGAACACTAAGAAGCGAAAAAGTTCGACAGTTTTATTGAGTCTTTACTAAATTTATCAATTTCCACTAGTTTCGCATCTTGTTCCTGTAGCGATAACGTAGTAGTAGTAGTTGTGGGGGGACACTTAGCAAACAAATCAAAAGAATCATTTTTTCCAACCACAAAGAAATTTTTTCAAAACAACCTAACCACCACGATCAGTACGAGATTTTTCGAACCTGATCATAATAGTGAAGCCGTCCCTCCATGCCAGGGTGCCGGCGTCTTTCCTTCGGAATATCACAACTCCGAAGATCTCATACCTGTGTTTTTCTAGCACCTTGCATGCGCAGATATAGTGAAGCGGCATATGTCCTCGTCCTTCAGACAGTCCAGACATGTCAGATCATCTTCCATCTCTGCTAGATGCCTTTTCAACCTATAATGTCCCGTGAGAATTCTCATAAGGGGGTACAGGACGTGTCTACTTCTAATGAGCAACCACTCGAGGAGCGTTCGTCCAGGCCACGAAACAAAGCCTTTCGCCTGTCTACATTCTGGGTTCCGGTACTATCGCTCTCTTGAGCGCCGATCGGCCCATTGCTTGCAGGTCTCATCTGTCGCTTGGATACACCTAAAGCGGATTCAGGTACCCAGAAAGGAGTTATAGCTCCGAACTTGACGAGTTCGTCCTCCACCTTGTTGCTCTCTACTCTTCTATGTCCAGGGATCTGGAACAACTCAACTTGTTTGTCTATTTATGTGTCTTAAAAGGATAATGTACTGAAATATATTAGAAGCGATGAAGCTGATTAACTGGAGGTTCTTAACAGTATACTTAAATTAGAATTCTATATAAAAGAATTCTATTTGGGACATTTTCTCTAAAATAATAATCAGAAAAGTGATTTACAAAGTATTTCTCCCTGCAAACGAGGAGATCAGTGAGATTTTCTTACAACTACCAGTTTAAGTTTTTACAAACGACTACTAGATGGCGCTATTGAGATTTGCCATTACCAGTGTTGTAAAATTTGACATTTGTTGTTAAAACAGTAACAACTCAGAAATTGGCCGAGTAGATTGTTTACAGTGAGCGTTTAAAACAAGAAAACAGTTTTGTGAACAAATTTCACGTGAAGGTTCCCATTGGACGATTTTTTACGATTTTAGTAAAGGCGTAACTCAATAACCATACCTCGAATCACCTTGTTCAATTTTTGATAATGAATCACCATCACAAAAGACTGTTTACAACTGGTTTGCAGAACTTCGTCATGGTCGTGCTTCCGACAGCGATAAATTTCATTAGGGTCGACCAAAATCGGTTGTTGTTCCAAAAAACATCGATATTGTGCGCAACATGATTGAAGAGGATTGGCATGTGACTTACCGTGAGATAGAGGCATCCTTAGGTATATCGAAGACTGCAGTCATTCGATTTTGTTTTCGATGTATACCGCATAATTTGATCAAAACTCAAAAATAGGCCCGAGCCAATTTGTGTAAGGAAATGCTCAAAAAATTCGACCGAGGATATGCAAAATCCGTATACTACATTGTAACAGGAGACAAAACATGGATATATTCTTACGAACCGGAAACCGGATTTGCGTGTTCTAAGATGAACCGAATCCAACAAAAGTGGTTCGTTCGCGAAGCATTTCCAAGAAAATGATCGCTTGTTTCTTTAGTTGTACTGGACATGTTGCAACTATTGCTTTAGATGATCGAAGAACAATTAATGCTGAATGGTATAGAACAATTTGTTTCCTAGAAGTCATAGAGGAATAGGAAAAACAAACGAAAACGACGTAGCATTTTTCATCATGACAATGCCAGCTCTCACACAACACGTCAAACAGTTGATTATTTGACGGAGAAAAACATCGAATTAGAGTTTCACTGCTCGTATTTACCTGATTTGTCGCCTAACGACTTCTTTTTGTTCGCGAATGTTAAAAAAAAAAATGCGTGGACAGCGATTTTCATCACCTCAAGAAGCTGTTGAATGCTTCCAAAACTATGTTTTTAAAGTACTTATTTCAGAATGGAAAAAATGTTTCGAGAATAGGATCGAACGCAAGCAAAAGTATATAAGAATATTTTGAGAAAAATTAAAAAGATTTGTACCTAATTTTTTTTTTTTTTCAATATTTTCGTAAAAACTTAAAAGATAGCCCTCGTATTACATTCCCCTAGACCAGTGATTCCCAAAGTGGTTCAGGTGGACCCCCAGGGGTCCACGGGAGACTGGACGGGGGTCTACGTTGGCGTGAAAAGAAAATGGGGGTTCACAAGTTGTAAGTGGAGGTCCACGAAAATTGAGACTTAAAAAAAAAGCATTTTGAAGCTTTAAGATTCTAATTTTCAGATTTTTTGGCTAAAATTGTTTAGGAGCTACGGTTCTAATGCAATCCTAACAGATAGCGCGAAAAAATAATATTGCATATATTTTGCTTTTTTTTTTTTTGGTCCACGGGCTTGAAAAAAAATTTTTTCAGTTAGGCCGGCATATGGATCAGATAGCCTGTTTATTTAGCATTAATTTCCTTGTTTTAAAACCTCCCTTAATTTTTTTGAGTAGTGTATTTTAAGAAGGTCAGCGACTGTTACTTGTAAAAACTTGCATATTCGATATTCAGTATAACGCGCGTCGAGACTTGCAAAGCGCCGCCCGCCTGCCCGCAACGCAACCCGTTCAGACGTGCAAAGGGACGAAATACGACTTGTGCTGTGCTTGCAATCTTGCATGAACTTGTTTGATTCTTCACCAATATAAATACGAATGCCAAGGACAAACTTTACTCATTTGTTTCCGGAATTTTGAGAAGAAAAGTGTGAGTGAATCGATGTCAGTTTGCCAGTGCCGGAAAAAGTAAGTACCTGCCTATTTGTTATTCATACTTTTATTTTATATTGTAATAATATTATATTTGTTATGTTTGCGTGTAGTAAGTACGTAATAAAAATTAAATACTGAACAGGGCCATTATTCGATACTTCTATAAAAGAACAGAAAGCCGAGAAAGATTGAACTTTTAGTACTTTTTATTATAAAATTATTTATTTACCCGACTGTGGTGATTCACTAAAGGAGAGATGTATGATTGACCTGCATGTTTGAACATATTTCAGTGCCCTCGTAGTTGCTAATGCTAAATGACTAAAAATATTTTCATAAATTGTACGTGTTTTTATGTACCACTCGTAACGTACATCAAAGTAATAAATAAATCATTAAAATCGCGGAGTTTTGATGTCAAAATATTCTTTAAAAGTATTTTCTCTCGAATTTACAGAAATGTATTAAAATATAATTAATCAAAAAATATTTTATATTACATTAAAATAGGTTCAGCCGTTTTGTGAAAACCTCCATATGGGTCTTAACAGTTTATCGCTTTTAATAATTAAAATCAGTTTTGCCGCCGGCATTTTGGTTTTTTTTCATTGCAATAATTAATTAATCCTATTTTATTCTGTTAAAATAGCCATATCCTGTTAAGCCTTATGATTACTAAAACAAACATTTTTTCCTTTACGGGTAGGTAACTGATACGAAACATGGCTGAATCTGAGAAAAAATGTCGACAGTACAGTGTTGATTATTTGAAATTTGGTTTTCTTTTCATCAAAGGCAGACAGACGATTGCCCATATGCCTTTTATGCAACAAAGTTTTGAGCAATGACTCTATGAAACCATCGAAGCTCGAAGATCATCTAAGAAGGTGTCATCCTGAGTAAAGATTTAAAATATTTTCAAACATTGAAGGAAAAATATGAAAAAAGAGACCCGCCCGTGCACAGTATGTTCGCTTCAACGTCTCAAAGTAACGATGATGGCTTGCGGGCATCTTACAATATCTCATTGCTTATAGCGAAATCAGGGGAAAACCGTACACCATCGGAGAACAGTTAATTTTACCCGCTGTTGAAGATGTTTTAAAAACTGTTCTGCACAAACCTCCATTTGACGTACTCAAAAGAATTCCTTTGAGTAACAACACTGTACAAAGACGTATTGATGAAATGAGCTCTGATATTGAAAGCTTTTTGTGTAATTATCTGCAAACAACTCATTTTTCTATTCAACTGGACGAGTCAACTTTACCTGGTAATGAAGCATTATAATTGGCATATGTTCGATTTGTTATGGACGAAGAAATCCATGAAGAGCTGCTATTCGCGAAAAACTTTGGAGACGGACACTAAAGGCGAATCAATATTTAATGTCCTGAGTGATTTTTTTTAAGGAAAAATCGATTCCATTTACAAACATTATTTCGGTGGTAGCAGATGGAGCTCCTGCCATCTTCGGGCGATATCGTGGGTTTATAAGCCATCTTAAAAGAATTATACCAGGAGTAACTCCAATTCTCTGTGTCATCCACCGACAACTCCTGGTAGCGGAAAATTTGGGTGATAGATTGCACCAATCGCTTCAATTTGTGATTAAAGCAGTTAACAAAATAAGAATCAATGCGTTGAATACCCGTTTATTTGTACAATTGTGCGACGAAAATGATGAAGACTTCCAACGATTGCTCTTACATACTGAAGTACGCTGGTTGTCGAAAGGTGCGTGTTTAACAAGATTTTACTCACTTTTTGAATCAGTTTTAGAGTTTCTGGAAAGTAAAGATCCAGATTTAAAAGGAAACTTGATCAGATTGAAAGCAGACATCGCGTATTTGACAGATTTGTTCAAAAAAATTTAATGACATTAACTTGCAGTTACAAGGGGACAGCCTAAATTTTAATAAAAACAAAGGGTGTAATTTCGGCTTTTCTCGGAAAACTGAAATTTATGAAGGAAAATATTAGTCGGCGCGAATTCTCCCAGTTTCCAAACTTGTCACAGGCCGAATGTCTTCAGATATACGTTCAACATTGATGACTTCAAAAATAGATTTGAAGATATTCTGACGATGGAAATACCACCATGGATCATAAATCCATTTGATGAAACGAAGTGGCGAATGTGGTATTACAAGAGGAGCTACTCGAGCTTAGCACCAATGAGGAGCTGAAGGTGAAATTTAAAAAAGGCTATCAAACATTTTGGCTGCAGGCAGAAATACCCGAAAAATATCCTGGGCTGTGGGAAATTGCGAGAAAACTTTTGATAGCGCTTCCCTCGTCATACCTTGTCGAAAAAAGTTTTGGTGTCGTTACAAACCTTTTAACAAAAAAAAGGAGCAGATTGAACATCACAGAACGGAGAGGTTTGCGGTTATTCCTTACAAAACTGAAGACAAATATTGATAATTTGCTGTCAATCCATCAAGTACATCCCTCCCATTAAAATTATGACTATTTTTTTTAATTGTTGATTTGCATTGTTGAAGTTACGGTACGTTATTAATGTTTAATTTTAATTCTATTAAGTCTGTAATCATATTATTTTAATAAATAGAACACAAGAAAATATATTATTTTTCTTTTTTATTTTTACCACTCCGAATTTAGGTTGGAACTCAGCCACGACGCAAATTTCCAACGTTAGATCTAATCTTCACATTTTTTGACGAGTTTTGGGAATATGGTAGAAATGTAGCAGCAGGGGGTCCACCGAAACCAGTAAAATTTTGAAAGTGGTCTATGAGAAAAAAAAGTTTGGGAACCTCTGCCCTAGATAGTAACAACTTGTAATTGGTGGATTTAAGTCAGTATAATTTTTTTAAGTCTTCATTAACAAAATTAGGTAGGGCCTTAACGCTGGGGGATATATTTTTAATTTAGAGAGAAAAAGGCTAAACACTCTGGAAACCCCACCTTTAATTTGCGACTAAAATTTTTAATAATTGATTATTGTCTTAGGATTAATCTAAGATTTCAAAAAATAGTCAAAGTCGAGTCGTTCTTACAAATGTAAAGCAGCTTTGTTCAATGTGATTTGTAATTTATCCCTTTACAAAAATCTTATAAAACTTTTAAGACAGTCCAGATAAAAGGGCCGCGTGGGGCGGCGTAGTGGGGTATAGCAGTTTGTCCCACCCCTCAGCCGTGGCGCCGCGACGTCGACGCCGCCAGTCCGACGATGCACGTTGGAAATTTCACGTCGCCGGTGTTAGAGTGGAAAAATAGTGTCGAAATATAACGCCCCCGTTATACGATAACTCAGTGAATATGTGAAACCGGCACGATGTACCGAAATACACGAAATCGTAACGAAGGACCTACGTTTCGAGCGCCGGCCGAGCCTCCTCAGGTATTAAGGAGAGAGTGTTGACTTTGTGTTGTGTTTACACCCAGTTTCCATCATATTCAAAGAAGTATTGCAAATTTTGACAGTTAAGTGGCTGACGAAAGGTAAACATTAATTTTTATGTATATTTTTTTTTATTAAACGTAGTTTTTAAATCCAATTTAAGCAATAACATTATTTCTTCAGATAAAGCGAGTAGGATATTTTTAAGGATCTTAAGATAACTTAAGTTATCGGACATAAAGGTCAAAGATGGGTCAACTGACTAAAACCAAATAGACAAATATTTGTAAATCTGCAAGTAAACCCCTTTAATAGATAAACTAGGTTACGACTTTTATTAAAAATAATTAGAAATAGGGAGCAGTGTTTTGGGGGTATGTTCAGGTAAATTTGAGTGCAGTTAATGTTCTCAATAAAAAAAAAAAGATTTTCCAATATTAAAAGTCAATTTTTGTGTTCTGTTTGTGAATATTTTGTTAATAACTGGAATTACTGAAAATCAAATGACAAATGACATTTATAGCTGATTTTGAAGCATTCATTCTAGTCTGGTCAATTACGTTTTAACTACAATCTTTGCTGTTCAAAAGTTTTTTTGTGGATACCTCAAGTTGAATTTGATATAATTAGATTGTATACTTTCAAAAATAGTTGCTCCTCTGGCTCTCCTTAGTCTCAATTCCCCATGGGAATGTACATCATCAATTCTTTTTCTCCAAGCGTCTCTGTCTTGGGCTTCGATTACTAACTTGTGGAATGGTCGATGGGTTACCTGTATAAGCCGGTTCGTCCATCTCGTGGGAGAACGTCCTCTTGATCTTTCCCCTTCAACTTTACCCTGGATTATAAGGCTTCCTTTGTGCCTGTTTTCCCTAATGCTCTGCAGTAGTTCTATCTGGTCTCGCAGCTTCGTTGCGTGGCAATTTTCTTACTGCCGTTCTTATTTCATCATTTAGGATAGCAGGTTCCTCTGTATCCATATAAATGACTCCTGGATTCTTCTGGCTAGCGTTTGCACTACGTAAGTTTTGACAATATAATCTCCACACCTCTACAATATCATCCAGATCAGACTGAAGTATGTCTGAGGCATCCTCCATTGCCAATGACCTTGGTTTAAATTCACGTGTTATGAATCGCGCACAGATTTCTGGGTGGATTTAAGTGTGCATGACGATTTCCTGGCATATCTTACTATAATAGTTGTTTTTACCCCGCTTACAAGATTTGTTTTTATGTTAAGGATTTTGAGTTTCCGTTTATCATTTTCTGTTACTTGTTCTGTTAGTGCTACTCTTCTCCTTTCTTCTATCTTCTTGAGTGTTTCTTCAGTAGGCCAGTGTTTTTGTTGGGTTACTTAATGATTATGTTGTTCTTGGAGAGCGTCAGTAATGTTGTTCTCGAACTCGTTCCATATTGATTACGATATCATTTATGACTTTACCAATTTGTGGTTTAGCATTTATGAACTGTTCTTCGAAATTGTGATAATTGGAGATTTTGGGGGACTTCGGAGCTTGTGACCTGGAAGCGATTTTCAGTTTGATGTGAAATTTGGCAGCCAGCAAATTGTGATCCGATCCGCAAATTGAACCGAGATCTGTCCTGACTGTTTTAAAGAAAGCTCCTCATCGATGTCCAGTGAGGATGTGGTCTATCTGATTTCTGCTTCTGTTCCCAGGGCTTTTCCAAGTATGTAGTTACCTTATATGATTCTAGAAACCGATCTTATTTGTTAACGATGCTTTTGATTGTTGCTAGTTAAACCAACTTTGGCATCAAAGTCTTATATATTCTTGTGATTTTTTTGTTAGGGATCTGTTTCTAGTTGGCGGTAAACGTAATAAACTTTGTCATTTATGGATGTAGTTGTCAGTGAATAAAATTCAAGTTAATAGGTTTACCGTTTAATTTAAGGGCAATTATTCGGTCAGAGACTATATTGAAATCCTATACATACGTACTTTTGTAGTCATGCCGATGCGACGGCTGCAACCCCTGTATAGTTTGGATGGTCATTTCGAGAGTTGTTATTGATGATTTTGAAGTAGCATTGGTTTAGCCAATGTGTCTCGGAGATGCCTGCTATTTCTATGTTGTATTCCTCTAGCTCTCCAGTTTGCGTTTTGACTCATTTGCAGAATAATCACACTCCAGTGGCTAAATTTCCACATGTTGCTTGGTTTCTCGGTACTACGACTTTTCACTTTTATACTCGTACTCACAGCAGTGCCGGTTGCGTGACTCTATCCCAGACATTTCTGGTTCACATTTCGCATTGACTCTTGAAGGAAACACTAATGCAGTGCATTCCCCTGCCCTTCTGCAACGCAGTGTAACAGCTGTTTATATCAATATCTGATAGCACCCTGTTATTATCCAGTATCAAATCTAGTAGGAAATCATATTTCCGTAGCCTTAATATGGGAAAAGCACAGCAGTTGCCCTGTGCCTTGGAGAGGAAGTGAAAGAGGAGACAAGATGTGAGTAGGAGTGAGGTTGAAAGACTTGATCCCCCTCCTGTATTCTGGGAGTAAGAGAGGAACCAAGACTCGCGTGGGCGGGGTCGCTTCCCTGAAGTAATCCTCTTCCTTACCGGGATCGAAAGAAGTGACTACTCTCTACCTCCATTGCTCAGTATAACAAACTGGTTCTATTTAAAAATGCAAAGCAAAACTGTAAATAAGTAAAATAATAAATAAGATTTTACCCGGTTTGTGTAAAAAGTTTATATATATATATATATATATATATATATATATATATATATATATATATATATATATATATATATATATATATATATATATATATATATATATATATATATATATATATATATATATATATATAGATATATATATATATATATATATATATATATATATATATATATATACATATATCTACAGTAGAACCCCGGTTATCCGAGGTGAAATAGGTATCGGTGCGCTTCTGTTTCATATTGCATCTTCTTTTTCTCGCTGCAATGTTTCTCCATCTATTAAGAAGAAGCAAATCCGCTGGGGTTGCCTCTGGTTGTTGTTCGATATACCTCAAAGCTTTTTCCAAAGAAGCAAAACCTTCTTGATGAGAGATCTTAGTGGGAGACTGTTCATCCACCGCTGCTTCGTCATCGTCATCGTCATCTGATTTTTCGGTTTTCTGAAAGGCATTCGTTATTTCTTCAATACTCATTTCTTCTTCTAAATCATCTGCTGTAATCCATTCAACAACATCTTCTCTTGTCACATTTTCGCAACCTTTTAATTTTTGCATTAATTCAAATAAACTTTTTTCTTTTTCTTCTATCTCGCTGTCAAAATTTGAACAGGACATTTCTCCATGGCTTCTCAATTTCAAAGCTAATTCATTTAATGGAGTATCATCTTCACTGTCATTATAGTCCTCAAAATCAATAACTTTTGACCAAGATTTTTGAAGAGTGGTAGTACGCATAGAATCCCAAGCTCGACTTACCCAGTAAATAACATTTTTCAGTGTAACTTTTCTCATCCCATTGATAATATCCTCCTTTTCTATGTATTCTAACAGATGTTCAAGATATAAACGCCTATAATTTTTTTAAATGTTTTCGAGGATGCCTTGATCCATTGGTTGCATTATGCTGGTTACATTTGGAGAAAAAATTTTTACAACAATGTCGCCCACATGAAGTCCTTCTCCAGGGTGAGAGGGGGCATTATCCATTAAAAAAAAATTGCTTTAATAGGAAGACGGTTTCTGTTCAAAAATTTAGTCACAGATGGCACGAACTCTTCTTCAAACCAGTTAGTAAATAAGGTCGCATCCATCCATGCGCTCTTCTGACTTTTGTAATAGATTGGTAGGGCTTTGGGTGAGCTGTCTTTTAAAGCTCTTGGACGTGCAGACTTGCCAATCACCATCACTGGGATTTTGTGCTTGCCAGATGCATTGGAACATACCATTATAGTTAATCTTTCCTTACTTCGTTTGTGCCCAGGAGCTGATTTTTTCCTGTCGAGATGCCAATGTTTTTTGATGGAACCATTTTATAATTCAGACCAGTTGCGTCACAGTTGTAAATTTGATCACATGTGTATCCACAATCTTCGATTTGCTTTTTAAAGTTCTGCTTAAACTTCTCAATTGATGATACATCAGCAGAAAGTTTTTCACCACATACAGTCAGTTGTCGTACACCGTACCGTTTTTTTCCAGCGGTCAAGCCATCCAGAACTGGTGGTAAACTGATCTATCTCTGGGAATTGCCTACTAATCATTATTGCTTTCTGTTGTAAAATTGGATCTGACAGAGGCACACCTTTTGATCTCTGTTGGTTGAACCACATGAATAAAGCTTCGTTAACCTTTTCCTAGTCGCCGGTTTTCATTGATTTTCTTTCTGAGGAGGAGGAGGCTTGATTTATACACCACTCTTCTATTTTTGTGCGGTTTCTTTTCCAATCTCCAACTGTTACCTCACCTACTCCATAATCTCGTGCAACAACTTTAATTGTCTCTCCTGCTTCAATTCTTCTGATGGCTTTTAATTTTTCTTCAATAGGAACGACGATTCTTTTACGCTTGTTTTGCTCCATTATAATACGACAAACAAAAATTCAAACAAAGCAGTTCGTATTAATTACACTTAACTACCAGAACTCCAATCAAATAAATTATGTGAGTATACTCGTACTTCTCTATAGTAAACGCTATAATGCAATGCTGAAAGAGTCCAAAAACATAAATAGGGGAAAGCCTCACACGGGCCAGGGGGATTCCCCGAAGGCCCCGATGATTTTAAATGGAAATATGTACATACACATTTTAGAAGCTCGGTTAATACGCAGCATAGATGCGCGTACCTCGGATAATCAGGTTCTTAGATTGGCTCGGTTAATGCGGAGCTCGGATAATCGCGACTCGGTTAATCAGAGTTCTACTCTCTCTCTCTCTCTCTCTCTCTCTCTCTCTCTCTCTCTCTCTCTCTCTCTCTCTATATATATATATATATATATATATATATATATATATATATATTATTTTATTATTTGACCAAAACCATATACTGTTATGTAAACAGATTCTAGGGTTGGGGAGGGCGGTTTTTTTAGGAAAAAACAAAATCATTAAAGCTTTATAGGAAGAGGGGTGCATTTTTCTAAAACTGTAGAAGTGTCGTGATGTATTCTTTGATTTCATGTAATTGCTGTGTTGTTGGTGAAATCATTTATTTGATTTAAATTAGTTTAATTGAATTTTCTAATATCAGTGGTGAATAAATTGACTCAGGTAGACGATGACGAGAATCCCTATCTTTTCTCAACTGATTCAATATTGTTTACTGAAAATTTTAAATTTTCTATTTTCAAGGAATAAAATTGAGTAGGATGAGAAAACTGAGCATACCCTTTCTTGTTAGCTTAACAAACTCTCCGTTAGGTCAAACTTTGTTCAAAATTTTGCTTATCTCGAAGAAAATTGCCTTTACATTGAATTTTCTGTTAAAAGTTCACTAGGATAATTGAAGTTAATCGCATGGTTTACCGAATTGTACAGTAATTTAATCTATATCCAAATTATTCATCAGAAAGAATGTTTTCTCCTGAGTAAAAATCATTTATTTTAAATAATATTGTTATTATATTTTCTATATAATTATATGGATCTGAAAGAAACAGAAAAAACCTTGTTTATTTACTTATAATATATTCAAGGTGACGGAGGAAGCATTTTTATATTTTAGGAGTTCATGACATACGATATAATTCACGATATAACTAAAATTAACAAATTGGAAGCGTAATTGTATGTGACAGTTGGAAAAAAACATACCTACTAATTTTAAATAATTGTCCTGGAAGTAATTAAGGAGTATGGACATTTTCCATTTATTTGAAAAATATTATGTTTATTTATAGAAAATTAATTATTTGAATGGTAAATGGAAAATAGGTAAAATATTGAAATTCCATTAGATATAACATCTAATGCCTCAGAGAGCGTTCTCAACGAGTGGCAATCGACGGATTTCTTTCTAATACTTTAACTGTCAATGCAGGTGTTCCCAAAGCACCATACTGTCTCCTACTCTCTTCCTTAATTACATTACGTTCTGCTGGAAATGACCAGGAATCCAATCTACAGCTTTGCAGATGACAGTACGCTTATTTCTTCATTCACTTTGAATGCTCGAACATCGGCTACTCACGCAAATATCAGGAGACAACAGGGAATCGTTCAACTCACCAAAGACCTGGATCTATCCATCTCTGTCTTGGAGTGACAGTAACTAAGTGGAATTTAATGCTACAAAAACCTAGGAGGTAGTTTATTCTAAAAAAGTTAACATTGCAGAACCCGACAAAATTATGTCGGGACACTCGATTCCTCTAACTTCGTCATTCAATTTGTTGGGCGTTAACTTGGTAGCAAATATGTGTTGAACATGTTCAATGCATAGCAAAGAGTTTTTTATATGAATAATATCAACCCTTTGAAATAATTTGCCCAGAACTTTGTTTCTCACCGAGTACAATTCACCGCACGCGTGTTGCTTTTGTAGAGCTTCAGGAATTTCCCTGCAGAACGTGAGTTATGCCTATGAAAAAAAATTCAGTGAATGATAATTAAACGAATCAAGACTAGAGTCTTAAATTGAAACAAAATTATACATTTTGCAAAGAGCGAGTTTTAAATTTTTTGCCACTTTATAGAAGAAAAAATTAAAAGTTTTTTTATGTTTAATTAAAACTGAATTATGATTGGAGATGGATAAAAGTCGTCGTTTTCTTATAGCAGGTTTCAAGAATGGTGGCCTTAAAACAATTGCAACTGATTGCGCTGTCACAATTTGTTGAACTTTTCGCGGTAGGATATATTGACATCTTGTACAAATTTTATCCATCGGTAATTGTAACCTGTGAGAACTATAAAGGATAATTTGTCTAACAAAGATAGATATCTACAATGTGGACTCCAGGATATCGCGGGGTACAGGGCAAGCGAAGCGGCGGACGAACTCCGCAGACTCGGAGCTGATTTAGATATATCCAAGCAACTCGCAAGGAAAGGGTCTATCAATGATCGAGAGAGCGATGCCTGCAGGGACTTTGAATTGTGGTATGAAGGAGCGATTATTGAGGGGATACTCAAAAGAATCAGATGTGTCCTAAACCCTCTTGTAGGGATTCTCATGGAGCATTGTAGTTGATAAGACATTTAGCCTTACTGGGTGTGGAAGACGATTCGGCACGTCTAGGCTGTTTCGATGAATAGGAGACGTCGCTTCACTTTATTTGCGCATATGAGTCGCTGGGAAGATTCAGATACGTGGTCTTTGGAGCGGTGTTTTCAAGGATGGAGGCCAACACCCTGACGTGGAGTAACATCTTGTCTTTTATGGTCAGGTCCGAGGGGTTTCGCGATGATCGTGGTGGTTATCTCTGCTCTGTTTGCTAGGCGCTGACCGTCCCCACAACTGCTTATACTACTAATAGATATTAATTAAAAACAGGAGAAAATGTAATGCTACTGCACCTTCCATAAAGGGATTGTGTATGTCCAAACATATGGACCAAGTTAGGCCTAAAATGTCGGGACACCTGTGAATGTGTCGAGTATGTCGTTGGATGTTAGGTTGCTGTATCCGACATCCTTTATTTAACTTGTTTGACTAATATATTGGGCGTTTGAAGCCCTTTTTTTCGGAGCCACAACGAGGAGTGGACCCAGACTGCCAATAGGATCCCTTTAGTACGTTGTTATATTGTTCTAAATCGATAAAAGAATTTCACAATAAGTTAGAGCTATAGGTTGCTCAACACCCTGAGATATCAACCTAAATACTTTACTGTACTACTAGGTATTATCTATAACTAGGTAATACCTGAGCTTAAATTACGAAAAATTAAAGAAGAACAGTAATCCTTCTGATATATTTTTCCATAGAAAGTTACATTTACTTAAGACATAGAATAACTGTAGGAAAAAGAAATCAGACCACCGAAGTTAAGGGACGTATCTCGTTGGGATGGATAGCTTTCGGAAAGTTGAGCCAAACCTTCAAGAGCAATATCCTTATATCTCTTAAAAGAAAGATATTCAACCATTGTATCCTTACACTTTTAACGTACAGCATGGAAATAACAACACTTGCTGAAATGTCTGCCGAAAAACTCCGAATAACTCATGTCGTCATGGAGAGACATATGCTAGGTATCTCACTTCGTCACCGAGTTAGAAACAGCTAAATAAGATGAAGAATGGAGATCACTGGGCGGGGGACATAGCAAAAATGCTGATAACAGATGAATAAAGGAAATCCCGGAGTGGCGACCTAGAACTCTAAAACGCCCACCTGCGGTCCACAGAAAAAATGGGTGGATGATATATTCAAGGTAACAACTGGCAGTTAAGGCAGGGGAGGCCTTCGCCCAGCAGTGGGTGTGGTAGATGATTACGATTATAATGCTAAACAATCTCTACATGATTCTGTTACATATTTAGAAGGAAATTATAAGCATGTATTTAGGGTCTTGTTGGGCCCCTGGGACGAGAATGTTAACTATAACAATAGAAACTGATGAAAGTCACCATCGCCGTTCTTTATTAAAGATCATGTTTGTCATTGGGATCCTGTACTTACAGAGTAGAGGTTAGCTCCTAGTCGCACATTTAACATGCTGGGATGTGTTTGAATAGCAGGGCCATGCTCCATTCAGCATGTGGAGTGTTGGTGCTCATCATGTTGGAATATCTGTTTTTCGGAAAACGAAACCAGAATCTTCACCAATAGTATTGTATCTTTGTAGAAAGTTTAAACATATTTTTTTTTACCAATTTTTTAAGTCAGCCAACAGGTTTTAATCTTTATGGACGCAGCTAACGTACCGCAAGAAGTATGCAATAAACAGAATAGGAAGAAAACAAAAATGTCAGTACTAGAGTATATGTTATTGATTAATTACTGATAATAGGTGATGAGGTGAAATAAAAACTGTTCCCCTAAGTAAACTAAAAAATTGCGGTTAATTGGTAGCAAAACTCAGGCTTTACTTCTTTCATTTTTAGATAAATTAAAACTTAAATTACCTTTATATTTATTCATAGTAGGTTTTAGTAGAAATTTGTTTACAAATTAAATAACGAAAATTGAACTAATTTTGTAATCGAATGCAAAACAGTCTATTTTTCGCAAAGACCGACGCTTTCTCATCTAAAAAATAACACACACACAAATCTTTATGATGTGTGAACGAATTTATTATTCGAAAAAGTTTACGTATTTAGAAGTGTTAATTGCATTTTTTCCTGAAATTACATAGTACATATGTTTATAATTTATATTTTCAATTTTAATTTCAAGTTTCATGAAATAATAATTAGGTTATGTTTGTGTAATAAATTAAATATAAGAGTAAATGTACGGCATTCCAGCTAAAAAAAGCGAACCTGAATTACTTGCAATGCTGTAGAGCTAAGAATTTTTAAAAATGTACAGGGTGGTCTAAATTGGACACTTTTAAAGGTAAACCCCTTTATCTAAAGGAGATACACGAAAACTGATGTCGGTGTTTGAGGCTCAATTTTTATGGTAAACTCAATGGTGAAAACCGCATTTGGATATCTAGTACCGTTTCAGATATACAGGATGTTTTTCAAGAATCTGTATTTTGGAAAAATGTTTGTAATTCTTTTCCTACTGAAAATTTTTGATTTCTGTAAAAACATTCTTAAAGCACTTTTTCACGTGAATTTCAACAGTGTAAGTTACATTTCTTTACCTAACCTGAACTAACCTGAACTAATATTTTAACAGTTATTAACGCAAAAATATATTTTTTAAATGGGATACCCTGTATATTTTTCCTTATCCGAATAGAGCTTTAAATTACCATTCTAAAAATATAGCACACTTTATATTTTATTTAAATCTAAAGGTTTTTAGTTTTTACGCGAGTTTCAAATGCACATTTTGTGAAGTAGGCTTTGGACGGAGCGGCCATATGGTTTAATTCAATTATTTACTCGTAGTCGTCAAATTTTACTTCAGGATCAGTTATTGAATTGTCAAATAAATCGCAATGAAGTCTGAAAATACGAAGAATGGGATAGGATAGTATGTTTCATACAAAACGGAGAAAATTCGTAAAAACTGAAAACCTTTATATTTTGAAGTAGATTTAAGCAAAATATAAAGTGTGTAATATGTAGATGTCGCCCTTTTCAAAAAATTCATATGATTTTTAGAAAGTACCAACCTTCAGACGATATGTGTCAAAATTTCATGACATTTTGACGATTAGTTTACAAGTTAGAGTGGTTTTAGTGACGCTACTTTTGATATTTTCAAAACAATGAAAAAATCGAATTTCTTGCGTTAATTAAACACTGTTTTTTGATGGAAAAAAATACCGTTCAAGCAAAGCAATGGCTTGATAAGTGTTACGGGGACTCTGCCCCTGGAAAATCACTTATCATTTACTGGTATGCTGAATTTAAACGCGGTCGTACAGACACAGATCATGTTGAACGCTCTGGACGCCCACATGAGGTGGTTACACCGGAAAACATCAAAAAAAAATCCATATAATTGTTTTGGATGACCGTAAAGTGAAATTGTGTGAGATAGCTGACTGACCTGAAGATATCAAAAGAACGTATTGGTAATATTTTGCATGAACATCTGAGCATGAGAAAGCATCTGTTCGAAATGGGTACCGCGTTTGCTCACAGTGGACCTGATGATTCTGAGCGCAGCTTGGACCTGTTTAAGCCCAATAAAAAGGATTTTTTTATGCGGTATGTGACAATGGATGAAACATGAATCCACCCCACACTACACACTGGAATCAAATCGGTAGTCAGCTGAGTGGACAGCAGCCGGTGAAAGTAGCCCGAAGAGACCAACAGGCGGCTGGGAAGGTTTTGGCCTCTGTATTTTCGGATGCGCATGAAATAATTTTCATCGACTTTTCGGAGAAGCGAAAAACCATCAATAGCGAATATTATATAAAGTTATTAGTGCGTTTGAAGGCAGTAATCGCAAAGAAACGGCCCCAAATGAACAAGAAAGAAGTGCTCTTTCATCAAGACAAGGCACCGTGTCACAAGTTGGTGGCAACATTGCATGAATTGAAGTTCGAATTACTTCTTCATCCACCGTATTCTCTAGATTTGGCTCCCAGTGACTATTATCTATTCGTAGACCTCAAAAAAATGCTCGCTGGAAAGAGATTTGGCTCCAACGAAAAAGTTATCGCCGAAATTGAGGCCTATTTTGAAGGCAAAGACAAATCCTTCTACAAGAAAAGTATAGAAATGCTAGAAAAGTGTTGGACCGCTTTTGAAGGAGGCTATAGTTGTGAATAAAGTCGAAGTTTCCAAAAAAAAAGAAATGTTTTAAGTAGCCAGACCAAAAACTTTTCCGTCTATGTGTTTATATATATATATATATATATATATATATATATATATATATATATATATATATATATATATATATATATATATATACATATAGGAGGTAACTGTAAAATGAAAGTATTACGTTCACAACTATCTAGGGGAAAAACAAAAATTACAAAACTACGAAATGAAAACAGTATAATAGTAAATAATAAGAATGATATAATTGGAGCTGTCGAAGTTTTCTACACAAGGTCATACTCATCCCACTCAGATAGACGACAAGAAAACATAAACATTACGAACGTACGATCTGAAGAACTCCCAGATATCACACAGGAGGAAACATAAGCTGCAATGAAGGAGATAAAAAACAGTAGGTGCCCTGAAGAAGATCAAATCACTGTAGAAATGCTAAAACTGGAAGGTAAAGCTCTGAAAGATGCATTAAAAGTCCTACTAAATAAACGGGTCTGTGAAGGAGAAATACCAACAAAACGTAGTATATTCATACGGAGGTTATACTTCTCTTTAAGAAAGGCGTTAATACTAATTCATATTTTCAATTTTAATTTATATATATATATATATATATATATATATATATATATATATATATATATATATATATATATATATATATATATATCAAGGATTTTCTACAGCTGACGCTGTCTTCCTTCTCTCAGCCTTTGATTCCATGCGTTTCTATCTTCCCAGTCTCCATCTGTTATACCCCTGTCCTCCATAGCCTCGTCCACATCGTCTCTCCACGATCGTCTGGGTCTTCCTCTTTTTCTTCTCCCTATAGGGCTCCACTCCGTTATTTTCTTTATTCACCTATTATCTTCGCTCCGTCTTATGTCTCCATACCATTTTAATCGTTTTTCTTCAATGGTGCTTATTGCGTTCTCTTTGATGTTCATTCTGCTTCTTATTTCTTCATTTGTTATTCTCTCCATACGTGTCACTCTACAACATCTTCTCCAATACTCCATCTCTACCGCTTTAATTTTAGATTTATTTCTTTTGTTGATCGTCCATGTTTCTGACCCGTATGTCATTATGCTTTGTATTATTGATTTGTATATGCGGGTTTTGTTTCTCTTTGTAATGTGCTTGTCCCACAGGATCGAATTTAATTGTCTTATGCATGTCCGCGTTTGTCCTAATCTAGCTTTAATCTCTTCTTCTGATGTTGCGTTTTTTTTGAAATGATGGTTCCTAAATATTTAAATCTATCTGTTCCTTTGTTTATTGTTTCGTTATGGACTTCTAGATTCTCCACGTTTCCCTCCTTTGTTGTTAGATATTCCGTTTTATCAAAGTTTATTGCTAATCCTGCTTTAGTGTATTCTTCTTTCAGTTTTCTTACCATATAACTAAGGTCTTCCTCATCTTGCGCTGTGATGACTTGGTCGTCTGCGAAGCTTAGAGTATATAAGTAATCTTCTCGTATTGGGACTCCCATTCCACTACATTTTTGCTTCCATTTTTTAATGTTTGTTCGAGGTATATTTTGAATAGTGTGGGGGATGTAGAGCATCCTTGTAATAGGCCTTTTGATGTTTGGAGTCTCGTCCCTATTTTATGTCCTATTTTTATGTTCACTGTGTTGTTTTCGTAGAGAGCTTTTACTACGTATATTAGTTCTTTGTCAATGCTTATTTCTTTCATTGCGTTCCATAATCTTTGTCTTGGTACTGAGTCGTAGGCCTTTTTTTATGTCTATGAAGGCTAAATGAACTTCTCTATTCTTTGCCAGTTTTTTTCCATTGTTTGTTTTATAGTGTATATGTGGTCTATACATGATTTTCCGGCCGTAAAGCCTGCTTGGTCTTCTCCAATTTTTCCTTTTATATTTTCCTCTTGATATTTTTAATAATTTTTCCATACAAACGTCCCATACTCGATATTATGCTTAGGCCTCTATAGTTTGTGCATTTTCTGCGGTCTCCCTTTTTAAATATAGATACTATATAGGCTTTTGACCATTCCTCTGGTATTTTTTCTCCATTTATCGCTCTGTGGAACATGTTTCTCAGCATTCGATGTAATTTATTAGACCCGTACTTAATTATTTCATTTACCACACCCCAGGCCCTGCGGAATTGTTATTTTTGAGTGTTTTTATTGTCTTCTTTACTTCTTCATAGCTTAGTTCTATCTCTTTTTTTTCCTTATTCTGTTCTTCTTCAGGGTTCTCTTCCTGGAATTCTTGTCTGTCTTCTGTTAGCAGCTTCTTATATTATTTTTCCCACTCGCTTTCTGGGATATACTCTATATACATCTTCTCTCTCTGTTGGTCCTTAATGCTTTAATTATTCTCCATGACTCTGTGCTTCTAGTTCCTCTCATATACTGTTCTACATGTTCGCACGATTTTTCCCATCTCTCGTTCTTTTCTTTGTTTATCATCCTCCTCGTTTCTGCATTTTTCTCTTTATATTTCTGTAGATCTTCTTCTGATTTTGTATTCAGCCATTTTTCGTATAGTCTTTTTTTTCTCCTTTATAGATTCTTTGGTTTTTTCACAGATTCTAATTTTATGTTTCTTATTCTCGTTGTCTTCTTTACCTAATGCTTCTAGGGCCGCCTGTTTGATGCATTCTTTTATGCGGTCGTACATCTGTTGGAGGTTATCGTAGTTATATTTATTTAATTTTTGATCTAATCGTCCTCTGTATAGATCTCTTATCGTTTCGTCTTGCAGTAAGTGTATTTTGTATTTTATTTTTGAATAGTAACCATCGATATTTCGATAGTTATCGATATATAGATAGTTATCGATGTATTGATACCTGTCGATATGTCGATAAATATCAACATATCGATATAACGATAATAATTGTTATATCGATGACTATCGATAACTACCAATACATCGATAATTATCGATATCTTCATAAGTTAAAATTATCGATAGGTAGCTTGCCATCGAGTATCGATAAGTAAAATTCCTTACCTTCGATCCCTGGTAGGGACCAAGCCTTGGAATGCGTCCATTCTTATTCAAATAGGAGGTGACAACATACCTTCATTATAAACAGTCTAATAAATTTATTGTAAATTTAATACTATCTTACATATCTAGTCATACTTAAAAATTAGAAGTGTGTTATTTCGATTCGGTACATGTTTTCTTTTTAAGAAAGAGATATCGAATAAATATTTATTATAAAACTATTTACAAAGCATGATGAATAAGTATTTTCCTAAATATCTTCATCCACTTTCCGAGTATTGAAAAAAATCGGACACTTCGTTCTTAGAATTTATATTTTCTCTAAGGAAAAAAAAAACTTATTTTTATTCTATTTTAAAGGTATCCATCAATACAAGGATGATTAATGTAGATTAATGATATCGAATTTTTCGATTATTGAAACAGAAACTAAAAGCGATTTTTATTCGTCACAACAATATCGAAAAATCTTTAGAAATATCTGTTTGAACGGAAAAGCAATAAACAAAAAGGTTAATGGTTTGCTTTGATTGAAACTTTTTTGATGAAAAGTTTTACTAAAAGAAATTGACTAAAAAACTTATTTGAGGATTCTTATATAAATATTAGAAATGTCTTTGTTTATATAGCTTTGCCGAACTGTCCACCCGTTTAAAATAAAAAAGTTCCTGGAATAATATACAAGATTCGAGCTTCCCATTCAGTCTTGGAAATTTGTTGCTTTGTTACGTGATTCATCTTAACTTGGTAAATAAAACAATAACACTGAAAAATCATTCATAGTTGAATGCATTGTAGCTCTTAGTTTATTACCAATTTATACTGCTTGTAACTTGACTTGATTTTTTATTATTTATTTGGTAGTCTGCTGGATTTAGAGCATGATTATGTGGTGTCGGTTTGCCTTTACACTCTACTTTTCCACATCCTCAGGAAATTTAAATCATACAAGTAAAAAAACCGGTCCAGTACAAGTTGGACATGCGAAATTAGTGTTCCGTATCGTGATTACCTTTAAAATAAAAATTAGCTACCTAATAACCAATAAATGAATCTAGGTGAATCTAGAATCTAGTAGTAAAAGTTTAAAACAAATATTTACTACCTAAACATTTGTTTAATTATAAACAAATAAAATAAAATTATTTTGTCTTTGATCCCTATCCGGTAGTCACCAGTCTTCATGGTATTACTGATTGCAGCGAATAAAAATTAATATTTCGTAGCTCTTAGTCCCGGTTTCCAGACCTTCACCATTCAATCATGCCACATTTTTTTATATCAGAAAAATTATCAGACGTAACGCACTCGTGATATTTTTAGCCCAATCTACACTTCATGGAGAATATTCCAGAATTTTTTCAAAATTTTCCGAGATCGATCGATTTTTGTGAATTTATACAAAGAAAAGTGTTCGCAAGTATCACATTATTATATTTTTAAACTTGTGTTTTCACTAGCTTTTACTTGCCCCCCCCCGCGATGACTTGGTAAAATTTTTTTTCTTCACTTCCGATTTCACCCCCATATACCAGTTAAATTATCAAACGTAATGCCCTCGTGATAATTTTCGCTCAATTTACACTTTATGAAGAATATTCCAGAATTTTTCAAATTTTTTTGATCAGTATTTTTCTAGATAAGGTGGGAACACATTGATTTTTGACAAGTATTATATCATATACTAGTAGTGCCCGCGGCTCTGCTCGCGTGGACTTGATTCACTATTATTGTCACTGCTTATTCCTTATGTTACCTAACGTAATAAAATATATCCTATAACCGGGCCAGAGAACATAAGAATTTTATAAAAAAAACACGTAAATCGGATAAGTGGTTCTTGAGTGCTAAGTGCACTGACGAACAGATAGACAGACAGACAGAGAGATTGTGCGTTTTATATATATATTATAGATTTTTTCTGATAAATATTAAGTTAAGAATTCAAAAAAAAAGACGTAAATCGGATAAGTGGTTCTCCAATGATAAACACACTAACGGACAGACAGACAGAGAGACGTTGCATTTTATATATTATAGATTATTATTATTATATAACCTGGAAAGAGAATATATGTATACATAAAAAAAATGCGTTCTCAAGTGATAAGCGCACTAACTGACAAATAGACAGACAAACAGAGAGTCGTTGCATTTTATATATATTATAGACGAATATAGATAACCTGGTAAGAAAACAAATCTATGAATCAAAAAAAAAAAACATGTTAATCGGATAAGTAGTTCTCAAGTCATAACCGCACTGACGGACAAAGAGAGGGACGTTGCATTTTATATGTATTATAGATTATTATTATTATACAACCTGGAAAGAGAATATATGTATGCATAAAAAAAAATATGTTCTCGAGTGATAAGCGCACTAACGGACAAAACAGACAGACAGACAGAAGGACGTTGCATTTTATATATATTATAGACGCTTATAGATAACCTGGCAAGAAAACAAATGTATGAATTAAAAAAAAAATGTAAATCGGATAAGTGGTTCTCAAATCATAACCGCACTAATGGGCAGATAAACAGACAGAGAGACGTTCCATTTTATATATATATATATATATATATATATATATATATATATATATATATATATATATATATATATATATATATATATATACAGTCCCTGGCCAAATTATTAGACGCACTGCAAGATTTCATGTAAAATATTAATTACCGAGTGATATTGTACCGTTTTATTATTTTAAATTGATTTGTGTTTTATTTTTATATTATCCAATCAATTACCTATTTATTTGACATAAATAAAACAGCATTAATTTAGAAAAGCATAAGTTTATTAAGTTTTTTAAAGAAAAGTGAAATTAATGTTAGTAAAAGTCAATATTTAGTTGAGCCACCTTTAGCCGCTATCAAAGCTTTAATTCTGCGCGGCATGCTATCAGTGCAAGATTGTACTGTCTCCTGCATTTGAGGATGATGATTCCACACATGAATAATCTTTTCTAGGAGCTGGGTTTTGTTGGTAATTACATCTTTAGCCACTTCTCTTTTCATCAGCTTCCACACATTTTCAATGGGGTTCATATCAGGGCCAATCCAACAGAGGGATATTTTTTTCTGCCAAAAAAGCTTTAACAGACCGAGCAGTGTGGCAGGGAGCTCCATCTTGCATGAAAGTGAATGGTTCCCCATTTGGAAACCATTCTCTGAGCTGCGGAATCAACCGATTTTGTAATACTTCTTTGTACTGATCTTGCCTCATTATTCCTTTGACGACGTACAGACGTCCAGTGCCCTTGCCGCTGATGACTGACCAAATCATCACTTTGGTGGGATGTTTAACCGTCGGGACGACACAATCAGGATGAAACTTTTCTCCATGACGACGACGCACATACTGAGCTCTATTCTGCACAATTTCGAATGTGCTTTCGTCACTGAAGCAGACTTGTCAAAAATAGGAAAAATATATAAACTTCCATGTTTATTTGCTTTATTTAACTGAAAATGATAATAATAATGTATTCAATTATTCCAGAATGCCATTGTTTTCTTCTTTGAACATTGCACTCAGAAGCAATTTACGCTAGCATCCTGGAGTTGTGATTTTATTACCTTTGTGGTAGCAAATCTGTTTTCTACACAAATTTTCTTCAAACATCTCTCTGACCGTGGAGTGAAAATTGGTTTTCTACCGCATCTTTTCTTTCTTTTCGGGCTTAATTCCTTCCCTGACTCAATTTTCTTTTTTATGCGTCGTACACTAGCTTCAGAAACCTCCAATCTTCGTGATATTTCTCGGTTTGTAAATGTTTTCGCAATCACAAGGGCCTTCACTTCAGCTTTTTTACGTGGTGAAAGATCGCCTTTTCTACCCATAATGAAAATAGTCCAATTACTTTTTTAAAACACTGCATACAAAATAAACTAATAACTGAGTAGTAGAAAACTGTTAAACAAACAATCACAGTCCATAAAGCCACAGAAACACGTCCGTACCTGACTCGATTTCCGATCGCGACTGATACAGGTTTGTAGTTGTTTACGTTCATGTATCACTTTGTCAACACAGTGTTGCCATATGTTAAAAATAAATACAAATATGTAGTCTACAACAATTCTTTTAAATAAAAATCAATAATATTGTAGTTTAAATATACCATTATTGCATAAAAACTCTTAAGAAACATAAAATTACTAAAAAAAATACAGTGCGTCTAATAATTTGGCCAGGGACTGTATATATATATATATATATAAAGATGGTTGAGATTCCATCGAAACGTCAGTGAAACCGTCCATCAAGGGACTTTAAGCTAACACGGGATACCCGAAAAAAAAACCACTACTACATAGTATATAAAATATATATATATATATAATATATATATATATATATATATATATATATATATATATATAATATATATATATATATATATATATTATATTCTTTGCTACGATATTGTTCCATATTTAATGGTTTGTGTGTATTGCAAGAAAACGCGCTAGCGGCAAACTTTTTTCCGACTTGATTCACTATTATCGTCACTGCTCTCGATGACCTTAGAAAAAAAAAAAATTACTTCTTCCTACAAGCTAACCCGTTAAGTCAAAATTTAATTTTCAAAACTATACGGCTCTGATTGAGCCATCGATTCCTATAGTTTCTGCCAAATTTCAACTTTATATGTCAAATAGTTTAGGAGAAAATCAGGTGTCACAGACTGACACCGAAGTGATCCCACAAGTGTTTCGTATGGAACACTAAAAATACAGTATTTTTTACTTTTTTTATAATCTATTAATTATTTTATTATAATATTAATATTATTTATTGCTAATAACATTTTATATGCCTAAGAAACACTAGATATTTTAAATTATGCCACTAATTGCTACACTAGTGTCATACCTATCAATAACAGTAAATTGTAGAAGAACGAATAGAATCCTTGTAGCAAGCGATATGTTTAGTTATCAATCTTATACTATATGGAAAGGAAATGCTTATTCGTAAATTTTTGAGTAAAATAATAATAATAGGTTACTGATTGATTTGTTGGAAGATAATTTTAGTACCAAGCTTTAAAAAATGTTACTGATATAGCGTTTGACTTTGCAGAAAAAAAAAACATCATACTTGGGCAAACATGCATAGCCAGATTTACTAAAAATGCTTCACTAAAAATGGTTTAACTTTAAAATTGGTCTAATTTGTTCCTATACTATTCATTGATTTAATAACAATTTTTTCTATTATACAAAATTTATATTAGTTCAGCTTGATAGGGCAGATACTTCCGCAACCGTGAGTACACAACATTTAAAATTTTTTAGTGTTCTGTACGGATCACTTCAGTTTCTGTTTGTCCGTCTGTCTGTCCGTTTGTCACATCCGATTTTCCCCGAAACTATTTGACATAGAAAGTTAAAATTTGGCACTAATATAGGAATTGATGGCCTCATCAGAGCCGTGTAGTTTTGAACTAAGGGGTTAGTTTTGGGGGTTGAAAACGGAAGTGGGAGGTCAAAGGAATGCTTGTAAAAATACGAGTTCAAAAATATATATAATGTAATACTTTTCTTTGTATTATTTAAAAAATTGCGAAAAATCGCTGTCCCACCCTTATGTCTCGAAGAGTCCCGATCCAAAAGTTTTGAAAAAATTCTGGAATATTCTCCACAGGGTGTAGGTTGAACGGAAATTATCACGGGTGCATTACCTTCAATAATTTATCTGGTATATGCTGATGGAGTTGAATAACAAGTCTCGAGAAATAGCTCTAAAAAATAAACTTCACCAAGATCAAATATTTGAACAATAAAAGTGAAGATAACAGCCAGGAACTGTTAATAGAAGGTGAAAGAATAGGAAAGGTACACACAGTCATATATTTAGGACAAAAAATCGAAATGTCAAAAAATCATTTAAAGGCTGACTTCAATAGAAGAGTCTCGTTAGCCTGGTCTGCGTTCGGAAGGTTACACTGCATTCGGAAGGTTACACTGCGTTCGGAAGGTTACAATTTACATTTAAGTTAGATATCCTAAATATAATAAAACCCAGAGTATTGGATCAATACGTATTGCCGGTATTAACATATGATACTGAAATGTGGGCTTTAACCACCAGAGCAATAGAGAGAAGAATACTAAATATTAGACTCCAAGATCGTATTCCTAATATCGAGATATGAAGAAAATCAAAAGTGACAGATGTAATACAACAAATGTGTATATTAAGGTGGAATTGGGCGGGGTATGTCGCAAGAATGAATGATAATAGATGGACACGCCCTATAGTTGAATGGAGGCCTAGAGAACACAAAAGGCAGAGGTAGACCACAGACAAGATGGACGGACGACGAAAACAACAAAGCTCATTGGAGACAACTTGAGGAGACAATGGATGGAATAAACTAATGATGATGGATGGAATAAGCTAATGATGATGATGATGATGATAAAAAAACCAAAATTTCAAAGTTATCAGTTTTCGTTAAAGATCGGAAAAAACTTTGTTGAAAACTCATTTGGGGTATGTCTTGTGAAGTCATTGATCATTTTATACCTTCGTAACAAAATTTTTTATTTTAAAAGCAATCAATGTACGAAACACTAATTACATAAATTACAAGATTTTAAGGGTCTCAGGGGGTAGCAGGGCTGACCCTGCTCAAAAAACTGTAACTATCTCTTCCACTATAATTTTCGAATAGTACAATTTATTTAGGTTTGATTATTATTTTAATAAAATTATTTATTATTTAATCAGTTTATCAGAATAATACAAATTCTAAATAAAAGGTATACTGTTACAATTGAACATCTAGAACGTATGTAAAATTAATAGAAACAATATAATAAGAAACACAAAATAGTTAGATAAGAATTATTATAGCTCTATACCATGCGTTTCAGAAAGGCGTTTAAATTATAATTTGCTCGGCAGGTATGTTGCAAAAACCGCTGGATTCGTCTTGTAAGACTTAATGATACCAATAATAAAGTCAGACATGAAAAGTCACTTCACTACAGTTAATAATATCATTGATAAACAAAAAACAAGTTTTTCTTAGGATTTTCTTTATTGTGATTACTTGTACATCAAGATGTCGTTTCGACAACCCTATGTTCTCTTCAGATGACTTACGACTATGATAGGTATTGTAGACACAGTAGTCGTAAGCCACCTGAAGAAAATACAAAAACCTGTCTTTTCTATCAATTTAGAATGGATTTTTATTAAGTATTGGCTAATTCCATAGATTATTAATAATACCATTAGTACCTCTATACAACAATAATTAGACTTTCTACGGCATTTCTGACTTTCTACGGAATTTCTGACTTTTAAAATCGTGTTAGAGACGTCTTGTTCGATGCATACGGGGTGTCCCTAAATAACCTTTATACATTTTGAGAAGTGATTCTAGCGTTATAGCCTATCCCAAAATATAAGATCCTGATTTTTGCAGTTTTATGTTGGCAATACAAAAATTCTGACCTTTTGTTTATGGTAGGTTGCAGAGATGGACTTAAGAATTTTATTCATTAATGCAAGTAAATAAAATTAAAAGTGTTTTTGGAGATGCATGTAAAAACAAATGGATAAGAAGTACACATATACAGTTTGAATGAATGGGGTTTACAAGAGGGGATATATTGTATTTTAACTTAAGCCTAATTCGGTTTCACTATCACTGTCATCAGCTGAGGTAATTATCGGTGGTTTTATATTATTTACGTAAATATATGAATCTTCAACTTTAACAACGTGCTGAATGGAATTCTTCCAGCTTTCACAAGGTATATCATTTATAACTTTTTTTACTAATTCAACCAACATGCTTAAAGTAGGAGAAACATTTTGTGCCCTTATTTTTGATTTAACTTAATGCCAAATATGTTCAATTGGATTAAACACACAATAGTACGGAGGAAGCCGCAAAACAGTATGTCCCATTTTCTCAGCCATATAAACAGAAACATATTTCTTTTTCAATTTATAGTCTTTCAAAACCTCCAAAAGATCACTTTTTTTATAACTAAAGTCAAAATAAATGACATTTTCTAACATATATTCCTGTATTTCCGTAAACAATTTGAAATCCAGCCCTTTTCAGATCCAGCATGCTAAATTCGTTTACCTTTATTTGAAAGTGCGTTAGTCTGACATTTTGTACTGCTGTCAACTCACATTTTTGCACAGTGTCAAGGTAAATTATTCTCTGATCGATACTTTTCAATTTATTTGAAATAAGTATATCGCAAGATTCGTAATCTTTGTGACTCCATCACTACTTGCCTTTTGTTAATTTTTCGGAATGTGAATCCCACTTTTAAGGGAATTCTGTGAAGGGTTCATCGGCCACAATGTATATTGGTCCCGTCCTGCACCAGTCTTAATCTTATTTTGTCTAGTGTCGGCACCAACTGCTCTTCATACATAGAATATATTTTTCTCCTGATGACGTCTTTTTCGCAATCGTCTACATGATGCATTTGAAAATCTTTCCGTTTTTTCCTGTTCCTGAGTGATGGTTTTCTTATAATACCCTTAATCGTAGAAACTGGGGTTTTTGTTAGTTCAATGGTTTTTTGCAAAGCACTTTGTTTATTCAAATTTCTTTTTACCAAACTGTCTTAAACATTTTTCACTATTTTTTTAGCGTCAAGTGATAAATGTTTTCTCTTGCGATAGCCACTATTGCAGTTTTCCCACATAATTAAAATAGAACCTTTATGTTGTAAATTGTAAGTAAAACTAATAATAAAAAGTATCTTCCGAATCTTGTGGTCATTAGGCCTATATTATCAAATACTTAAAGGGCTCCAAACCGGGTTGCCAGGGAGTAAATATATAAGTAAAAATAGATCCAATATGATTGCAGGTGCAAGTGAGGGCGGTATACAAAGCAGGTAAAATAAAAATACGTTTATCCTAATACCTGGCAACTATGCACAAAACCTTAATAGGGTCGTTGATTGTCCCATTGAAAATGCAAAAAGGCAGGATCTTATATCTTGGGATTTACTTTACCTATATGAAAAATAATCCCTATCAATCGTGGTTCGGAAATGCTCCCCAAAGAAGCTACAGTCTTCCGATTGTGGACCCTCAAAATTTGTTTTTGTCAATTATTTCCTTTGAAACTTGTAATTTGATACTTTTGATTTGTCGGGAAAGTCAGTTTCATTGTACAGGGGCGTAGATAATACGGGGAGACTATTACTAAACCAACCAAACCCTTAACAATAATAGTGAGATTCTAACCACATTTTTCTGCAAAACAGATACACTTTATGAGAAGCTAAATACCAAAATTACAAGTTTTCCTCAAAATGATTAGGGAAATAATCAATAAAAACTGAAGGATCCATATTTGGAATGCTGTAGTTATTCTGGGGAGCATTTGATTGTTGTTGTTGATGGTAAGATACAACGAATTGTACTAAATACGCATACCTAGTATTCAATCGGAGGCTGACACAGCAGCCACAAGCCGACAGAGTGGTTGGCACAACCAAGGCAGGGAGAGCGGTTTGCGAGGTTTATTGTAAAACAACTGAAAATAGGCAAAGCCCATATTTCTTCTTCCCACTGTTCTTTTATTCGTCCGTCCATCCCGAGACGTGTTTGGCCTTATCACGGCTCATCAGTCGGGTTAGGATCGATAAACAAGAAAACAGAATTTCTAGTACTGGCTGCTGTGTTAGCCTCTGATGGAGTACTACTTCGTCGTATTTTACCATTGTTTTCGTAAGTACCGGCGAAACGCGTCTCGGGATCAATGAATGAATAAGAGAACAGTGGGTAGACTGCGGAAATATGGGCTTTCCCTATTTTTAGTTGTTTTACAACAAACCACATGTTGTTATTGATATGAACTTTTCTTCCTCTTCTTAACTCTAGAAATACCTCCTAGAATGTATAAACGTTACTTTCGGACACCCGATACAGTAAATATGACAGATATGTTGCAGTGACTAAATAAGAAAGCAACCCTCTAATATTTGTGTAAGCAGTTGTATAAAGAGGTAAGAGCCTTCGTGCCGGTAACATATTTTGTAGTTGTTTCTATAAATTTAAGAACTTAAAATTGTTCTTTATCGAAAATTACGACAGGATCATTAATGCAGATTACTCTGTCAAGATTTACAGAATTTATGCTATATGCAAAGAAATATTCGTACCTAGAACCCACAATATCAATTATACTCGCTGTATTAATTTAAATGATGAGTCAACGTTACCGATAATACATCACGTCACGTTCTTGTTCAATCAAAATGCATAATTTAAATCAATCTTAAGATGATCGATCTGAGAAGTTCATCGATTTATGATGCGCGACTTGTGAAACTAAATTTTAAGCCATTACTTACAAAATATTTTTGTTTATAAAAAATTATAGATTAGGGCTCTTAAAACACATATATAATAGATGACGCTACATGAAAACGAGGCATAATTTTTAAGCAAGCTAACCTCAATGGATGCAGATATGTATAAATAACATACAGCAATCTAAACAAATTTTGTTAAACCCATTAAATACTGATTAGTTAATCAAAGCATATTTAATATATTCTTTCGCATACACCAACCTAATCCTTTGTACCGTATTGTGTGCTATACCTAAATCTAAAATAAACTTTAGGGGCTCGCTCAGCTCATCGGCACCGTTCAAAAAAGCAAATCAAGGTTTATGCCTATATTTTTCAACGTTAATTAGGGATGAAATCATAAAAAGGGCAACCTATGTCTAATTTTAATAGTCGATTAATAAATTGGTGGGTTGACCGTAACTGGAACCCTTCATTAAAATAAAAATAAATACTAAAGTGTGTGGCACCTGTAGAGAGTAATAAAAAGGAGAGAAATTTAGTTGTAAAAAATTCTAGTGAACCTCATCAGCTAGCTGTAGGCAAGGCAGTAATGAGTATTCTATTGCGACGATGCGGGAACACGGTATCTTTGTTTGTTAAGACGTCGTAAAATGTGAGCGAACACAACTGCCATGAATGGGATCAGTTGTATTGGTTAGTGTTTTTCAACTTTTTAGGATAAAAAAATCCATTGAGAGTTATTTTCGCTGCAGAACTTTCGACATTGTTTGCTGGCTGGCTTGAGATCCAATAGGTCGAAATTCTTAGATTCGAATTTGGGTAGTGAGTGTATCTATTGAAGCTCCATTATTTCTTAAACGCCTTTTTTTTGTCAGCTAAGCCGCTGAGTTTATCTATTTTTAAAATTAAAATTGTAGCTACTAAGTGATCGAGGATTTTCTGTAACACAAAAAATATAATGACTGGACGAACTTTGAGTTCGTTTGCGTTTAATAATTGCCATGTTTCTAGTGGTCCGTGGAGTGTTTTGTAATTTCACTTGACAGAAACTTCTGCAATATAATTAACCATGATGACGATTTAGTTAGAGTCAAAACGTTGACTATTTTAAAAAGAAAGACGTTTTATTTTCCCTAAACTGACTATTGACAGCCTAACACTTATAACTAGGACACAACTTTCTATGATATCATTTATTGTCATATTAAATAAAACATCAAAGTAAGGAGACAAATCGAACCTACCTCACTGGAAGTTCTATCAGGTCTTAGTGAATAATTCAGTTTAATTTTATTTAGAAAAGCATATATTTTTTTGCCGAAGATAATGCGGGTCATTTCTATCAAAATAATTGATTTTTATTATGCAGGAAATGTTTAGTGAGTTTACCTTTTCATCATCTTAATTTGACCTATTTTTGTGATAAGCATTTTACCTATTAAATATTTAATTATTATGACATACCCAGTGCGACAATTACTTTTTTATACTATTGTTTTGAAATTTAAAGAAAACATTTTTTTTTAGTTTTTCTCTTTTTAGTTTTCCGTACGGAACACTTATAAGATCACTTCGATGTCTCTGTCTGTCAGTCCGTCTGTCTGTCACACCCGATTTTCTCCGAAACTATTTGCCATAGAAAGTTGAAATTTGGTACTGATATAGGAATTGATGTACAAAAATATTTTTTTTTTTTTATCTTTTTGATTCAAAATGGCCGCTTCAGAATCCAAGACGCCAAGGCACCTTTTATGCGAGGCCTGATCGGGCAGAAGGATTGCTCCCGTATATTTCAACCTGCAACAAAAAACCAAAATTTTTTTTATTAATGTATGTCAAAAACAGTGTACAGATTTTGCGATAAGTTATAAACTTCCTTTTTTTCTCAACAATTTTCCGTGACATTTTTGGATAAAAAATGAACATTTTTTTTTTCAAATATGCACTATTTTTCGAAAAAATAATATTTTCAAATTTCCATACGTCATTCACTAGTTTTTGACATGCCTTAATGAAATTTTTTTGGTTTCTATTGTTCCATACGGACCACTTATAAGATCACTTCGGTGTCCGTCCGTCTGTCTGTCTGTCACCTCCGATTTTCTTCGAAACTATTTGACGTAGAAAGTTGAAATTTCAGAGCCATGTATTTTTGAAAGTTAAATTTTGACTTAAGGAGTTAGTTTTGGGAGGTGAAATCGGAAGTAAAATTTTTGTTTTACCAGGTGATCGAGTGGGGTGTCAAATGAAAGCTTGTAAAAATACGAGTTCAAAAATATATATAATGTGATACTTGCGCACAATTTTCTTTGTATTATTTTTAAAAAAAGTGCGAAAAATTGCTGTCCCCCACCTTATCTGGAAAAGTACCGAGCACAAAATTTTGAAAAAATTCTGGAATATTCTCCACACTGATCATTTTATACCTCCGTAATAAATATTTTTATTTTAAAAGCAATCAACGTACGGTAGACTAATTGCGCAAGTCCAACTTTCACTTGCCCGGTTATTTTCTTGATTCAATGCATGTTTTCATAATGATTCAGTAGTTCAACTTAGCTCATTTTGTGGAAATGCTTGTAAGACACATTGACACAAATTGAAAAATGAATATGTCCTCGAAAAAGCATACTTTTACCTTCATTTTGTTTAAGCAATAGGGAAAAGTCACAGTTAGGTGAGTAAGAATACACAACACTTTACTTCGAGCCAATAATTGACGAATTGGTGTGAGTTGACGCATTGTCGTGTAACAAGCACCAGTTTGGATCAGGATATCCAGGTCAGAAACGACGAATTCACCCATTAAAGATTTTAACACTTCCAAATAACAGTCACCAAATGAACCAAATTTACGATGAATAATACTTTTACTATCATAGCCACATTTTTTTTTTGTTTTCGTGGTTCTTTTTGCTTCTGGGTTTTAATGTTCCGTACAGAACACTTATAAGGTCACTTCGGTGTCCCTCTGCCTGTCTGTCTGTCTGAATTGACGGCTTCATTAGAGCCGTGTAGTTTTGAAAGTTAAATTTTGATTTAAGGGTTTAGTTTTGGGGGGTGAAATCGGAAGAGAAAAAAGTAACTTTTTTTTACCAGGTCATCGAGTGGGGTGTCAAATGAAAGCTTGTAAAAACAAGAGTTTAAAAATATATATATGGTAATGTAATACTTACGCACACTTTTCTTTCTATTATTTTTAAAAAATTGCGAAAAATCGCTGTCTCCTTTTCTCGAAAAGTACTGATTAAAAAATTTTTGAAAAAAATTCTCCACAGGGTGTAGATTACACCCAAATTATCACGAGAGCATTAACTTTATTGATTTATTTGGTATATAAAAAAAAAACAAAAATTTTAAGGTCATCAATCTTCAGTAAAGATCGGAAAAAAACTTTTGTTGAAAACTCATTTGGGATACGTTTTCTGACGTCATTGATCATTTTAGACCTCCGTCAACAACATTTTTTTTAAAAGCAATCACCGTATCGAACACTAATTGCGCAGGTCCAACTTGCACTTGATCGTTTTTTTAATTTTCGTCTGTATGGAATCAATTTTGAGTTAATAATTTTTTTGTCTAGCTTCCAAATTTAATTATAGCTATTGGTTCTACGTTATGATACCTACAATTGCATTTTTGGACCGTTAAAATACCATATTTTAATCATTTGTCAATATTTTGCGCTAAATTTAGAATGCAAATCGGAAATGATACCGCTTTAAAATGATATATCACATTATATTTGTAAATGATGCTACTAGTTTATGATATACACCACCAGTTCGGAAAATCGGTGGTCACACTGTGTCTATATTTACATTTTACTTCCTTACTGGTGTGCAAAATATTTTTTAGAAATTAATTTTCTGAGTAGACATACCTTGCTAGATAATTTCGCCAGAATACAAGCAAAATACATTCTCTTTTCAAATTTAACTTAATGCGTTCTTCTTTTATGTCGTCGAAAAATTTTATTTGTCATATTTTCATTTTATTTCTTACAGTATATTATACCAGAGAGAGGATCTTGGGGTCATGACATTTTAATAAACTTGATTTTCGCCATTTCATCTAAAAATACTTATTTTATATACGTATATGCGAATTCCTCAAAATAAATGTTAACTGCTGAATGATATTAAATTTATTTCACATCATTATATTGTCTATTAACTTAAAAATAAATTTTTATACGGTCGCAGAAACAAATAAACTTCGCATGCATTATTTTATATTCTTAGATCTCTATAAAGCCTATGGCACTGTTCACGTTATGAAGTTGTGAAAAGTGTTGCATCAAACAAATATTAACCTCAAAAACTAAAATAAGCAACGAAACGTCACGTCAGTTGAGTTGCTAGTAAATAAGGATTTAAGACAGGGATGTTATGTTTTTATGATACATATTACTAAAGTACGGGAAAAAATGTAAGTGCATGTACATTCACTTAAGAGAAACATGTTTATATGTCTCTTAAGTAAATGCATAACCAATTTTTACTAAAATGAGACATGTTTTTCTCATAAATAACGCCTGTTTGATAAACTTACTCTTTAATAGAGCCAAGTTGGCTAGTTTATCCTAGGTAATGCCTTTCTAACTAAAAACTGCGTAAGTCCTTTTGACCAACAACCATCGGTCGATTATGTCACGGTTAAAAATGATAAATTTACTTACACGTTATTACAAGATTCTCTAATAGATTGGTGGCATTTTCAATACACAGATCGGCGATTCGAATCCTGCCCCCTAGTTAGCTTTTTTAGTGTTCCATACTTATGAAATCACTTCGGTGTCAGTCTGCCTATCACACCCGATTTTCTCCGAAACTATTTGACATAGAAAGTTGAAATTTGGCACTAATACAGGAATTGATGGCCCAATCAGAGCCGTGTAGTTTTGAATGTTAAATTTTTTATAAGGTCATCGAGTGGAGTGTCAAATGAAAGCTTGTGATAACACGAGTTCAAAATTACGAGGATCGATTGAAAAGTTCGCGGCCTCATCAAAGAATAATTATAATATTTTTATTATAGTGCCCTCAGTAAGTTCATACTTTCTTTGGTTGTCACAGTGTACAATTTTTGTTGCTGTAGAATTTGTGGTTTTTAGGTTAGAACGAGTTTAGTGAAACCAACTGCAGCGTTTTCGGAAAAATGGAAAAAATTGAACAACGTGCGATCATCAAGTACCTGTGTAAAAAAAGATTAACACCAAAGGATATCCACGATGATATGAAAACAACACTAGGGGAATCTGCTCCGTCATATACCACTGTGAAAAAATGGGTTGCAGAATTTAAACGTGGACGGGAGAGCATCGAAGACGACCGTCGCTGCAGCCGGTCCACGACGTCTACGACTGAAGAAAACATTGGCAAATTGTGTGATCTCATACTGAAAGACCGTAGATTAACTATCAGGGAGATTGCAGATACTATAGGCATCTCGTATGAACGAACACAAAACATCATTGCCAACGAACTCGGATTTTCTAAGGTTTCCGCTAGGTGGGTCCCCAGATTCTTTTAGTTGAATAAAAACGAATTTAACTCACGATTTCTCGCGACTGTTTGGAGATGTTTGAGGCTGATCCGCAAGATTTTCTTAACAGGTTTGTGACAATGGACGAAACCTGGGTTCATCACCATTCTCTAGAGTCAAAGCAACAATCCAAGGAGTGGAAAAAATTTAGTGAACCGATCTGAAAGAAAGCGAAGGCAATTCTGTCGGCTAGAAAAGTGATAGCGTCAGCTTTTTGCGATGCTAAAGGTATTATTATGGTGGACTACCTTCCGAAAGGTGAAACAATGAACTCGATTTACTATTGCACCCTTTTGCATCGTTTACGTCAAGAAATTAAAGGGAAACGCCCAGGACTATTGGGAAAGAAAGTGTTGTTCGATCAGGACAACGCTCGCGATCACACGTCTGTTGAGTCTATGGTTCAAATTCGTGATTGTGGTGTCGAATTGCTGCCCCACCCGGCTTATTCTCCTAATTTGGCACTTTCATCTGTTTTTGTGGTAGTCTGTTTTATTTTTGACCCCGAAGAATTAGAAAAATGAATCGAACAAGGAATTTAACTGAACACGAAGTAGTGCGAGCCTCAGTTTTTATTGGACGAGGGATATTTGTCAGAGTTATGTTGCCAATTTGTTAGGCAAAACATCGTTCCACAATAAGTCGTATGGTAAGACGCTTGAATGTAGTAGGAAAACTAATTCTAGAAGGCTAGGGCAAAGGCGAAAACGATGCACTAACGACCTAGATAAACGTTTTTATAAGACAATATGCTTTAGAGAAACAGGACTGTCACTAGTTCTATAATTAAGAACGAACTCGAAGCTGTTCGCAATGTCACAATTTCTTCTAAACCAGTTAGAAGACAGTTAAATGAAGCTGGATGAAACAGTAGGAGACTGAGCCTTGTTTACTAGAGAGAACAGAGTTGCTAGGTTACGTTTTTGCTCGAAATCACGAAAACTGGTCTATGGATGATTGAAAACAAGATTTTCTTTTAATTCACAGAATGAAACTTAGGGTTAGTCTAAAACATCCAGATGGTCGTGAGCGAGTATATGGCGAAGACCAGGAGAGAGGTTTGCTCTCCTTGCAATATCTCTGCAAGGATTCCATTCGGCGGTGGCTCTGTTATGTTCTGACGGTGGCATCTGCTTTGATGCTCGCACAGAGTTAGTTCTGTCCGAACGAGATCCATGAATGCTGACTACTATCTTGAGAATATTATAATAGAAGATGTATGCCTTTCGGTCATTTTGTGCCGGGTCCAATTTCCTGTTTATGCAAGACAACGCTCGACCTCACGTGGCTATGGGAGGTACTCGATTATCTTAATCAAGTTGATATACCGATTATGCAATGACCACAAAAAGCCCGGATCGGAATCCGATAGAACATGTATGGATCACCTTAAGAAAAATGTGAAACGTCATATACTTGCACCTAGAAACCTGAGGGAACTTGAAAATGCAGTTATCACAGAATGGGAGCAAATTCCTCAAGATTTTTATCCAAAATTTAATTAGAAGCATGCCTAGGCGCAAATAAACGCTGTCATCCGAAGTAGAGGAGGTAACACACGCTAGTAGTGTTCCAGTTACACCATTAATTTTGCTACTAGTGTCTCAGTTTAGTTTTTTCATTATTACATAATTTTAGCGATTTTGTTATTAGGTCTTAAGAATAATTTTAATTCGAATCTTTATAGAGAAATTTGGTAGCTAATTCACTTTTAAAGTACCCGAATAAGTTTTTTATAACTTTTAGTGTAACCAATGTTCGTAAAAAAAAATTATTAAAATTAATTCATTATAGAGATTTGTATGATTTAATATATTGTTGCGTTAATTTTGTCCTGGAGAGTATTAGGACTGCTGTTATTAATAATTTTGTATTAAATGTTCTTTTAACATTTTACCAAATGTCTCGCAATTGCCATGGAATTATTATTATAATACAGATAAATAATATAATAATATGTAAATATAGGAGACTGTTAGGTGACCCTTAAGGGGATATACCTAGTCATTTGGGTTTAAAAAATTCGATTTTTTGTATTTTTACATTTTCTTTTAGTATGATATCTTAAGAATATTTTCGGTAAGTTTTGTAAGAACCGGAAATTGATCCAAGTTATAGCAGTTTTAAAGAAATGCCGTTGCGTAGAGTTTTCAAAGCAGGTAGTGAGCAGCTGTTCTCGGGTCAGCCCTCGCCGACCTTAATTCGATTTTAATGTATTTTAAACTTTTTCTTTCATAATACAATACATCTTGAAAATTGTCCCTCATAGAAGAGACAACTGTTATTCTAAGGTTCAATATTCGAATGTGGGAGTTTATTCAGTACTGTTGTACAGGGTGAGCCAAACGATAGAGTAAAGTTCATTGTCTCATTTATCTCGGGAATGACTAAAAAAATGTTATGGGAATGTTAAGGTGCCACAGTTAAAATTATTTTTGAGTATACAGGGTACTTCAAAAAAGTGTGGCCGATATAACATATGTTCTATTAAATCGAACATCTTATTTTCTAATTTATTTTATAATTTTGCGTAAAAAGTTTATAACTTTTTTATTAATAATGTTATATTACCTAAACCTAGTAGTTTTTTCTAATATTTCAATTTTTTAAAAAAATACTAGTTTTCAGTTTTGTAAAAAAATTGCCAGTAGCGCCATTGTTTCTGACCGTGTAATACTCATAATTGGTACGAGCGTTTTATAGAGATAAAAAAAAGATATATGTAAAGAAAATGTGAAGTTAGATGGCTACAGGGTGTTCAAAATAAATTTATGCATTTCGACTATTTTAATTGAAAAATCTCAAATTTTTTAAATGGCACACTCTGTATATTAGTATTTTTTTCTGATAAATTTTACAACACCCTCCACCTTTAAATTAAGTATGTCATATACCTATTTCTAATAGTTTTCAATTTATTTTTGAATTTTTCAGTTTTTACCCTTGTTTTTAATACACTTACGCTATTGTGAAAACATAAACAAATAATTAATAATAATTTTAATATAGTTTAACTTATCTAATGATTAATTATTATGACGCAATGAATGTTCAAAAATATGCCCGTCTACTTGAATACACATGTTTAGTTGTTTTACTATATTTTCCTTCACTTTCCTTAGCATAAAGGGCGTTATTGTCCTGCACGCATCCCGTATCCTATTTTCCATATGTACTGGTGTTGTAGGGGGATTGAAAATATTACAAAAAACTACTAGGTTTAGGTATATAACATTGATAATAAAAAGTTATAAAATTTTACGCAGAATTTAAAATAATTAAAAAACAGGATGTTCCATTTTAAAAAACATATATTATATCGGCCACACTTTTTGAAGTACCCTGTATACTCAAAATAATTTTAAACTGTGCACCTTAACATTCCCTAAAACTATTGTATTTAACATTTTCTCGTCATTCCAGAAACAAAAGAGATAATGAACTTTATTCTATGGTTGACTCACCCTGTACAGTTTACTCGTAGCAGTTCACTCGCTAGCAGTTTATATTTTAATTGGTTTTGTTAAATATAATGAGAGCTATGGGAGTTCATTGTGGCCGAAACGCACATGACTACGCAGCTACGGAGAACGAATTGAGCTGGCCGAGCGACCAATTTCTACAAAGTACAAAAAGCTAGAATGTGTCATAGACAAGAACAAATTAATGTTCTAGAAGCTCAAATAGCTGATGAAGATTCAGCATATGGTTCTGGAGACGATGATTTATTTACAGGTAAGAATTTATTTTTGTATGTGGTTTATGAAACATATACTTTTAAACGCGTTTTTCTCGAAATATCTTTTTCTTGAAACCGCTTTTGGTACATATTTTCTCTAGACATATTGCTTGTTTTTTGAACGAAGGAATTTGATTTTACCAAGAATTTTTATTTTTAATTAGCAGAAATATAAAAACGTCAATGGTAATGTTATTTTTTCGCTTTTTTGTTTAAACCAATGCCATTGATGATTTTTTTTTTAATTCTTCTTTCAAAGAAAAGATTGATCCTCTAGTAAGCTAATTTCGGCGTAGCGCTACCATTTTCTTTTTTAATTAAAATTTCACAAATTGTATTTTAACCTACTGTATGTATATAAAAACCTAATTTAGAAAATGAGTAGTTTCGCTAAAAAAAAATTCCTCAAAAAACTAGATACATCCCCTTAATAAAATACATTCAAAAGAAAAAGGAAAATCCTTTACATTTTGATTAATTTGACGACTTTTGGTTTAAGGAATTGTCTCCCAGAATAGTTATCGTGTGTTAAAATTAAACTTATTACAATACTTTTCAACTTTATATTTTAAATTTAAAACTGAAACGACGCGACGCGGCATTCAAGCTAGTTCAACATTACTTGCAAAAAACGCAGAGGGAATCGATATTGATTGGCCAGCATGAACGTCATTCGGAATTTCGACATGCGGGAGGTTATGTAAAACTTATGGCTTGATAAACTTTATAAAATTTGTTTTTTGGAAGTAAGCTGTAATATGATGCAGGCTTTTAAGGCTTTGACTTTTGGTTTTTTCGTTTTAAAATAATCTCTTCCGGCAAATTTAAAAAGATTCCTGCCTTCGGATTTACTGTAAAAGCTAGGATTATTGCATATCTGATTTTTTCAGTGTAAAAATCGGTAAAGAAAATTTACCAAGAGTACTTTCCTTGGACAGAAGTAATTTTGAAATAAGCACTGAATGTAGTAACTTAAATTAATTTTGAAGGATTTCTAAGAGAACATGTAACTCGCATCGGGGCATACTGTTTGCTATATTAATAGTGAAGCTGACCGAAAAGTGTAAACAACATTTTTTTTTTTTGAACGTTGGATATGTGGAATTAAGTGTCAACAAAACACCATTTGCGGGAAGCGTTACTTTTCTTGTTTAATTCGAAGAAGAGCGTCTGCTGAAAGTCATCAGTTGCTGTCGGAAACCTACGGTGAATATATTCCAATCTACAAAAACATGTGAAAGTACTGGTTTCAATGCCTTAAATGTGGTGATTCCGATATAGAAGACAAAGAACGTAGAGGGCCAGCCGAAAAAGTTTAAAGATGAAGAATTGGAGGCGTTACATCCGTGTCAAATTGAGAAAAAACTTGCGGAACCATTAGGAATTAATCGCACAAAGATTTCCAAGCTCTTAATGTAAAAGCAAGGAATTGGGTACCCTTCGAAATTGAAACCGAGAGGACGATTTTTCACTCTCTCCGTGAACAAACTGTAAATCGGAAAGGTTTTTTTTTGCATCGTTGTAATTGTGATGAAAAATAGATACGCTATGACAATCCAAAGCGTCAAAAAATCATGGGTGAAGCCTGGTGAACATCAATATCCTCGCTAAAGCCGAATATTTATGGCTGCCCATGCTTACGCTGCGTATCTGGTGGGATTAGTTGAGTGGAACTATTATTTGGGAACGTTACGACAAACAATTGATGTAAGCGCCGAGCGTTGAAAGAACGAAAACCGACCGTAATATGCCAAATAAGCGAATTTTTCAACATGACATCGATCGGCGACAGGTTGCAAAACCAGTTAAGGAAACGCTTGGATCAGATGTCCTACCTCTCGTCGCTGTACTTTACCAGGACACATTGCTCCTTCTTGATTATTACTTGTTCCGATCGATGGTGCACGAACTTGTCTGAACAGCGCTATTCCATTCCTATGATACCAAAAAATGGGTCGAAATTGTGACAATAGCCTGAAAAGATGAAGTCGTTCTTTCAACGTGGATCTATTTCATATGCAGTCACAAAGATGAGAGAGAAAGTAGTGGTTAGCGATGGACAATATTTGAAATAATTAATTTGTAACCATTTTTTTTACAATTTTAAAGCGATATTTTTACCGAAAAAAATCGCTCAAAATTAATTTTTAAACACCCAATACCATATCTATTTATACAATTTATTGTTATAAATAATTATAATCATATTAAATGCATGGTTTCAACAAAATTTAATTTTTAGCTTTAGGATCTAGAATCTTTTATTTAGAATTAGAAAGGTTAAACTGTAATATTTATACAAAGAGGTAAAACTAATCATGCCATTCATACTTTTGCCTTGTCTTAAGATCTTTACATATCATTAACTAAAATAAACTTGGTCTAATAATTGGTTTTCTATAAATATAGTAAGAGGGAACTTAAGATATTTCATGAGTATACACTTAAATATTAAAGTTAAGATTAAGTTAAAGGTATAATCCTGTGTTAGGGAGCAAGTCGTAGGGGTCTTATGTAGTGACGTTTTGAGGTTGGGTGGAGTCCTTAGTGCGTTTTCTGACTGTGGGAGTTGGAGTGATGAGTAAGCTTTATCAGGAATTTGAGCTGAGCGTTGCTCATGAATTCTCAGATTGTGGGCATTTGAACGTTCTCGATGAATCTGGATGTTACGGACAAACCGGGGGGCTTTGCGCGATGATTCGGAGGGCCTTGGTTTGAATGGACTGGAGGGTATGACCCTCTCTGGTTGCGTGATATTTGATGCAAATTATTTTGTAATTGTCAAACTTGTTGTATCTTGATAATTTACTGGACGTGTTTACAAGTTGTTTAGCTTGCCGAGGACCTTATTGACTTTGGTGGTCCAGCTATTTGATGCTGTTTGGTCAATTGCAGGGTGTGGCTTACCGGCATAATGCTGGAAGGATTTGCTTGAAACAATGATGGCTGAGTCTTGGCTTGAGGTTGATCTGCATTCTCCAATGTTCGAACCAGGCGACTAAAACATGTTGAGGTGGTGTTGAAAGACGGATCTGATGGTGATTCGCTGGTGGCACTTGGTCTGGATGGCAAGTAGTGAAGGCTCTCGTATATCATCGGTACATTTTTCGCATGGAAGGTCTGGAGTTCAGACTTCTTCCCTGGCCGCCTAGAATACTCAGACGACGCCGCTTGTAAAGATGTAGGCAATGAGTGGGGGAGGGGTGGGGGGAGGACGGAGCCTTGGAGGGGGACACCTGGATCGTATGGACTTGACGTCGGAAATATAGGTCTTGGTCGACTCGAACCTTTTCTTGTATCAGTAAGATATCGCTAGCTTAATATATCCCTCTGGCATTTATGCGTAACTTTCAGTCATCAATAATAAAAAGGAATCCTTCGAAAATAACTGTAGCAACTCTAAAACTAAATTAGCTGTTTCTGCAATACAATTCACAAGAATGACTGAAGAGCTAAATTTTAATATATATTTTAGTTTTTTCTCTAAATACGACTAACTGACATGGTTACTGAAGCAATTCGCTTTTTCTACACTTTTCATAAATATTAGTTATAGCACCTAGACTAAGATCAATTTACTATCGAAAGCTCTCTGATTAAAAGCCCCTGTTGCACAGAAGAATGCGTAGTGCTATTTTACACAAACAAAGCAATTATTTTCTCACGTATTACGGCAGTATAATTTTTACAATATTTTAGAAAAAACCTACTATCTATTATTTTATATAATAAGGCGGAGTTACTATAAATCTTTCTAAGTAGGTCGAATAAGGCCGGGCCCCCCCCCCCCCCCCCCCACCACCCCCCCCACCCCCCCCCCCCCCCCTACCCACTCTATCGATGCCGTAACAAAACCCCCCCCCAGCCCCCCCCCCTACCACTTATTGCAGAGATTATTCAACAAGAATACAGAAACTTGATCTATTCTACTGCAAAGCGATTTTTTTCTTAATAATGTTGCGCAGCCATATGCTAGTCAGTTTCTTACAAGAATATTTGTCTTTTAAGGTCCCTATCTTATAACAGAAGCCTAAAAAGAGTTCACCGTTGCTGAATGCCGGACATTGTTACGTAAGGAGACTCCTATCTGCTAACTCAATTCTGCTGGGGCGTTAGTATGGAGATGGAAATATGTCTTCGGTATGTCAACAAGGTGATCATTTTTAGACGCCCGCGCACCCCGATTTATGCAAAAATTACTGGATATTTAAATTTATTTTTTTAATGTAGATATGGTATAGTGCATATGGAGGAGTACTATTTGACTTATTTGATATTTGGGTTTAGTGGAATCGACGCATGCGGCGCCACAATGTTCACAACGACTTTGTTTTACATGCCACTTACCTTTTTTAAAAACGGGCAATATGGAAAGCCTAACTTTTTTTTCAACATTTTGTTCCTTAAATTATATTCTTCCTAATTTGTATTTACCAAAAAAGATTATTGCAGCAAAATACCTTCTAAAAATTAATTTTTAAGTCATTGACGGTAGCCATTGGCAATCGGGTATGCCCACGTTTTTGCTAGTTTCCAAACAATCTTATATAGTAGGCGTGATGTAATAATTTTATTCCGACAGGTAATTTAAAATAATATTAGATACTCCATGCTGTTGAGGTTTTTATCTCTGCATACATTTTGCACTTTTAAACGTGTTTCAATATCCATTTGTTCGTTGTTTTTGTTATATAATAATAGTGGTTTTATAGAGAGGTATTTTTATCCCTGCATAATTTTTTTTGCCAAAAACAATTTAGGAAAATACGCGGTCAAGTAGAACAAGTGAACTATGCGCAATTTAGTGTTTCCGTACGTTGATAGCATTTAAAATAAAATAATTTTTGTTACGGGAGTATAAAATGATCAGCGAATTCACAAAACAGAACTTTTTTAATGAGTTTTCAACAAAGTTTATATCCGTTCTTTCCTGAAAACTGATGACCTTGCTAAATTTTTTATTTTTAATTACCATGATAAATTGGTTAAAGGTAATGTACTAGTGATAATTTTCGTTCAATCTACACCCCGTAGAGAATATTCCAGAATTTTTTTTCAAGTACTTTTCGAGTTATGGGCCGGGGGGGCGCGGGCAGCGATTTATCAGCGTATTTTGAAAAATAATACAAAGAAATGTAGTGTGTAACTATTTATACTATATATATATATTATATATATATATATATATATATATATATATATATATATATATATATATATATACATACATATCTATAAATATATATATATATATATATATATATATATATATTATATATATATATATATATATATATATATATACGAGGCTGGTTTTGAAAAGTTCGTTGCAAAGTCCGAGAGATGGCACCCACCGGCGCGTATCGAGGTCATGTTTAGTTAGTAGCATCTCTTGAATGAACGCACACCCAAGTTTCAGCCATATTGGTCTATTTCTTTGTGTTTGGCATTCGTGTGAATCAAGGAAGTCGAGTGATTTTCAAGAAAATGGACGAAAAAGAATTTTGTGTGGTGATTAAAACATTAACTTTATGAAAGGCAAAAACGCCTACAGGAGACTAAAGAGAAGCTTGATAAACATTATGGTGACTCTGCACCTTTGATTAGAAATAGTTTATAAGTGGTTTCAAAATTTTCGGAATGGCATATGGGGCACAAGTGACGCCTGAACGTTCTGGACGGCCTGTGGAGGTTTACGACTCCAGAAATCATTGATCAAATCCATGACGTATGGTGATGGATGACAGAAGAGTTAAGGTGGTGACATTGCTAGTGCTGTGGGCATCTCGACTGAAAAATGGGTACATAATATTTTGCATAAACATTTGGACATGAGAAAGCTATCCGCAAGATGGGTGCCGCGATTGCGTTCACGCATTGACCAAAAAACGGAATCGTGTGAAGTGTTGCAAGGATGGTTTTGCAGCTGTTCCAGAAGAATCCGGAGGACTTTAAGCGTGCCGTTTCGTCTTCTGTGGATGAAACATGGATACATTACTATACTCCTCCCCCCCCCCCCCCCCCCCCCCCCCTTACAAACAATCTAAAACAATGGCAACACGTTACCAAGGGGGAATCTGCTTACCACCAAAAAAAGGCGAAGACCCGTTCCTTCGGGCCGGAGAAAGGTTATGGCGGACTTTTTTTTGGGGTTCGCAAGGGATAATCCTCATCGACTATCTGGAAAGCAGGGTTAAAATTATATACAGTATTACGTTCTGAATATTATTTCATCGTTATTGGACCGATTTTTGTAAAACCGAAGCTAGAGTGCAAGAAAAACGCCCGCGATTGGTCCACAATAAAAGTCCTTTTCCATCACGGACAACGCACCAGCACATCACCTTCAGCAGTTGTGGGTCCCCCGCAAAAATTAATGCCGAAATAGGGCATTCCAACTCGTTTCACATCCCCTTATTCTCCAGACTTGACTCCCTCGGACTACTATTTGCTTCACCATATTGAAAGAAATGGTCTGGATTGCGGGACAAAGATTTTATTCAAACGAGGAGGTGATTGCAGACACTAATGGATATTTTGCCAGACTTGGACAAATCCTATTATTCGGAAGAGATCAACAAACTAGAACATCGTTGGACGAAGTGTATAAGCCTAAAGGTGACTATGTCGAAAAATAAAAAGGTTTACCCCAAACCACATAAGTAGTTTTTATTTTTGCACGGACTTTTCAAACCAGCACTCCCGTATTATATATATATATATATCTATAATTATATATATTAATATACTATATATATATATCCAAACATTTTTCCATAAATCCGCGTAAGGACGGGCCGATCTAAAAATATGATCACCCCTGTTTACCAAGTTGCATGACATAGCTACAGTAGACAAGACTTTATCTCTCTGCGCATGTGGGAGAAGCAGTAGCCTTATGATGAAGGAAGAAGTATCTCAAATAAAAGTTTCATGTTGCTGAAATTAAAATTATATAAGCATATTAGTACCTGCCATACCTCTTGGAAAGTTCAAAGGTATCTCTCAATTCTATTTTTATCAAGTAAAGGGGTTGCCTTACAGTAAGGTAGTCTAAGAGTGAGGACAGGAGGCATATCCCCATCTCCGCTTATGAATGTATGTTGATATATTTTATTCGGAACATATGAGTTACTCTTACTATTTTCTAGTACAGTTTGAAATCTTGCCAAAGTTTAACAACAAATGAGTGATATAAATGTTACATTACCTCATTGTACATTTCTCAGATTAACATAGGCAATTTAAGATGATTTGATAGATATGAATCAGACTGTAAGTTAAATAGTGTTTATTCTGCCATACTTACTTTCCTTTTTCATTACAATTTCCAAAAAGCGTTTAGAAATTTTGCAGCAGAAACTCATAAGGCGACAACTAAAATAAAAGAAACAAATTGAAAACTCGGCTGTAGAAACAGTCGGAAGCAATTCACCATCCCCCCTGATAACAAGTCAGGTGATCAAGGTTTGGCCGTAGCAACCAGAAAAGGAAACATTTTATGGGCCCTAGTCATTATAGATGAGTCTGGCTTTATAGGCAGCCACTTTTTTCGCCTCTACCCCTTTTCATTTGGCATTCGCCACTGATCGTGATCCAGGCATGCAATTGGATGTTTTTAAAACATTAATACAAATAGCACATGATTAGCTATTGCATGCGAAATATAGCTATTTTTGATGCCGTTTGTAAATCTTGAAAAAATACTATTCAAACTAACTAGAATTCTTCAAACTAAAGCAAACTGGCATAAAATTTACTTAGGAGGGATTTTGGGCAATAAGACAAGAAAAGAAAAACATCTTTAAGTTTAAAAATTTATATGTTATTTTTCAACACAGTCTCCTTTTAGCCGCACCCTCGAGCCACAACTTAGTACAACGGTTTTTATATCTTTAGCCTATCCTTCTAAATATAAATAACCCTTCAACATATTATTGTTTTCCAGCAATTCACCTCAATCTGTTTGAGCCCATACATTTTTTCCACTGATCCATTTTTTCATATTCGGCGAATATGGTGGGATACGGGAAGCAAGCGCTATCTTAACTCATGGAATTTTGCCATGACGATGATGACACAAAGTGCGTATGTGTGCATTATTCTCGATAAAAAAGAGGAGCCCAAATGCTGACGTTTTTCTTCTCAGCATTGTGGAAAATGATAACGATCCAATAAGTGTAATGCTGCTCTTTTCAAGGTAATCAACGGTGGGATTATGCCGCGCCCTGCATTTCAAAAACACTGTGGCCATGACTTTGTTCGGCCGATTAAAGTCTCGCCCCTTGGTCTTCTTTGACGGCCCCCTACGGAAAAATCCACTGCTTGGCACTATTTCTACTGCCGTCTCTGTGTGTGCTGTGATGTTGATCCATGTATTTCGTCAACTGTTACGAATCGACGCCGAAAAATCATTGCTCCGATTGAGCTTTAACATCGTCAAACATCTCCTTTGACAACACTGATGCATCGTTTTTTGTCAATTGTAAGCATCGCGGCATCCTCTTTTGTGGAAAGCTTACCTCACATCCAAATGAGTTGTTGTCCTGCATCCCGTTCAATTGCAGATGCCCACAGTTCTCAGGCATTGCTCATACACGTTTTACTTCCCGATCATTTATTATTATGTCGTTGAAACTTTTTTCCCAAATTCATTTTGATATGGACGACCTGACGTTCCTCATCAAAAAATGCTTTTACGGCACCGCGCGCTTGGACTTTCAGTCGTATTCAATATTTTATTGGTTGCATAACGAAGGCGTAGTAAAATTCCCATAAACTTCGCGGTTGAGTTCCCTTTTTATACTCTCGTCAGGTTCGAGTCATTTTTTCCAAAAAGAAATATTTTATCGCTGTCGTATAATTCCATATTTGTCCATTCAGTTGTACAATTACAAAAGTTGTTCTATTTAAATGGACCTGTCCACATAACAAAATTAAATCACGCAGCGTCTTGGAAAATTTGACAAGATACTTGCGTAACAGGGTTATGTTTACGAAAAAGAAAAGTTTTTAAAATAGTAGTGGCGCCATATCTGGCCGAGGCCAGGTACTCATCATATAACCCTCGTATTTATATTTTTATTTATTCTTAAATGAGATTAACATCTTTGATTTGGGGGCATGTTTATGATTGTTTGAATTCCTCAATGAGACTTTGTTATACGTAATAAATATGATATGACATATGTCATCCGTTTTAAACATTTCCAGGATGTATGCAGCTGAAAAGTGTTCTTTACACTTCGGTGGTTCGTTAATATCGTAAATAATGAACCTTTTAGAGGATTACGCTTGGCATATCTCTTATTTTACTTCAGGCTATGTAACATAAATGGATTGGTTTGCATATGTAATACGGATATATAATAATCTGATTCTCCGTTTCAACACACCCTTTCTCGGCTTGTATTGGTAAAATTTACAAAATGTACTAGTAAAGCGTGTGAATTTATACGGCGAAACGAAGTCTCAGATGGAGTCATGGGGAGCTCATTAAACCTTTTGATATGTCTACAAAGAACGCTGACTTCCAGTTTTTTTTTACTAACGAGCAATCGCTGAGATAGTTACAATCAAGTCAGAAATTAATATTTCAAAAGTTTTTAATAAGAAACTCACACTAATCTTGCACTGGAAATTGGATCCGACCGGTTCAAATCGGATTTGGTGAAAAATGTAGTCATATTATGTTTTAAGCAGCCGTTCTGATCCAAAAGTCTCCATGGACACAAAGTCCAAAAATTGATAGAAAGTTAGGCATTATTCGAGCTGGAAGTAGTAAAAAACCGTTGAGAAAAATGTTGTTTTTTCGTTTTTTTAAGGCATCTTATCGGTTTGGACTAGTTACATGGGGGGCGTTGTTGGAAACAACTTGTAACGAATTTTATGTTCTTTGAGTTACGGGGAATAGACTTATATATAAGAATATTATATTCGGTAATCTATCAACTCAGAGAAAACATAAATTATGTTAGAACTTTTTCGCCCCAAAATATGTTATTGGACGCAATTAAATCATTTTTAAAAAAAGAATCCTGTGCAACTTGGCCAAATATGGACAAATATTCGCATTTAAGAGCGTAAATGGCGTAAAAATAATTAAGGTTATATTCATTAAATAGCAACCCAGAAACATATATGATCCGTTGGACTCTTTTGTTTAAATCATCGGTGTGGCTTTAGTCAAATTAAGTCAGCTTAAAAAAAACGTAGAGATAGAAAGCCATCTTTCTCAGCGTTTTTATTTTTTTACTAATTCATACGCTCGCGTTAATTTCTAATCTATCCATTTTTGGCCTTGTGTCCATGTTGAGACTTTTGCATCCTAGAATGGTTTGGCAAGCATAACGTCACTATTCTTTTCAGCCGATGGTGGGTGACTATGATCCAATTTTAATCACATTAAGTGCGGGGGGGGTTTTTATACAAGTCTATAAAATAAAATATATTGATAAAATCGTCGTGACCCATTTTTAAAATCTTTTGTTTGGTTTAAATCTAGCTGCTGCTCCAATCAGGAGTGTTTAGGGATTTGCCTACATATATACAATGGAAATAGTAATATCATCGCAAAATGCTTTTCACTAGGAAACATCGCGATTCATTTATTAAAACTCTCCAACATTTCCTTGGAGAGGTTGAATGAAAACTATAAAAGTTGGGCCTTGGAAATAGTCCCTGGTCAGTTTTCTTTTTTTGAGGTTGAATCATTATATCCCAAAGGTTCCAATTGACGATTTGGTTTCGATAACATTAAGATATCTTTCTAGCATGGTACATATAACCTTGATTCATCTTTGGCAGACTTTAAGAGAAGCATGGGTTTTTTCTGTCGTCTACATATTTTTATTTTCCATGAAATATTTTATGAACACAAACTTTCAGGATAAAAGTGCTGGATTCTTTTACTACCCCTCCTGTCATTGGCGAATGTTTCTCTTGGAGACCTTTAAGGGAAAAAAATTCCTCTCTTTTATCCTGACCCACAAGTCAAAAATTTTGGTGCAAGATTACGTTATGTTAAGGGCATGTTTGTTGTCTGGCCACATGGTGAAAGAAACCTGAACCGCCTTTTTGAATGAGATGATTCGAAAACACAAACATTAAAACATAAAAAAATTTACACAGAAATTGCATTTTTAAATAACTGCCTGTCAATTCTTCTAGATGTACTTGACAGCAAGCCATCTTGGAACGTTCGATTTACAGAAACTTAACTCAAAACATCATCCTTCTCAATAAACTGTCATCAACTCACTATTATTTAGAGTTAATGTGGTTTTTTATTTTTTTTTTTTTTTTTTTTAATTAGGCTCTAGCACAGTGCTGCACAAGACGCCGAAGTCCCTAAAGCGCTCCAGGAGCGGCCCTGAGTGCGCCGAAAAAGCGATTCACGTTGTCTTGAATCGCCCCTGTAAATTGTACTCGGTGGCGAAACACATCGCTGGGCCAAATTATTCCAAAAGGGATGCACGTTCTCCATATAAAAGAATTGCTTGAAAAGCGTTGTACGCGGCTGAGAGCAGTAACAAGCTGAACCTCATACGGATGCGAAGCACCAACGCGACGTCTGTATTTTCTAACATGCACCGCTTTCGGAGGAATTAAGCGTGGGCTACATCCTTCGAACACTTTCCATGAAAATACTTGTAGAAACAGATCAAGTCGCAACCGTTCTTTCGATGCCTACAGCGATATCAAGGCCGCCCGTAGTCAATTCGGGTCCCCAATCAGACGGACCGCTCTTCTACTGATGAACAGAATCCAATTTATTAATATGCAATGAACATTTCGTCTCTTATTCAGAATAAATTAACTAACTTTCAAATTTTAACACCGCTTTTAACTCCAGACAAAATGTAATCTACCAGTAAATAGTGCTGTGTTATCTTACATAAATGGCACCATGAACAAAATAATTAGATTACTTCAAAAGATCCAACATCTTACATAATATTTAAGACTTGTAAGACAATTGGATTACTGCCTTAAGATCACTAAAAGACACAGCTACCTTTAGAAACGGAACATGCTATATAAATTTCGATGCTCGTACTGCTGCCGTGCAGTATATATAGAAGAAAAGAGAGTATGAGATTTAACATCAACTAGAATTAAGGGCCTATTGACAGATGTATCAAAAAGAAACAATATCATACAATCTTGCTGTAGCTCAAGATCAACCCATACAGAACTTATGGTCCAAGTAAAGAAACCGAAGTTCTTATATCGCGTTCTCAATTCCTATCCCAAAGGAAGGTTAAGGAATCAAACTAAATTCACAAGTACCCTAACAATCTTTTTCTAAAATATCTTGATGCGATCCAATATTATTAGCGATCATCAATATGGCTTCCGTAAACATAGATTAATAGACGAGATCTTCTAATTTATGTAACACAAGATGCTTGGAACAACGCAATAATTGAACACTGTGGAGAATCTCCCCCCCCCCCCCCCCCCCCCCCCCCGCAAGCGGCCCCTGCTCTTGATATATCAAGGCACTTGACCGTGTTCTTCTGGTTTTTAAAGGTCTGGTTATGGCCTCTCAAGTTTCCTCAAAGAGTGTTCTTTACGAGTGGCCTATCGATGGGCGGTTTCTTTCTAATACCTTCACTATCAACGTCGGTGTGCCCAGAGGCTCCATACTGTCTCCTACTCTTTTTCTCGTTTACATTGACGATCTGCCACTGGAAAAGGAGCAGGAATCCAATGCTACAGCTTTGCAGATTGACAGTAGGCTTATCTCATTATTCACTTTGAACGCTCCAACATCGGCTACTCATGGGAATATCCCCAGACAGCTGGAGGTCGTTCGACTTAACAAAGACCTGGAAGAAATTCTATCATGGCGTGACAACAACCAAGTAGAATTTAACGCTACAAAAAGGTAGGCGGCTGTTTTTTCTAAAAAAGTTAACGTTGCTGAACCCAACAAGTTATGTCTGACGGGCACTCCATTCTTCTAGCATCGTCACTTAATTTGTTCTAGGCCTTAAATTTGGAGCCAAAATGTCTTGGCCATGAACATGTTTGTAAGCATAGCAAAGATAGCTCCTCAAAAGCTGCCGGTATATTATTTCGAACTAGAAAGCTTTACATTCCAAAATAACTGTTAATTCTGTACAAAGCTCAAATTTGACCAACCATGGAATAACTGCTCCAATGTTTGGGGTTTTGCCTCCCAAACACACACTGCAGCAACCTTGATTCGTTGGAACAGTTGGCGACTTGAGTCTATTCTACAAGTATTTTCATGGAAAATGGTTGATCGGGGTGTAGCCCCCGCCTTATTCCTCACAGAGCAGTGCATGCTAGAAATACATGTCGCGCTAATACTTTCACATCCGTATGCTTAATGCTATCAATTTGCCCATGACTGTGTTTCCAACCGAGAACAATTTACTAGCGATTCACGATAAAGTGTGAAAACGCGTTTTTTTTTCCGCACACGTGTCGCCTCCTGTAGTGCTTTAGGGATTTCCCTGCCAGCAAGTGTCCAGGTTATGGTCTGCATCACACATAGGAAACGGTTATTACACTTATACAGATATAGTTCGTCAAAACACCAATGTCCTAAACATTTCTGAAAAATTTGTACACACCATCCCTATTACTAAACCCCATATTAAATTGAACATTACCCTATTTTTTCTATTTAATCCATATGTTCATTTATTTTACCCCATATACAGGGTGAGACCTCAACGATAGAGTAAAGTTTATTATCTCATTTGTTTTGGAAAAGAATGACGAACAAAAAAAAAAATGACTTAAATACAATAGTTTTTTAGGGAAGTTAAGCTGCACAGTTTTAAAAATTATTTTTGAGGTATACAGGATACTTTACAACAAAGTGTGTTACCCGATATAAACAAATATTTTTTTAAATGGAACATCCTGTTTTATAATTTATTTTTAACCTTTCTGCGTAAAAATTTTATAACTTTTTTATTAATAATGTTATATAGCCGAAACCTAGTAGTTTTCTAATATTTCAATTTTTTTTAAAAAAATACTAGTTTTCAGTTTTGCAAAAAAATTACCAGTAACGCCATTATTTCTGAAGGTTTAGAATACTCATAATTGATACGAGCGTTCTATAGAGATGAAAAAAAAAGATATATGTGAAGAAATTTGAGTTAGATGCTACAGGGTGTTCAAAATAAATTTATGCATTTCGACTATTTTAAATTGAAAAATCTCAAATTTTTTTTAAATGGCACATCCTGTATATTATTATTTTTTTTGATAGATTTTACAAAACCCTCCAACTTTTATTAAGTATGTCATATACCTATTTCTAGATAGTTTTCGATTTATTTTTGAATTTTTCATGTTTACCCTTACCCTTTTTAATACACTTACGCGCTATAACATAAAACATAGTTTGCCAAGACAAAACAAAATGTAGGCATTTCATCAAATTTTGACTACTCACCCACACAAACCCGGTCTATTAAGCAAGTAAACATAAGTTTAATTTGACTACTTGTTGTAAAGTTTAAATGACCGTAAATAAAGGTAATAATGTTATGGATTTTCCTAAAATGAATTTATTGATATGGTTTATATACTGGGCGAGGCGGGAAAAAAAATTGTCTTGGCAAGTAAGGCTTTACGGAGCGAATACCCTAAGACGTATACCATCTAGAAAATCTTTTCAGTGCTTAATGGAACGGTTTGAAGGTAGTGGTAGCGTTGAGTATACGAAACGGCCACCGTAGTAAACCAGAATGCTACCAACGAGGAAAAAGAAATAGAGATTTTGACTTCATGTTTGAAAATAATCCCTAGGTCAGCAGCCGTCAACTAGCTGACTTATCTAACACATCCCAATCTACGGATAATCGCACCCGGAGAAAATACAAGTATCATCTGTTTCTTATGGAACTACACCAAGAACTTCAAGACCGTGATTTTTGAACGACGAGTAAACTTTTGTACCACCATGAATGGAGCAATAGAGGCCGATCCAAATTTTTTATCCAAAATAGTGTTTTCCGATGAAGCTACTTTTTTCGCAGTAATGGAGCAGTTAACAGCCATTTAGCATGCATTATTATTCAAACAGGTTAATCCATTAGGGTCCGGAAAGTTCCAAAACCAAAACCGTTGGTCCCTTAATGTATGTATGCTATTTTGTAGAATATTAATTTTCTAATTATTGGTGCCCCTACTTTTTCCGTGAACCGCTTAACGGGCCTAGATATCTAAATTTTTTGCCAAAAACGAATTATCCCAGATTTTTGAAATAGTTGAAAACTTTGAAAGGGAACAAATGTGAATTCAACAAAGACGGAGCTCCTGCTCATTACCACCGGGAAGTTCGGGAATTTTTAAACGATCTTTACCCCACAAAAATGGATCGGGTAGGATGAATTCATTCAGTGCCCCTCTCGATCATGTGACTTAACACCTTTAGACTTCTTTTTGTGGGGCTACAAGTAAAGATTGTGTTTATGTAAATCCACCTACAACACCAGTAGATATGGAAAATAGGATACGGGATGCGTGCAGGACAATAACGCCATTTATGCTAAGGAAAGTGAAGGAAAATATAGTAAAACGACTAAACATGTGTATTCAAGTAGACGGGCATATTTTTGAACATTTATTACGTCATAATAATTAATCATTAGGTAAGTTAAACTATATTAAAATTATTATTAACTAGCTGTTTATGTTTTCACAATAGCGTAAGTGTATTAAAAATAAGGGTAAAACTGAAAAATTCAAAATAAATCGAAAACTACTAGAAATAGGTATATGACATACTTAAATAAAAGTTGGAAGGTTTTGTAAAATCTACCAGAAAAAATAATAATAATATACATGTGCCATTTAAAAAAAAATGAGATTTTTCAATTTTAAAATAGTCGAAAATTATCAATTTATTTTGAACACCCTTGTAGCATCTGACTCAAATTTCTTTACATATATCTTTTTTTTTTCATCATAGAACGCTCGTACCAATTATGAGTATTTCACCTTTAGAGAAACAATGGTGCTACTGGCAATTTTTTATAAAACTGAAAACTAGTATTTTTTGAAAAAAAATTGAAATATTAGGAAAAAAACACTAAGGTTTAGGTATATATAACATTATTAATAAAAAAGTTATAAAATTTTAAGTAGAATTTAAAAATAAATGAGAAAATAGGATGTTCCGTTTAAAAAACATATGTTATATCGGCCATACTTCTTTGAAGTACCCTGTATACTCAAAAATAATTTTAAACTGTGCACCTTAACATTCTATAAAACTATTCTATTTAACATTTTTTCGTCATTCCCGAAACAAATGAGATAATGAACTTTACTCTATCGTTGCCTCACCTTGTATAGTTTATAAAATTTTTAGGACAATAGTGGCTGAACGCGATCACTCAATTTTTTGCAGATTATTATGTTATTCAGTATTTAAACACCGTGATAGCACAAATTTATGAACTATGCAGATTACGAACCAATGATGCCTGTGGTTTATATGTACTAATAGGTATGTATAGTTGAATTAGCAATATAATTTAATGAACTGGGGTTAATTTGTGTCAGTGCAATCCGTTGTTTCATGACATCAATGAATTTATAGGTCGATAAATACAACAATATTCAGAACACATACTTTACAGTGTGATTATGATTTCGTATTGTTTGAACACGTTTGGCCTATTGAAAGGTGAAACCAACCGAGATCCTAATACATTAACCGAGGCTCGTGAGTTGATCACTAAAGTTGACAAGGTCTGTAATCGATAGTTATGTAGATATTTGGTGCTTATAACACGTAGGCTGAACAGGTTTTGGTCTACGCTACTTAAAACAACATTTTTTTTTTTGCAAAATTCGACTTTTGTTCATTCAATATAGTCTTCTTCAAGAGCGATACAATCAGTCCAACCCTTTTCTGACATTTTTATATCTTTCTTATAGAAGGACTTGTCTTTCGGCGATAACTTCTTCGCTGGAGTCAAATCTCTTTCCCACGAACATTTTTTTGAGGTCCGTGAATAGATAAATAATAGTCGTTGGGGGCCAAATCTGGAGAATACGGTGATGAAGCAATTTAAACTTCAATTCATGCAATTTTGCCATTGTAACCATGGACTTGTGACACGGTGCATTGTCTGTGATGAAAGAGTGCTTTTTTCTTGTTCATTTGGGGCCGTTTCTTTGCGATTTCTGCCTTCAAACGCACCAGTAACTTTATATAATATTCGATAATCGAGGATAGTCGATGAAAATTATTCCGTGCGCATTCCAAAATACAGAGGTCAAAACCTTCCCAGCCGACTGTTGTGTATATGGTCGCTTCGGGTGGCGTTCACTGGCTGCTGTCCACTCAGCTGACTGCCGATTTGATTCCGGTGGGTAGTGGTGAATCCATGTTTCCTCCATTGTCACATATCGCATGAAACAAAAAATCTTTTTTATTGCGCTTAAAACAGGTCCAAACAGGCGCTCAGAATCATCAACACGTTGTTATTTATGGTGTGTGAGCAAATACGGTGCCCATTTCGAACAGAGCTTTCTTATGCCCAAATGGTCATGCTAAAAATATGACCAACTCATTACACATCGTTTGATAATACTCTTTGGGGTGTCGAGCCTATTTTACGCATTTTCACTTTACGGTCATCCAACAAACAATTTTGTTGGATTTTTTTTTTATGTTTTCCAGTGTAACCATCCCCTCATTTGGGCGTCAGAGCGTTCAACATCATTTATGTTTGTACGACAGCGTTTAAATTCAAGCATTGCTTTCCCATCAAAATCAATGTGTTTAATCAACACATGAAATTTGATTTATTAAAAGTAGAGTCACTAAAACCACTGTAACTTGTAAACTAATCGTCGAAATGTCAGGAAATTTTGAGAAGTATCGTACTTCCTAAAAATCGTATCTATTTTTTGAAAAGGGCGACATCTACGTGTCAGACCAAAAACTTCGTCTTTGTTATATGTCAAAAACAAAAAGAATAAAGTAAAATAGTGTAGGTGAAGTAAACAAAACGAAATAAAAATTATTTTTGTATCATCTAGAGGATAAATATAAAAAATAATGATAATTTTGAAATGTATTCTTTTTTAGTGTTCTGTACGGAATACTTATAAGATCACTTAGGTGTCTATCTATCTGTCCGTTTGTCACATCCGATTTTTTCCGAAACTATTTGACGTAGAAAGTTAAAATTTGGCACTAATATAGAAATGATGATCCCATCAGAGCCGTATAGTTTTGAAATTTAAATTTCGACTTGAGGGTTAGTTTTGGGGGTGAAATCGGAAGTGAAAAAAAAATTACCAGATCATCGAGTGGGGTGTACAAATGAAAGCTTGTAAAAACATGAGTTCAAAAATATTTATAATGTAACACTTCTCTTTGTATTATTTTTAAGAAGAATTGCCAAAAGTCGCTGTTCCCCCCTTATCTCAAAAAGTACAAATTTTGAAAAAATTCTGGAATATTCTACACAGAGTGTAGATTGAACGAAAATTATCACGAGTGCATTACTTCAATAATTTATCAAACTTTGTTGAAAACTCATTTGGGGTGTGTTTTATGAAGTCATTGATCATTTTATACTTCCGTAACAAAAATTTTATTTTAAAAGCACTCAACACTAATTGCGCAAGTCCGACTTGCACTAGTTTCGGTTATAACTTAGCTATTTATTAAAATGTCTTTAGATGTGCACATTAATCATTTTTGTATAATATCTTTAGCTCTACTGGTATTTTTTTGGGAAGGAGTTTATTTCTAACCAAAATTAGGAAAGTAATATACCTAGTACTTCCCTTGCCAGCACGGCGTTTTAAAATAAATACTGAATTTGTCTTGTTTGCAAAGAATAGCTTAATCCAAGTACTATATATTGTAATTTTTAAATAATGGGTACATTGTGGTTAGATGACAATAGTTAAAAATATTCATACCTAGGACCCACACTTCTGTTTACTCCCATTATGCTATTTAGAGAGTGTTCTTGACCAGTCATGAATGTACAATTTAAGTCATTCTTAAGAGAGTCAATCCTGATTTAAGCACACTTTACGAGGGGAAAATAAACTAACAAACTTCATTGGTCTTGATGAGTTATCGATTCTCTGTCCCTTACATCTGATTCTATAGAACCTATATTAATCAAACATTATTTTTTTTCCATCTACCTAGTATTATGTGTCTACCGAATTGGAAATCGATGCTTCATTTCATTCAAGGGTTATCGTATCGTATCGACAGATAGACTAAAACACTGACGAAAATTGAAAACCATATTTTTCGTGTTGCTACGGACCTTAAAACCTACAGAAAGGTGAAAATTTCATCTTCATGGATCAATTCATTAACGTATTTAGGTAAGCCTATTGAACATGTTGGTATGACTCTCAAAAAAAAACATAATATCAGTATGATTTTTAAAACCAACAACTCTTTAGGAAGACATATAAAAAACACTAAAGATAAACTATCTAAAGAGGAAAAATTGTTGGTGTATGGGTTAGAGTGTGCTTTTGCTTAAAAAAGTTATATAGGTCAAAAACAGGTTCGTAATTTTAAAATTAAGATTCTAGAACACAATAAAAGATTTCATTTACAAAAGATTAAATTCCGCATTTCTATCCCACCTTATCGAACATAGTTATAACTTTATTGACGATTTTACACATAGAAAATAAAGGTCATAACCTCTCATTATTTACATGATAATGGGGGATTTCAATGCCAAAATAGGAGATGAACAAGAGAGGATATTGTGGGGGAATTATGGCTTGGGTAAAACGTAATGATAGAGGTCAGATACTGATCCAGTCCTGCTGAAAAAAAAAAGCACCTCTATTATGAACACTTATTTTAAATTGCCACCCCCGGACGGTTATCAAATACGTGGAAAGCCCTGCAGAGGAAAAAGATAACAAAGTCATGACCGAAATCAAATAGACTATATAACCGTTAATAGAAGACAACGAAATATAGTCAAATCTGTCAAAACCTCTCATGGGAGCCGATAAACCTACAGACCCGTAAATTTTGCTGCTTATAACTATCAAGATTAGACTAAAAAAGTTAAAACATAAACCGGAAACAACCACCAATATTAACATCTACAAACTTAAAGAAGTCATAAAGAGGAGGGTTCATAAGGAGATTGCTAGAAGTCTGGATTGCAAACAAACTGGGAACTCATTAGACACTGGAAGAAAAATGGCACTTCAACAGAGAAACCCTGGGAAGAAGTAATGGAAAAGCACCTGAAACAAAATACGACCAAAAAGAAACAATCATGGATGGCGGAGGAAAAAATTGGATCTGATGGAAGTAAGAAGGAAGTATAAGAACAACAATAATATAGAATACAAAAAGAAAGCCACAACCTAATAAAAAGAACGATAAAGGAGGCTTAAAGACAATGTGGCTAAATGAACAATGCACTGAAATAGAAGCATTAGAAAAGAAATACGACACATTTACATTAAAGAAGCTGCTGGACTAAGGTTATAAAGGCAAAAACCACAAGTAATAGGAGGATAAAAGAAGGTAAATTACTGCTGAACTATACGAGAAAGAATAGTTAGATGGAAAGCAATATATAGGGGAAATGCGTATTGACACAACTAGACAATATAAAACATATCACGCTTAATACAACAAGCCCTGCCCATAAATAAATACGAAATACGTTAGCACTCAGCACATCAGCTTAAAAAACACAAAAGGTAGTAGAAGATAATAATATACCTACAGAAATCATTAAAATATTTTCTTGCCTCCTAAAATAATGGACATTATACAGAAACCTCTTTAACAGGTATGCAACACAGATGATATATCTCATGACTGGTTGACATCAATTACATTATATCACGTGTGCTGCCACCAAAGAATAACCCTAGAAAGTGCGAGAAATATCGGAATATAAGTCTAATGCACCACATCTTGAAACTCTTTCTTTAAAATTAATACACCAAAGAGTATACAAAAGACTAGATGAACGTATTGGATAAACACAATTCTTCTTTAGGAACGGACTAGGAAAGAGGGGACGCACTATTCTCCATTCGCGTTCTGATTGCAAAAGATGTAAGGATGTCAACTCTGATGTTGACTTTATGCTTCATAGATTTCCAAAAAGCCTTTGATATGGTAAATCATGAGAAAATGATAAAAAATACTGCATTCGTGTAACACTGATGATAAGACTTACAAATAATATCAAGTTTATACTGGAACCAGACTGCTAATATAAACGGTTGAGAAATGCGCGCATGTAGACCAAAGAAATAAAAATAAAGAAAGGCGTACGTCAGGTTGTATTTTGTCGCCCCTGTTATTCAATGTCTATTCGGAGGAAATCTGATAAAACAGAATGGAATTACAATTAATGGTGTGTATGTAAATAACCTCCGCTAGGCTGATGAGTACTGTCATTTAGGGGACAGTAAAGAAGGCTTACAAAGGCTCATGAATGGAATTGTTGATGCATGTAGGAATATAGAATGAAACTGAATACGAACAAAACAAAAAACCAATCCTAATACCAACATAAATATTAAGGTGCATCAATGAACACTAACTAACAAAAAAATAACGTACTTAGGAGCGTAATTAGTGAAGAATTGGGACTACTCTACTGAAATACGTTTCAAGAGTTGAAAAAGCACGAAGCTCCTTTAATATAAAATGCGCAGTATATTCTGTAACTGCCAACTAAACTTAAGAACAAGAACAAAGAGTGCTAAGATGCTACGTGTTCTCGGTCATGTTATACGGTTATAGAAGTTGCAATAATCACAGAGACAACACAACAAAGAATGGAGTCATTTGAGATGTGGCACTATCGCCGAATGTTGCGTGTTCTTTGGACAGCGCATACCACAAACCGTGGCAATACTTGATCGGATGGGACGAAAAGAACGAGAGTTGATTCCAGCTGTTTAAAGAAAAGAAGAAGCACTTACTTTGGCCATATTATGAGAAGACAAAATTATGAGCTTCCTGCAACTTATAATGGTTGAAGGAAAACTAATCGGTAAGCGAGGACCAGGAAGGTGCCGGCAACTCCTGGTTGAACAAACTCACGACGTGGACAAACATGACATCTACTGAACTGTTTTAGAGCGGCAATAGATAAAAATCAGGACTGGGAAATGTGATTGCCAACATCCTTAGAAGATAAGGTACCGACTAAGAAGAAGAGAAATTAATAAATACAAAAAGATCAGGTAATATACTGAATGAGCAATTAGGAAATAAGGAAATAATTCTTTGTTAAAAACTTAATCTTCTAGTCCTTGTTGTTATTCTTATTTAAGAGACTATTATAAAATACCCTGAGTATTAGTTTGAAGGTCACATTTAATAAAGTAACAGTGCTACGAATAACATGCCATGTTCCATTCGTCAATATAATAATAAAAGAATCATATTGTTAAGTAAAAATCTTTAAAACTTTTATTTCCAGTATCAGACTTATAGTTTGTACAGTGCTTGTGTTAAAATTGGAGAATAATGAAATCAAACACAATTCCAGGTGGCCTTGACTCCAAGTACTCTGAAAGGGTGGTATAACATTTAAGGTACAAAGCAACTACATTAATTTCCCTCTTTACAAACCCTTTATATGTGTTGAGATTAGATAATTATAATTAAAAGTTGTCTGTCCTCAACTTAAGGAAAGCCTTATTAACATCAGGTTGTGGGCAAACAAATTAGGTAATTAAAACACTATCAATATGTATTACACTATATACTAGAAATAGGTAAATAAGGACGAACTTCTTATAATTAAAAATAAACATACTTCAATTCACATAATTTTTAGTTAAGATAAACCATTTATGCTCCTTCCAATATACTAAATAACACAGCCCCACAAAAAAAAAGTGGTGTATACTTTTGATGCGATTATCTCAGATCCGTAGTCGTATTGTTTTTGCTCGCTGATCACGAATCTGACGTCAGAATATCGCCATCACATCTTTCAATTTTTTTCTAACCTCAAAAAATAGGTAAAAATTGTAAAAATTAAGAAAAATATACTCCTAAAACAATTGATTCAAGCTTTTTCATGAATCCAAAGATGTATTAATATGTATTCGGACACGCTAAGCTAATATTCATGGGTTGGATTGAAGCCATACAGTTCTGATTTCTTTCTAACCTTCAATAAATCAGACAGATATCGTGCTTCTCGAATGCAAAAACGAATTCAAATTAAAATTCAACCGATTCTTACCAAATTTGGTACACGGGGGGATTTTTTGTCCCTGATCACGAATCTGAGGATTGGAGTTGCAAATTCAAGATGGCAGATGTTTTCGCGCCCGTTTTGAACGCCGAGAAAATTCATCGGTCGATTTTTTTTTTATTCTTCTACCTGCATCCAGGGCACCTCCACGTGGTGACGGTGGGCAACCGGGTGTTACTCCACTAGCCGGCAGAGTCCCTGGATAACGGCTTAGATGCCGTCATGGCAGGTAGAAAAGAAAGAGAATTACGATGCAGGGACTCGGAAACCCAGTATCGGCGGTTGGACAGGGTGGGGAAAGCGGGCCCGCAGCCGTCGTCATCCTGCGACCGTAGCTCTTCATGTGTGGGTGACTTGGCTCTTGTAGGTATATTACTACAAGAATACGGTTCTCAGCGGTACAAGGACTTACTTTTGCATTAGTGCGATAAAAACAGTGAGTATCATGTTGTTATATTTGCTGTCAACTCGTATTGAGTATTAATATGGGGTCAACGGTTAACGATATTAGATTAAATAACCTTATATGAAGGATTGTTTTATCTGTTGATATACAGCACCCAGAGATACTGATTGTTGGTTCCCCATCATCATTTGCAGGTCTTGCAAATATGAATGTTGTACTTCCCTTAGAAGCCGAGGTAAAGTTTCCAGACCGAGCAATATGGAATAGACCATACAGTGAAAATGATTGCTACTTTTGTATGGAATGTTGTATCTTAGGCATAAAACCGAAAAAATATAAAAGCACTATTACTTATAAACGATGTTCGACTGTAACAAGACCAACTAAACTAATTCCGCCTCCTGAACCACTTGATTCTGATGTTATGGAAACAAATGATTTCATCCCTTATCAGTTCATGCCGAAAACATTGAGACTGTCGAAAAAGATTCAAACACTGTTACTAATGAATGTTCTAGTGACAACCTATCATATACTAGTGACACAGATAAAGAATTTCTACCATACAACCGTAAAACCAGAACCAATACTCGTTATCACAGTCAGAAACATAGTGATCTAGTCTGAGTTTTAGCTTATCCAAAGACGGTTGGGGTCTGAGCATTCTTGCTTTCTTTTTAAAGAAAAGGACTTTTACTTAAGCCAGGATGCTTCGATTTCTTATTACAGGAAAACAGAGATGAAGAATTTCGGAAATATTTCACAATGGCGAGGAGGAATTGTCACTTTCATAGTGTATATCGATTGTAAAAGTTCCTATTGGATGAAATACAAAAAATAACTCTTACGATCCTGAAGAATGGAGACTGTTCATTGTGATTCTTCCTAAATGGAAGCATTAAGGCAGTTGTTTGCTGCATATTTCCAACGTTTCACGCTCCCAGTTCCGGATTGCCTCATTCCACAGTTATGGTAAGAGCAATATTGGGAATAAATGAAGCAGATTTTGATTAAATTAAAATATGCTGGATCTTACATGGAAAATTTGTGGATGATCTGAAAATTGTAACAATATTGCGTCCTCCCCCCCCCCCCCCCGGCCAAACAGTCAGGGTTTTACCACTTTATCCCTGTTATAAATGTCTGTGGGATATAGCAGAGTCAGGGAAACGTCATTATAAGAAAGGACCTTTGACCAACCAAGAGAGTCGTTCACTCCTGGTGAAAATAATTGTATTGTTTCCACCAATGAGTAGATCCAGGAAAAGTTCTTCTTCCCCCGCTGCACATTAAGCTTGGACTTATGAAGCAATTCACGGTGTGCTTTAGTTACAAAACGGCCCATGTTTCAAATATTTGCATATAAAAAATTTACCGAAATTTTCTGAAGCTAAAATTAAGGCAGGCCGTATTTTTTGACGGGCCACAAAATAAGAAAATTGTTTCAAGAGATTCATTATTTGTTACTAAAATGAAATAAAGTTTGAAAAAAGCTGCTTGGCTTAGTTTTAAAGGAAGTCGCAACAAACTTTTTGGGAAATAATAAAAGTTCCTAAAGTACAATGAAATTAGTCGAGGAAAATGGTAAAAAAATTTTCAAACATTTAGGTTGCTAAATGAATCTAAAATTCAACATTTCCTGGATCTCCCAGATCGATGAGTTCCCAGTTATTCTTGGGTGACAACAGTGTGGAGCAACGGGAGTGACGTTTTCACCTATGATCTGAAAATTCATAGAAAATCGGAATCAAAGGACGATTGGGAATGACCCTTTGCTAGCGGACTATTGCATGGTCGCTAAAAAAGAGAAACAAATCCTCAAAAAGCGTTTGGCAGAAAGAAGGAAAGCCTTTGAATAGGTCATTCGCTGGAAAAAAGAAACAAGATTCAGCCCAAAAAAAGGAAAAGTAGGCGCGTGTCTACCTTCGCAATTCTCGGGCTTAAAGGTCTACTATTTTGTGAGTATATGGTTTTTAAAGTCTGGTTTTTGAGTTTATTGGGTCTCATTTTTAAAGCTACAGGGTTATTGAAGGTCTATGTTTTTTGAGCGGGTTACAGGGTGTGGGCAAGTCTAAGGTTTCAGGGTTTAGGGTTTTAAGAGTATAAGGTTTGAGGATTCCCCAACTGTATACCAAATTGGTAGGAATCGGTTAGTTTTCAAAAATTTTGTCGCCATCTTGGATTCCGCCATTTTGAATTTTTGCAAATCCGACCTCAGATTCATGATCAACAACCCCAAAAACCCCCGTTGTACCAAATTTGGTAAGAATCGGTTGAATATTTAATTTGAATTCGTTTTTGCATTCGAGAAGCACTATATCTGTCTGATTTATTGAGGTTAGAAAGAAAACAGAACGTATGGCTTAATCCAACCGATGAATATTAGCTTAGTCGTGTCCGAAATACATATTAATACATCTTTGGATTCATGAAAAAGCTTGAATCAATTTTTTAGGAGTATATTTTCTCTTAATTTTTACTAATTTTTACCTATTTTTTGAGGTTAGAAAAAAATTGAGATGTGATGGCGATATTATGACGTCAGTACTTCGTGATCTGCGGGCAAAAAATACTACGGATATCTGATATATGCATCAAAAGTATACCCACTTTTTTTTTGTGGGGCTGTGTAATAATTGCTTATAAACTTGCAGGCATATTAGATTTGACTTGGTAAATAGGGCTAAGACAAACTGTTACAGCTTAAGGCCTCTAATGTAAAACTGTTAGCTTCTTAAGAGGACATAGAAGTCCGTATTAATATGTTATTAGTGGTACAGTGTAGGACAGTTGGGCAAAGATGAAGGATCTAGGAAGTAATATTTGATTATCGCCTCTCTTTTCTGTATGTAATCATTACGTATCTATTATTAACAAGTCCAGGAAGATTTGGGACTTACATATAGAAATCTCATTGTCTCTTAGGGTCTTATGCACGTTTGTGATGTCTGTTCTGGAGTGTTCAACGGTTGTCTAGTCGCCTATGTTTGAGTAAGTACATAAAGATTACAATCTTGAAAAAATTCAAACGGGTTTTCTATGACTGTAGTTCTTATAAATGTGATATGTCGATAAGGTGACCAATGGATTATACTATTATTAGGCGCCATATGAACTTGAAATCTGTTTAGCGCATTAGATGTTTGGTGGTGAGGTGATCAGTATTTAACTTGTATAAGGTAATTAACAGGTTGATAGATTGTCCTACTTTTATTGTATTATTCGTAAAATTTAAATGTGCCTCAAAGAACATTTTATGGCAAAACTGAAATTGCTTTCTTTAACTGGTTTCCACCAGAAACTGATTATGGTTATTCATTCACCACTGACTGAAGGGCCATGAAATTCATAAACCAGTGCCGGGAGTTTGGAACATTTTTTCAGGTTCCCCCTCTTCCTTCCGAAGGGATGCTCCGGCGTTGATTGTTTTCACGTAGGAGGTGTAAGCCGGTTCTGGTGTTTCATTCCACCATTTTCGGGCCCGTTCTGTTATTGATATGGTTAATATTGTAAAGCAATATAAATACCATTTGTAAAAAGGGTTGTACCGTATATTCTCAAATAAAATAAATTAAAATTAATTAATAAAAAAGTAAAAAATATCGGTCGACACTTAAAACCAAAAATACGAAGTTAAAAAATAAAAAAATTTAATGAACTCCTTCTTTACTTTAGGGTATGTATATATAGATATTATCTACCCAAATTTGAAAATGATATTTTATTTCGCTTCGAGAGATTTCGTGCCAACACACCGGGAGACAGGCAAAGTTCGACGGAAAAAGGGCAAAAAAAACTATGTTGTTCGTGATATAGGGACCTTAAACCGTAGATAAATATAAAAAAGGTAGTAAAAAAGTAAGGAAAAAGAAAATGGGACTTTCTAATTATGAAAGTTTCAAGGACCCTTTATTTAGTTATTTTTGCGGACACGTATGGTCTAGACATATTTGTTCCCATGAATTAACGTCTGCTGCAAATTGAAGTGGCGATACCTTAGTTGGAGGAGAATGTCCAGGCATACTATATTTATGTCGTGCGTTGTAATATAGCTTTTAAACAGAATTTACTGGTTCAGTTTCTTTTAGCCATTATTAAATTTCACTTCGTTACTGTAACTCAGGGACCCAGAATTTCTATTAGGTCTTTGTACGGCTGTAAAAGTTACCAAATTGGTGAACTAAAAAAGCCCGACTTTACCGTTGCGGTGCGAACAAAAACTAAGGATGCTAGAGTCCATATATTTTAAATGTATTTTAGGCTTTCTTTAATAAAAAGTAATTTTTTTAGCAACTGTTAATTTCATTTGCCACAGGAATAACTATTTTATTTCTAAACAAACTACTTTATATAACCTAATTTCGAGGGTGGTTTCTTTGTGTAGCATAGTCTGTAACGTACTTCTGACAAAAATACTACTAGGAAAGGAAGTACCACCACAGCAGAAATTTCTCGAAGGTCGGGTCTATTTGGGCAGCTGCTTGGTTGGTAAACACACGTTTGTTTTCAGATCACGAGATATCAGTAGTCTCACGTACGGTCTGAATAATACGTTGTCCGCCTCTTTACTTCAAGTGGTGCGGCGTGCAATGGGAGAGAGCACTGCTTGGAGTGAGTTTGAGAGATTAGAATCCCAAATGAGGAAATCCGGAGAACGAATACGGCTGACGGATGCTTCCGGAAAGAGCGGCTCAAATTACAGTGGAGATGGGATGGTCACATGGCGAAAGAGAACAACGCCAGATGGGGGCCTACAAGATTTTTAGTTATGGCGCGCAAGGGGAGAGTGGAAAGACCACAAGGAGATTTGGCGAGGACGACATTCAGAATATCGCAGGAAACCACTTTAAAACACAACGGGCTTTGGACAGGGAAAGTTGGAAAGAATTTGGAAGGAGGCCTTCATCCGGGAGGATGGATGAGACCCAGGTCTTAAAAAGAAGAAGTAGAAAAGAAGGAGTCCGTGTAACGTGTTAAAGTGTAACATGTAACCTGTATCCCTTCTATGCCGGAGACCAGAGTTTCAATGGTCGCTTAATCTAATTCATCTTAGAATGGAAGAGATTAATAACTTGAATCCTTTCAAACATTTTGCCAGATAAAATTATCAAAACTTAATGCAGTTCGTGATAATTTTCCGCTCCAACTTACACATTATGGCAGAGTATTCCAGAATTTTTTTTTAAAATATTTTGAATAGCCCTTTTCGAGATGAGGTGGTCTTTGGCCATTTTTTAAAAATAATCCCAGACAATAATACAAATAGGAAAAGGTATTTTTTTATTAGTTATTACATCATATATATTTTTTGAATTCGTGTTTTCACAAGCTTACATTTGACACCTCACTTGATATTGGTCGGGTAAATTTTTTTTAACTTCCAACTTTCACTCCGTTAAAGCCAAAGCTCTTAAGTCAAAATTTATCTTTCAAAACTATTACGGCTCTGGATTGGGCCGTCTATTCCTATATTTTCGTGCCAAATTTCCAAGTTTCTGTGTTTATATAGTTTCGGAAAAAAAATTAGGGAGTGACAAAACGGGATATCGAAAGTTCCGTACGGGAACATTGACAACGTGACGGTCTTCTTTCAGGAAGGACAACGGCTAACCATCCGTAGTACATTACCTAGTAAAGCCCCGCACTTTGACCACTCGGAAGCGGCATTCCAATTGGAATACATATAAAGAGAAACAAACCACACAGGCAAAAGGCAAGAAGAGAGTCGACTCTTACGTTCACATAATCGGGTGTCGGTACTTCACCGGAAAAAAAAAATCACTTTGTGGCGGTCTTTAATCGCCTTGGAAGCGTTTCTTGCTTACGCGTAATGAAAGGGTTTCATCGGGTTCCAATCCGGCAAGTCAGTGAAACTATTTTACTCATTTTATTAAGCTATATTTGGAACTTTGGCGTGTGGTTTAAATGGTGCCGTGTGAAATACCAACGAATGTTACCGGCCCTTGGACAATGTTGGAGGGGGACAACGGATATTATTGATATTCCTCGCCAATAATCCATTCCTAAAAGGGGTAATTCCCTATTCAGGCGGCGAGGTTAATTAATACAAAAAAAGATAAGATCCCTATTGTAACACAGGTCGAGGTACGGGCCGATGCATCAACCCACGAAAAATGTATTGGTTTCATTTTGGTTTGCGTCACTAAAGATGATAGGTTTTGAGATGTTGTTACAAAGAAACCAATTGCCTAATGCCAAATGGGTTATAACTTTTGTCTCTATATATAAATGTAGCAAAATATGGAAAAAGTTCCCCTCTTCAACATATATCGCTCCGAATTATTATAATAGTTGTGTTCCCTCTGTCCATCTTAAACAAATACGACACTGCGGCCAAATCTAAAAGTTGAGTTTTAATTTGTTGTATTCCATCTGAGAATAGGTGTGTTGATAAACTGTGAATGAAAAACGTTAATTAAAGAAGTCGGAAGTTTTTTGCGCAATAATAAAAAAAAAGGTTTTTGTATTTATGGGCATAATATACGTACTGCTGGCAGATTCCTAAAAGCGGTACAAGAGCACCGCGTGTGAGGGAAAAAAGCGCTTTACATTGGTTCTTGGAAAAATGCTATGGACTCGATGGGGAAATGCAAGCTGGCTCTAAATCATTAAACAAAGGGATGTGGTTCGCCTTATAAAAGAATGCATCAACGAGGGTTGTACGCTGAATAAAAAGTTACAAGTTAATAGGGATATTATATATTAGAGCGGACTAAAAATATATTTCTTGTAACTGCCACCACTCAGGAAGGAATAAAGCGCGCTACATTCCATCGACCACTTTCCATTGAAAGTACTTGTAGAATAACCCCAAGTCACTAACCATTTCTTCCATTTTCCCAAGGAATCAAGGTTGTTGGTAAAATTCGGGTTCTCCCAAAACAGGCCACTAGATCTCTTCTGGATATAGAATCAATTAAATGCCAGTGCATGTTTGCGGTTCAGAGCCCTTATTCATGGAATGCCGTTTTCTACTGTTGGTCAAAATTGGTTGAACTTTGTACAGGATTAAGAAATGTATGTGGAGTGTAAAGTTTTCTAGTATACGAAATAACATCCCCACCTTTTGGGAAGGTAAAATTCTCGTCTGCATCGCTTCTGAATGTTATCGGTCCATTACCAAAGATTTATTTAAAGGCGAATCAGTTTCTTCCTCAATACACGGTGAACTCACCTTGTTTCTCATGCTTGTATGGTTCGACGTAATAATGCCAAAATTTGAAACTTATTTAAAGGATTACCCATTTAGGTTATTGACATATGTAAAAATAATTCTTAGCATTATATTTACAGGTATGCTTTTAATTTAAATAATCAATTTTTTTTTAAACTATCTAAAAAGACTAAAGGAAACATAAATAAAGCTCTAAAAATGTGCTTTTCCTAGATTTAAATTTTTACGATTTATTAAAACCAATTTCCTTCGTTATATGTCAACGCTTTTTCGCTGCAATTTACTCGCATTACCCAACGCTGTGTTTTGCCCGTTAGGCATCCGGCCAAATCCATTTTATAACGACGTTATTAGATTTTCATTTTATTATAATTTAGTTGAGACTGCGTCTCAAAGTCTTGAAGCGTTAAATAAACAAACAAACATTTAATTAGCTTAAATACTGTCGATCACACGGACGTTGGAATTATGAGGAAATTCTGGGTAAATTGTTTTCTTTTTTGCGCTTTTGATTGCCTGAAATCAGGGCTTGAATGTCTAAGGAAGCTGGAGGAAGTAATGGAAGCTTAAAGCCTAAGAATAATTGCTCGTGCATGGAGCGGAAATTCGCATCCGCTGGGAAACAAAAATATTCGCAGTTTTTGGTAGGCTAACGGCTATGATGAAGTTTAATATGACAGTAGATTTCTATTTTAGCTACATTCTTAAGGTTTTGTTTCGATACTGTGTCTGAAACTTCTTTGCTTCATTGATTATAAATATAACCAAAACATATATTTGATAAAAAAAATCACCTGCTAATTGTGAAAAAACCCATTTAAAAACGCAAAAGCTTTGTGTACATGGAGTGATCTTAACTCCTCAAATTTCTTAATTTTTCGGACTAACTATAAATTGGGGTTTTTGAAAAAAAAAATTTTTTTGTCAAAAAAGGGAAAGTCATATATAAGTTTCGTACAAAACTATTTTTTTTTGTTGTAGTTAAAAGGTCAAACTGAAAATAAATTTTTTAAACTTAGCACCGATGACTGCCGACAATTCCCAAAAAAAACCTGAGCTCGTGTGACGTCACAATGTTTATTTCTCCTCAACAGCACAGACAGTTGATACGAGTTTTCAATCAATTTTTTTTGTTTTAATCATCAGTGTATTGATAAATTTTATTGAAACTTTCTAATCTAAAAGGTTATCGTGTTGTTTCGTACCATTTTTACGAATACTACGAAAACAACTACCGAAAAAGATGGTTTTTAAATGTGCCACAAGATGTTAAACGTTGAAATCAATGGTTCCAGCAGCACGACGTATTAATCCTAAAACAACATCAAATTTTTTTGTTGTGAAGATCACTTCGATGGAAATATTTTTAATATAATAATGTTTTTTAATAACCATTCATATGAGAATATATTATCGAATGATTTTTGTTTTATTTAGTGTTCAAAATTTATGTATCCAGCTAGATTATACACTGGACCAACTGGAGAGCGTAAATTGCACACGTTAGTGAATTAAATTAGATCCAATTAAAATTAAATTATTACCAACAATAATTTTTCTTGCCCTAAAACTTTAATAATTTGACATTTTATACATAGGTTGAAGCTGTTGGCACTACGTACGTGAAAACATTTAACATAATGACTCACAAACATGGCGGAGCCAATCGTGGCGCTCTCCTAGTCACGTGATTTTTTTTATATTTTATAAATTTTAAATGTAAAAAATTTTAAAAAGTTTATTCGCATCGATTATATTATTAGTTATGAAAAGTTTTAAAATAAAGTAAACAAAAATGATAATTATTTTTATTCCAAAACCAATTACGGGAACTATTATTGCATGCTACATATAAGTAGTATAGGTTTTCGAATTATCTAGTTACTAGAAGTATTGGAATAGATAAGCCAATTTCTTTCAGATAATGTAACCGATAGCATCATTCATAAAATAGGATATATTTTTCTGATTCAAGCAACCCTCCATTAGCAACATACCGTATGCGAAGATACAACTTCGTTAGCAACATCTAAGCTCAAGACTTCGCCTCCAATATCAACGAAGGTGTCTATCTGTTCAGAAATTTTGGTTTGATTTTGCCGATGTCTGCTGCGTGGTGTAGTTCATCATATAAACTTAAATAAGAAAGTATACTCTTATATGTGAGATAGAATTAGGGACCTAATTACGAAAGTCGAGCTGCAACGCAATGCCAGAAATATCGTAAGATGGAATCAGTATTTTGTTTTAATTTAATGAACGAAAGTTCTAGCATTTTGAAACTGGTGCATGGCAGTGCCCCGCCAAGTCGAGCAGAAAGCACAGCCGTACCATCCTTTTCTCGAAGCCACTCACGGCATTTCGACCCCCCGGTAACTTCGTTGTAGATGAAGCTAGAAGCCTGAATTTTCAGTGACCAAGAGACATACTATACTAGCTATATTCCGAAATTACCTACTATTTATACCTTATAGTTTACGAACTATCGAGTCGAAGTTCTTTAATTTGTCACTGACACACTCACCGATCATCAAATTCTAAAGTACTTCTAGCAGACACAAACTTCAAATTTTGAATTTGG
>CM032447.1:55200945-55254358 GCA_019049505.1 Pachyrhynchus sulphureomaculatus
AAGTGCATAGAGCTAGGTGGAGATTACTTCGAAAATAAAAATTATTTTTGTCCGTATTTTATTTTGTTTTCTTGACTAGGCCGCGAACTCTTCAATCGTCCTCGTATATATGATGTAATACTCGAAAAAGTTTTTCTTTGTATTGTTTTGAAAAATGGCAAAAAATGCCTCTGATCAAAAAATTTCGAAAAAAATTCTGTAACATTCTCCTTAAAGTGTAGATTGAGCGAAAATTATCACGAGTGCATTATGTTTGATGATTTATCTGGTATAAAAAAACTGTTTGAGTGACAATATGGTGGAAGTATTTTTTTTGTGGAAAGTTGTAAGTTTAATCGGGCTAACCTGAGCTACGAAATATCAATACGTATTCGGTACAATCAGTAATATACTCATAATTTTCAGAAGATTACTGCCTTAAACACTTGGCCGATCATAGGTAAAGTAAATTTCCTTGATAACTGATGACCAACGTATAGGTACCGAGACAAAATAATTTTATTTAATTTGTTTATAATTAAACAAATATTTAGGTGGTAAACATTTGTTTTAAACTTTTACGCTTTTTGTATATTCTTGGTAGTTCTTATATCGAAAATGAATGTGTGACTGAATTTCATAGAATACTTCAGCAATCACGATACGGAACATTAATTGTGCATACTTAATAGTTATTGAATATGTCAATTAATACATCGAATACGTACATCGATTATGAGGGAGGGGATTTGGGAATACTGGATAATACTGTGGTAGAACACACGTAGCCACATCTACTTATATGGTATATGTTTTTTAATATGATCAGTAGTAATCAAAGCAGAAATTTTTGTGGTTTGTTTAAATACCGTTCTGCCAAAATTTAGAAAATCGCACATCATGTTTGCTGTCAAGGTGACTTTATTTTTTGTTTTTACCAGGTTCCTTATCTTCCTATATGCTTTAGTTTGAAGCGTGCTGTTATTTTGAGTATTTTGAGAAATAATATGGACCGAATTCTGAAAATGTATATACAGAGGTTTGTCAGTATATTCTGGCTAGTAAAAAATGGTAACAACAATATATAATTTCTAGTTAAACCAGATGTAGAGAGCAAACTCTTCATTTTTAATGGAGCCGCTACATAAACTCCTGGACAAAATTAACGCAACAATCTGAAAATTAATTTATCTTTTTCTTATGTCAGTTTTAAAGTTTATCGCGTATTTGAATAGTAGGCTATGCATATTTTGTTTCGTTGTTCATGACAGAAATCAAAACAATTCGTTTAGATTTACAGTTTTAAAGAATTTTTTAGAAGATAAACAATTTTCTGTAATAATGCGATAGATTTTCTTTAAAAGTAAGCTTATAAATTGTTCCCTTTTTCAAAGTAATACGTTTTTGTGGTAGTCTGTTTTATTTTTGACCCTGAAGAATTAGAAAAATGAATCGAACAAGGAATTTAACTGAACACGAGGTAGTGCGAGCCTCAGTTTTATTGGACGAGGGATATTGTCAGAGTTATGTTGCCAATTTGTTAGACAAACATCGTTCCACAATAAGTCGTATGGTAAGACGCTTGAATGTAGTAGGAACTAATTCTAGAAGGCTAGGGCAAAGGCGAAAACGATGCACTAGCGACCTAGATAAACGTTTTATAAGACAATATGCTTTAAGAAACAGGACTGTCACTAGTTCTATAATAAGAAACGAACTCGAAGCTGTTCGCAATGTCACAATTTCTTCTAAACCAGTTAGAAGACGGTTAAATGAAGCTGGATGAAACAGTAGGAGACTGAGCCCTTGCTTACTAGAGAGAACAGAGTTGCTAGGTTACGTTTTGCTGGAAATCACGAAAACTTGGTCTATGGATGATTGAAAACAAGTTTTCTTCACAGATGAAACTAGGGTTAGTCTAAAACATCCAGATGGTCGTGAGCGAGTATGGCGAAGACCAGGAGAGAGGTTTGCTCCTTGCAATATCTCTGCAAGGATTCCATTCGGCGGTGGCTCTGTTATGTTCTGGGGTGGCATCTGCTTTGATGCTCGCACAGAGTTAGTTCCTGTCCGTACGAGATCCATGAATGCTGACTACTATCTTGAGAATATTGTAATAGAAGATGTGATGCCTTTCGGTCATTTTGTGGGGTCCAATTTCCTGTTTATGCAAGACAACGCTCGACCTCACGTGGCTAGAGAGGTACTCGATTATCTTAATCAAGTTGATATACCGATTATGCAATGACCACCAAAAAGCCCGGATCTGAATCCGATAGAATATGTATGGGATCACCTTAAGACAAATGTGAAACGTTATATACTTGCACCTAGAAACCTGAGGGAACTTGAAAATGCAGTTATCACAGAATGGGAGCAAATTCCTCAAGATTTTATCCAAAATTTAATTAGAAGCATGCCTAGGCGCATAAACGCTGTCATACGAAGTAGAGGAGGTAACACACGCTAGTAGTGTTCCAGTTACACCATTAATTTTGCTATTAGTGTCCCAGTTTATTTTTTTCATTAATACATAATTTTTAACGATTTTGTTATTAGGTCTTAAGAATAATTTTAATTCGAATCTTATAGAGAAATTTGGTAGCTAATTCACTTTTAAAGTATCCGAATAAGTTTTTTATAACTTTTAGTGTAACCAATGTTCGTAAAAAAATTATTAAAATTAATTCATTATAGAGATTTGTATGATTTAATATATTGTTGCGTTAATTTTGTCCAGGAGTGTATTAGGACTGCTGTTATTAATAATTTTGTATTAATGTTCTTTTAACATTTTACCAAATGTCTCGCAATTGCATGGAATTATTATTATAATACAGATAAATAATATAATAATATGTAAATATAGGAGACTGTTAGGTGACCCTTAAGGGGATATACCTAGTCATTTGGGTTAAAAATTCGATTTTTGTATTTTTACATTTTCTTTTAGTATGATATCTTAAGAATATTTTCGGTAAGTTTTGTAAGAACCGGAAATTGACCAAGTTATAGCAGTTTTAAAGAAATGCCGTTGCGTAGAGTTTTCAAAGCAGGTAGTGAGCAGCTGTTCTCGGGTCAGCCCTCGCCGACCTTAATTCGATTTTAATGTATTTTAAACTTTTTCTTTCATAATACAATACAGATCTTGAATTGTCCCTCACAGAAGAGACAACTGTTATTCTAAGGTTCAATATTCGAATGTGGGAGTTTGTTCAGTACTGTTGTACAGGGTGAGTCAACGATAGAGTAAAGTTCATTATCTCATTTGTCTCGGGAATGACAAAAAAATGTTATGGGAATGTTAAGGTGCACAGTTTAAAATTATTTTTGAGTGTAGAGGGTACTTCAAAAAAGTGTGGCCGATATAACATATGTTCTTTTAAATCGAACATCCTATTTTCTAATTTATTTTTAAATTCTGCGTGAAATTTTATAACTTTTTTTTATTAATAATGTTATATACCTAAACCTAGTAGTTTTTCTAATATTTCAATTTTTTAAAAAAATACTAGTTTTCAGTTTTGTAAAAAATTGGCAGTAGCCCCATTGTTTCTGAAGGTGTAACACTCATAATTGGTACGAGCGTTCTTTAGAGATGAAAAAAAAGATATATGTAAAGAAATTTGAGTTAGATGCTACAGGGTGTTCAAAATAAATATATGTATTTCGACTATTTTACATTGAAAAATCTCAAATTTTTTAAATGGCACACTCTGTATATTATTATTTTTCTGATAAATTTTACAACACCCTCCAACTTTTATTAAGTATGTCATATACCTATTTCTAATAGTTTTCAATTTATTTTGGACTTTCAGTTTTTATCCTTGTTTTTAATACACTTACGCTATTGTGAAAACATAAACAAATAGTTAATAATAATTTTAATATAGTTTAACTTATCTAATGATTAATTATTATGACGTAATAAATGTTCAAAAATATGCCCGTCTACTTGAATACACATGTTTAGTTGTTTTACTATATTTTCCTTCACTTTCCTTAGCATAAAGGGCGTTATTGTCCTGTACGCATCCCGTATCCTATTTTCCATATCTATTGGTGTTGTAGGGGATTGAAATATTAGAAAAACTACTAGGTTTAGGTATATAACATTGTTAATAAAAAAGTTATATAAAATTTTACGCAGAATTTAAAAATAAATTAAAAAACAGGATGTTCCATTTTAAAAAAAAAATATTATATCGGCCACACTTTTTTGAAGTACCCTGTATACTCAAAAATAATTTTAAACTGTGCACCTTAACATTCCCTAAAACTATCGTATTTAACATTTTCTCGTCATTCCCGAAACAAAAGAGATAATGAACTTTATTCTATGGTTGACTCACTCTGTACAGTTTACTCGTAGCAGTTCACTCGTAGCAGTTATTAAAGTTTACATTTTAATTGGTTTTGTTAAATATAATGAGAGCTCTGGGAGTTCATTTTGGCCGAAACTCACATGACTACGCAGTTACGGAGAACCAATTGAGCTGGCCGAGCGACAATTTCTACAAAGTACAAAAAGCTAGAATGTGTCATAGACAAGAACAAATTAATGTTCTAGAAGCTCAAATAGCTGATGAAGATTCAGCATATGGCTCTGGAGACGATGATTTATTTACAGGTAAGAATTTATTTTTGTATGTGGCTTTTGAAACTTATACTTTTAAACGCGTTTTTCTCGAAATATCTTTTTCTTGAAAACCGCTTTTGGTACATATTTTCTCTAGACATATTGCTTGTTTTTGAACGAAGGAATTTTGATTTTACCAAGAATTTTTATTTTTAATTAGCAGAAATATAAAACGCGGTAACGTTATTTTTTCGCTTTTTTGTTTAAACCAATGCCATTTGATGATTTTTTTAAAAATTCTTCTTTCAAAGAAAAGATTGATCCTCTAGTAAGCTAATTTCGGTGTAGCGCTACCATTTCTTTTTTAATTAAAATTTCACAAATTGTATTTTAACCTATGTATGTATATAAAAACCTAATTTAGAAAATGAGTAGTTCCTCAAAAAACTAGATACATCCCTTTAATAAAATACATCAAAAGAAAAAGGGAAATCCTTTACATTTTGATTAATTTGACGACTTTTGGTTTAAGGAATTGTCTCCCAGAATAGTTATCGTGTGTTAAAATTAAACTATTACAATACTTTTCAACTTTATATTTTAAATTTAAAACTGAACGACGCGACGCGGCATTCAAGCTAGTTCAACATTACTTGCAAAACGCAGAGGAATCGATATTGATTGGCCAGCATGAACGTCATTCGGAATTTCGATGCGGAGGTTATGTAAAACTTATGGCTTGATAAACTTTAAAATTTGTTTTGGAAGTAAGCTGTAATATGGTGCAGGCTTTTAAGGCTTTAGCTTTTGGTTTTCGTTTAAAATAATCTCTTCCGGTAAATTTAAAAAGATTCTGCCTTCGGATTTACTGTAAAAGCTAGGATTATTGCATATCTGATTTTTTCAGTGTAAAAATCGATAAAGAAATTTACCAAGTACTTTCCTTGCACAGAAGTAATTTTGAAATAAGCACTGAATGTAGTAACTTAACCCAATTAAATTAATTTTGAAGGATTTCTAAGAGAACATGTAACTCGCATCGGGGCATACTGTCGCTATATTAATAGTGAAGCTCCATCATTTTTAGTATATGTTATTTTGCCGAAGTGTAAATAACATTTTTTTTTTTTGAACGTTGGATATGTGGAATTAAGTGTCAACAAAACACCATTTGCGGGAAGCGTTACTTTTCTTGTTTAATTCGAAGAAGAGCGCTGCTGAAAGTCATCAGTTGCTGTCGGAAACCTACGGTGAATATATTCCATCTACAAAAACATGTGAGAACTGGTTTCGACGCCTTAAAAGTGGTGATTTCGATATAGAAGACAAAGAAACGTAGAGACCAGCCGAAAAAGTTTAAAGATGAAGAATTGGAGGCACTACATCCGTGCCAAATTGAAAAACTTGCGGAATCATTAGGAATTGATCGCACAAAGATTTCCAAGCTCTTATATGTAAAAGCAAGGAAATTGGGTACCCTACGAATTGAAACCGAGAGACGATTTTTCACCTGTGAACAACTGCAATCGGAAAGGTTTTTTTTGCATCGTGTAATTGGTGATGAAAAATAGATACGCTATGACAATCCAAAGCGCAAAAAATCATGGGTGAAGCCTGGTGAACCATCAATATCCTCGCTAAAGCCGAATATTCATGGCTGCATGCTTACGCTGCGTATCTGGTGGGATTAGTTGGGTGGAACTATTATTTGGGAACGTTACCGACAACAATTGATGTAAGCGTCGAGCGTTGAAAGAAAAACGACCGTAATATGCCAAAAGCGATTTTTCAACATGACATCGCTCGGCGACAGGTTGCAAAACCCGTTAAGGAAACGCTTGGATCAGATGTCCTACCTCGTCCGCTGTACTTACCAGACATTGCTCCTTCTGATTATTACTTGTTCCGATCGATGATGCACGGCTTGTCTGAACAGCGCTTCCATTCCTATGATACCAAAAAATGGGTCGATTTGTGAATAGCCTGAAAAGATGAGTCGTTCTTTCAACGTGGTATTCATATGCAGTCACAAAGATGAGAGAAAGTAGTGGTTAGCGATGGACAATATTTTGAATAATTAATTTGTAACCATTTTTTTACAATAAAGCGATATTTTTACCGAAAAATCGCTCAAAATTAATTTAAACACCCAATACCATATCTATTTATACATTTATTGTTATAAATAATTATAATCATATTAAATGCATGGTTTCAACAAAATTTAATTTTAGCTTTAGGATCTAGAATCTTTTATTTAGAATTAGAAAGGTTAAACCTGTAACTATTATACAAAGAGGTAAACTAATCATGATTATACCTTTGTGTCTTAAGATCTTTACATATCATTAACCTAAATAACTTGGTCTAATAATTGGTTTTCTATAAATATAGTAAGAGGGAACTTAAGATATTTCATGAGTATACACTTAAAATTAAGGTTAAGATTAAGTTAAAGGTAATCCTGTGTTAGGGAGTCGTAGGGTCTCATGTAGTGACGTCTGAGGTTGGGTGGAGGTCCTTAGGCGTTTCTGACTGTGGGGTTGGAGTGGTGAGTAAGCTTTATCCAGGAATTTGAGCTGAGCGTTGCTCATGAATTCTCAGATTGTGGGCATTTGAACGTCTCGATGAATCTGGATGTTACGGACAACCCGGGGGGCTTTGGCGATGATTCGGAGGGCCTTGTTTTGAATAGACTGGAGGATATGCACCCTCTCTGGTTTGCATGATATTTGATGATTATTTTGTAAATTGTCAACTTGTTGTATGTTGATAATTTACTGGACGTGCATATTAGCATGAAGGTCTGGTCAGACTTGGGAATATCAGGGGTGAAGATGTTGAATGAGGAGGGGAGAGGACGGAGCCTTGGGGGACACCGGCTCGTATGGACTTGACGTCGAATGTGGTCTGGTCGACTCGAACTTTTCATGTATCAGTAGATATCGCTATTAATATATCCTCGGCATATGCGTAACTTCATTCATCAAAAATAAAAGGATCCTTCGAACTAACTTTAGACTAAACTAAATTAGCTGTTTTGCATTACAATTCACAAGAAGTGAAGAGCTAATTTTAAAATATTTTTAGTTTTTCTCTAATACTACTAACTGCATGGTTACGAAGCAATTCGCTTTATCAACCTTTTCATAAATATATTTATAGCAACTAGCAGATCCAATTTATATAGAAAGTCCTGTTTAAAAGCCCTGTTGCACAGAAGAAAGAGTAGTGTATTTTACACAACAAAGCAATTATTTTCTCACGTATTACGAGTATATTTTTAAAAATTTTAGAAAAACCTACTATCTTTATTTTTATAAATGGGAGTTACTACTAATCTTTTAAGTAGGTCGAATAAGGTACCACTTATTGAGGATTATTTAACAAGATACAGAACTTGATCTATTATACTCAAAGCGATTTTTTCTTAATATGTTGGCAGATATGCTATTCGTTCTACAAGAATATTGACTTTTAAGGTCCTTAATAATAGAAGCTAAAAAGAGTTAACGTTGCTGAATGCGACATAGTTACGTAAGGAGACTCCGATCTGTCACTCAATTTGCTGGGCGTTAGTTTGGGAGGAAATATGTCTTGGTATGTACAAGGTGATCATTTTTAGACGCCCGGCCCGATTTATGAAAAATTATTGGATATTTATTTTTTTTTTAATGTAGAATGGTATAGTGCATATGAAGGAGTATACTGACTTATTTGATATTTGGTAGTGAAAACGACGCTAGGCGCCACCATGTCAAACAACTTTGTTTTCCTTCCACATACCTTTTGTAAAACGGCATTGGAAAGCCCTAATTTTTTTCAACATTTTTTTCCTTAAATTATTTTTCTAATTTGTATTACCAAAAAGTTATGCAGCAAAAAACCCTCTAAAAATTAATTTTTTGTCATTGGCGTTGCCATGGATCGTTTGGCACGTTTGGCACTTTCCAAACAATTTATCTAGTAGGCGGTTGTCATACTTTTATTCCGACAGTCATTATAATAATATTAGTTACTATGCTGTTGAGGTTTTTCCTCTGATATTTTTGCTTTTAAGTGTTCAATATCATTTGTCGTAGTTTTGTATATAATAATAGTGTTTTAGAGGTTTTTCCTGCATATTTTTTTGCAAAACAAATTAGAAAATAACCGGTCAAGTGCAAGTTGAACTTGCGCAATTAGTGTTCCGTACGTTGATAGCATTTAAAATAAAAAAAAATTGTTACGGGAGTATAAAATGATCAGCGAATTCACAAAACAGACTCTAAATGAGTTTTCAACAAAGTTTATATCCGATCTTTACTGAAAACTGATGACCTTGAAATTTTTTATTTTTATATATCAGATAAATTATTAAAGGTAATGCACTAGTGATAATTTTCGTTCAACCTACACCTCGTAGAGAATATTCCAGAATTTTTTCAAGTACTTTTCGAGTTAAGGGGGGGGCAGCGATTTATCGCGATTTTTGAAAAATAATACAAAGAAAAGTGTGTGCAACTATTATACTATATATATATATATATATATATATATATATATATATATATATATATATTATATATATATATATATATATATATATATATATATATATATATATATATATATATATATATATATATATATATATATATATTGTTCTTACAAGCTTTCATTTGACACCCCACTCAATGACCTAGTGAATTTTTTTTTTTGATTTCATATTTCACCTCCCAAAACTAACCGCTTAAGTGAAAATTTAACTTTCGAAACTACACGGCTCTGATGAGGCCAACAATTCCTATATTAGTAACAAATTTCAACTTTCTAGGTCAAATAGTTTCGGAGAAAATCGCGTGTGACGGACAGACAGATGAACAGACGGACAGACCGACGGACAGACACCGAAGTGATGTTATAAGTGTTCCGTTAGTTTTCTTTAACTTATTTATTTTACTAAATTTAATTTCTTTAACTAATTTATTTTACTAAATTTAATTTATTTAACTTATTTATTTTACTGAATTTAATTCCTTTAACTAATTTATTTTACTTAATTTAATTTATTTAACTTATTTATTTTACTGAATTTAATTTCTTTCACTTATTTATTTTACTGAATTTAATTTCTTTAACTTATTTATTTTACTGAATTTAGTTTCTTTAACTAATTATTTTACTAAATTTAATTTCTTTAACTTATTTATTTTACTGAATTTAATTTCTTTAACTTATTTATTTTACTGAATTTAATTTTTTTAACTTATTTATTTTACTGAATTCAATTCCTTTAACTTATTTATTTTACTGAATTTAATTTCTTTAACTTATTTATTCTACTGAGTTTAATTTATTTAACTTATTTATTTTACTGAATTTAATTTCTTTAGCTTATTTATTTTACTGAATTTAATTTTTTTAACTTATTTATTTTACTGAATTCAATTCCTTTAACTTATTTATTTTACTGAATTTAATTTCTTTAACTTATTTATTCTACTGAATTTAATTTATTTAACTTATTTATTTTACTGAAGTTAATTTATTTAACTTATTACAAAAAAACAATTTAAGGAAAAAATGTTCAAAAAAATTAGATTTTTCCAATGCCGTTTTACAAAAGGTATGTCGATGAAACAAAAGAATTGTTTGGCGTAGCGGCGTCCAGTGTTTTTTCACTACCAAATGTCAAATACGTCAGTATACTCCTTGACATGCACTATAGCATTCTACACTATATAATATATATATATATATATATATATATATATATATATATATATATATATATGTGTATATATATATATATATATATATATATATATATATATATATATATATATATATATATCCAACAATTTTCCATAAATCGGAGACGGGCGTCTAAAAAATGATCACCCTGTACAAGTTGCATGCATAGCACAGAGAGCTTATCTCCTGGAGCGGAGAAGCAGTAGCTTATGAAGAAGGAGAAGATTCAATTAAGTATCATGTTGTGAAATTAACATTATGTAAGCATATCGTACCTGCTTACCATGGAAAGTTCAAGGAATCCTCTCATTTCTTTTTTTATAGTAAAGGGTTGATTACAGGAACGTATCTAAGAGGGGCCAGGAGGCATATCCCCCATTCCGTATGTATGTATGTTGTATATTTATTCGGCATATTAGTTACTCTTATATTTTCTAGTAAGTTTGAAATCTGCAAAGTTTAACAACAATTGAGTGATATAAAAGTAATTACCTATTGTACATTTCTCAGAAATATGGAAATTTAAATTGATGGAAGAATAGACCTTTAAGTTCAAAGATTTATTGTCATAATACTTTCCTTTCCATTACAATTTCAAAAAGCGTAGAAATTTTGGCAGACTCATAAGCGATAAATTAAAGAACAAATTGAAAATCGCCGAGAACAGTCGGAAGCCAATTTAAAATCAATGTAAAAGTCCATGTGATCAGTGGCGTAGCAACAGAAAGAAACATTAATGGGCCATCATAAAGCTGAGTGGCTTATAGGGAGCACTTTTTCGCCTCCTACCCCTTTTCATTGGCTTCGCCACTGTGTGATGCGGATGCATTTGGATGTTTTTAAACAATAATACATAGAATGATTAGCTATTGCATGCGAATATGCTATTTTTGATGGTGTAAATCTTGAAAAATATATTCAACTAACTAGAATTCTTCAAAAGAAAGCAACTGCATAAATTTACTTAGGAGGGTTGGGCAATAAGACAAGAAAAAAACATTTTTAAGTTTAAAATTTATTTTATTTTTCAACACAGTCTCCTTTTAGCTCGACCCACTTAGTCCAACGTTTTTCTATCTTTCGTATCCCATCTAAAAAATAACCCTTCAAAATATGTTTCAGCAATCACCTCATCGTTTGAGCCAAATTTTTTCCACTGATCCATTTTTTCATATTCGGCGAATATGGTGGATACGGAAGCAAGCGTATCTTAACTCATGGAATTTTGCCATGACGATGACACAAGTGCGTATGTGTGCATTATCTCGATAAAAAAGAGGAGCCAAATGCGGACGTTTTTCTTTCTCAGCATTGTTGAAACGATCCAATAAGTTAATGCTGCTCTTTTCAAGGTAATCAACGTGGATTATGCCGCGTGCATTTCAAAACACTGTGGCCATCACTTTGTTGGCCGATAAAGTCGCCTTGGTCTTCTTTGACGCCCTACGGAAATCCACTGCTTGGACTATTCTTTGGTCTCTGGTGTGCTGTGATGATTCCATGTTTTGTCAACAGTTATGAATCGACGCCGAAAATCATTCCGATTGCGCTTTAACATCGCCAAACATTCCTTTGACACACGTGCATCTTTTTTGTCAATTGTAAGCAATCGCGGCACCTCTTTTGTGGAAAGCTTCCTCACATCCAAATGAGTTGTTGTCCTGCACCCGTTCAATTGAGATGCCCACAGTCTCAGCATTCTCATACACTTTTACTCTCCGATCATTTATTATTATGTCGTTGATTTTTTCAATCATTTCTGATATGGACGACCTTGACGTTCCTCATCAAAAATGCTTTTACGGCCGCGCTTGACTTCAGCTATTCAATATTTTATGGTTGATAACGAAGGCGTAAAATTCCCATAAACTTGCTGAGTTCCCTTTTTATCTCGTCATTCGGTTTTTTTCCAAAAACAAATATTTTATCGCTGCTCGATATTCAATTTGTCCATTGTTGTACAATCACAAAAGTTGTTCTATTTAAATGGCTGCCACTAACAAAATAAATCACGCAGCGTCTTGAAAATTTGACAAGATACTTGCAAAGGGTTATGTTTACGAAAAAGAAAATTTTTTAAATAGTAGTGGGGCCATATCTGGTCGAGGCCAGGTACTCATCATATAACCTTCGTATTTATATTTTTATTTATTTTAAATGAGATAACTCTTTTATTTTTTCATGTTTATGATTGTTTGAATTCCTCAATCGACTTTATATACGTATAATATGATATGACATATGTCAACCGTAAACATTTCCAGGATGTAAGCATCTGAAAATGAGTTCTTTACACTTCGGTAGGTCCTAATATCTAAATAATGCCTTTTAGAGGAATACGCTTTGCATATTCTTATTTTACTTCAGGCTATGTAACATAAAAGGATTGTTTGCATTGTAATACGGATTATAATATCTTTCTCGTTTCAACACCACCCTTTCTCGGCTTGTAATTGGTAAAATTTACAAAATGTACCAGTAAAGCGTGTGAATTATACGGCGAAGTCTCAGATGGAGTCATGGGAGTCATTAAACCTTTTGATATGTGTACAAAGAACGCTGACTTCCAGTACTAACGAGCAATCGCTGAGAAGTTACATCAAGTCAGAATTAATATTTCAAAAGTTTTAAAGAACCTCACACTAATCTTATGGAATTTGGATCCCGGTCAAATCGGTTGAAAATGTAGTATATTATGTTTTAAGCCGTTCTGATCAAAAGTCTCCATGGACACAAAGTCCAAAAATTGATAGATTAGGAATTATCGAGCCTGGAAGTAGTAAAAAACCGTTGAGAAAATGTTTTTTTTTTTGGTTTTTCTAAGGACTTATTTTGACTAGAACATATTTTTGCAAACAATTGTAACGAAATTTTATGTTTTTGAGTTAATAACATATATATAATAATATTATATTCGTAATTATCAACTCAGAAAACATAAAATTATGTTAGAACTTTTCGCAAAAATGTGTTATTGACGAATTAAATCAAAAAAAGTATCCAGAAATGGCCAAAATGGACAATATTCGAAATTAAGAGCGAAATGGCTAAAAATAATTATTATATTCATAAATAGCAACCCAGAAACATATAATCCCGTTGGAATCTTTTGTAAAATCATCTTTTAGTCAAAATAAGTCCTTAAAAAACGTAAGAAAAGCCATTTTCTCAGCGTTTTTTTTTACTAATTCAACGCTCGATAATTTCTAATCTATCCATTTTTGGCCTTGTGTCCATGGAGACTTTTGATCAGAATGGTTTGAAGCATAACACTATATTTTCAGCCGATTTGACTATGATCCAATTTTAATAACATTAGTTATCTATAAAATAAAATAAATTATAAATCGCGTGACCATTTTTAAAATCTTTTGTTTAAATTAGGTGCTGTCAATCAGGATAATAGATTTTCCTACATATACAATGGAATAGTAATATCATGCAAAATCTTTTTACTAGGAAAATCGATTCATTTATTAAAAACTCACAACATTTCCGTGAGAGGTTGAAAACTATAAAGTTGGGCCTTGGAAATAGTCTGGTCAGTTTTGAGGTTGAATCATTATATCCAAATGTTCCAATTGACGATTTGGTTTCGATAATATTAGATATTTTCTAGCATAATAACCTTGATTCATCTTTGGCAGATTTAAGAGAAGCATGTCTGTCGTCTACATATTTTATTTTCCATGAAATATTTTATGAACAAACTCTAGGAAAAGTGCTGGATTCTTTATTACCTCCTGTCATGGCGAATATTTTCTTGGAGACCTTTAAGGAAAATTCTCTCTTTACCTGACCCAAAGTCAAAATTTTGGTGCAGATACGTTATGTTAAGGGCATGTTTGTTGTCTGGCTACATGGTGAAAGAAACCTGAACGCCTTTTTGAATGAGATGATTCGAAAACACAACATTAAAACATAAAATTTACACAGAAATTGCATTAAATACTGCCTGTCTTTTTCTAGATGTACTGACAGCAAGCATCTTGGGACGTTCGATTTACAGAAACTCAACTCAAAACATTATGCTTCTCAATAACTGTCATCAACTCACTATTATTTAGAGCTTTATTAATATGTAATGAACATTTTGTCTCTTCGGAATAAATTAATTAACTTTCATTTAACCGCTTTAAACTCCCAGACAAAATGGTAATCCACCAGTAAATAGTGCTGTGTTATCTTACATATATGGCACCATGAACAAAATAATTAGATTACTTAAAAGGTCTAACATTTACATAATATTTAACACTGGATTAATTGGATTCTGCTTGAGATCACTAAAAGACACAGCTCCTTTACAACCGGAACATGTATATAAATTTCGATGCTCGTAGTGCGGTATATGTAGAAGAAACGGAGAGATCAACATCAACTAGAATTAAGGACCATGACAGATGTATCAAAAAGAAACAAATCATACAATCAGCTGTAGCTCAAGATCAACACACTACAGAACATATCATTCCAGTAAAAGAAACCAAAGTTCTTATATCCGTCTCCAATTACTATAAAAGAAAGTTTAAGGAATCAAATTAAATTCACAAGTACCCTAACAATCTTCTAAAATATCTTGAAGGATCCAATATTATTAGCGATCATCAATATGGCTTCGTAAACATAGATTAACAGGCGATCTTCTAATTTATGTAACACATGTTTGGAACAGCGCAATTGAACACCGTGGAGAATCTCGAGTGGTTGCTCTTGATATATCCAAGGCACTCGACCGTGTTCTTCTGGTATGTCTAAAAGTTCTGTTCATGACTCTCAAGTTTCCTCAAAGAATGTTCTTTGCGAGTCGCTATCGATGGATTTCTTTCTAACACCTTTACTATCAACGCCGGTGTGCCCCAGGGCTCCATACTGTCTCCTACTCTTTTTCTCATTGACATTGACAATCTGCTGGAAAGGACCAGGAATTCAATCTACAGCTTTGTACATGACAGTACACTTATCTCATCATTCACTTTGAATGCTCAAACATTGGCTACTCACGCGAATATTCGCAGAAAGCTGGAGGTCGTTCAACTTAACAAAGACCTGAAAGAAATTTTATCTTGGCGTGACAACAACTAAGTAGAATTTAACGCTACGAAAACCCAGGCGGCTGTTTTTTTTCTAAAAAAGTTAACGTTGCTGAATCCGACATAGTTATGTCGGGGCACTCTATTTTTCTAGCATCGTCACTTAATTTACTGGGCGCTAATTTGGGAGCCAATCTGTCTTGGCATGAACATGTTTGCAAGCATAGCAAAGATAGCTTCTGAAAAGTTGGGTATATTATTTCGAACTAGAAAGCTTTACACTCCATAACAACTGTTAATTCTGTTCAAAACTTATATTCGACCAACCATGTAATAATGCTACAATGTTTGGGGTTTTGCTCCCAAACATACACTGCAGCAACCTTGATTCGTTGGAACAGTTGGCGACTTGAGTCTATTCTACAAGTATTTTTATAGAAACTGTTCGATGGATGTAGCCCACCTAATTCCTCCCAGAGCGGTGCTAGAAATACACGTCGCGCTAATACTTCACATCCGTATAAGGTACTGCTTGTTAGTCCTTTTCAAGCAGTCTTTTTTATGGAGATCCTCATCCTTTTGGAATAATTTTTCAAGGACTGTGTTTCCGACCGAGAAGAATTTACAGCGATTCAAGATGGAGTGTTTTAGGGATTTCCCTGCAACACGTGTGCTAGGCCCATAAAAAAACATTAATAGAGATTCAGGTTATGGTCTGCATCACACATAGGAAACGGTTATTACACTTATACTGATATTCGTCAAAACACCAATGTTCTAAACATTTCTATAAAATTTGTAACACCATCCTTATTACTAAACCCCATATTAAATCGGACATTACCCATTTTTTTCTATTTAGTCCATATGTCCATTTATTTTACCCATATACAGGGTGAGTCAACGAAGTTCAATATCTCATTTGTTTCGGGAACGACGAAAAAATGTTAAATACAATAGTTTTAGGGAATGTTAAGGTGTACAGTTTAAAAATATTTTTGAGTATACAGGGTACTTTAAAAAAGTGTGGTCGATATAACTATGTTTTTTTTTAAGTGGAACGTCCTATTTTATAATTTATTTTTAAATTCTGCCAAAAATTTTATAACTTTTTTATTAATAATGCTATATACCTAAACCTAGTAGTTTTTCTAATATTTCAATTTTTTTAAAAAAATACTAGTTTTCAGTTTTGTAAAAAATTGCTAGTAGCGCCATTGTGGAATACTCATAATTGATACGAGCATTGTATAGAGATGAAAAAAGATATATGTAAAGAAATTTGAGTTAGATGCTACAGGGTGGTCAAAATAAATGTATGCATTTCGACTATTTTAAATTGAAAAATCTCAAATTTTTTAAATTGCACACCCTGTATATTATTATTTTTTCTGATAGATTTTACAAAACCCTCCAACTTTTATTAAGTATGTCATATACCTATTTCTCATAGTTTTCGATTTATTTTGAATTTTTCGATTTTTACCCTATATATTACGCTATAACATCATAGTTGCCAAGACAAAACAAAAATGTAGGCATTGTCAAATTTTGACATGTCTATTAAGTAAGCAAAAATAGTTTAATTTGTTGTAGTAAGTGACGTATAAAGGTAACAGTTTTGGATTTTCCTAAAAATGAATGAATTGATATGGTTTATATATTGGGCGAGGCGGGAAAAAATTGTCTTTTGGCAGTAACGCTTTACGGAGCGAATTACCCTAATAGACCTATACCATCTAGGAAATCTTTTCAGTGCTTAATGGAACGGTTCGATGGTAGTGGTAGCGTTGAGTATACGAAACGGACAGTAGTAAACCAGAATGCTACCAACGAGGAAAAAGAAATGGAGATTTGACTTCATGTTGAAGATAATCTCTAGGTCAGTAGCCGTCAACTAGCGGACTTATCTAACACATCCCAATCTACGGCTAATCGCACCCGGAGAAAATACAAGTATCATCCGTTTCATATGGAACTACACCAAGAACTTTAAGACCGTGATTTTGAACGACGAGTAAACTTTTGTACCACCATGAATGGAGCAATAGAGGCCGATTCAAATTTTTTATCCAAAATAATGTTTTCCGATGAAGCTACTTTTCGCAGTAATGGAGCAGTTAACAGCCATAACATGCAATATTATTCAACAGTTAATCCATTTTGGGTCCGGGAAGTTTAAAACCAAAACCATTGGTCCCTTAATGTATGGTGTGGAATATTAAATTTTCGAATTATTGGTCCAAATTTTTTCCGTGAACTGCTTTATGATGATGATATCTTAATTTTTTGCAAAACGAATTACCGCACTTCTTGAAGAAGTTGATAACTTTCAAAGGGAACAAATGTGGATTCAACAAGACGGAGCTCCTGTTCATTACCACCGGGAAGTTCGGGAATTTTTAAACGATCGTTACCCTCAAAAATGGATCGGTAGGGATAGATTCATTCAGTGGCCCCCTCGATCATGTGACTTAACACCTTTAGACTTCTTTTTGTGGGGCTACATTAAAGATCGTGTTTATGTAAATCCCCCTAAAACACCAGTAAATATGGAAAATAGGATACGGGATGCGTGCAGGACAATAACGCCATTTATGCTAAGGAAAGTGAAGGAAAATATAGTAAAACGATTAAACATTTGTATTCAATTTTTGAACATTTATTACGTCATAATAATTAATCATTAGATAAGTTAAACTATATTAAAATTATTATTAACTAGCTGTTTAAGTTTTCACAATAGCGTAAGTGTATTAAAAATAACGGTAAAAACTGAAAAATTCAAAATAAATCGAAACTATTAGAAATAGGTATATGACATACTTAATAAAAGTTGGAAGGTTTTGTAAAATCTACCAGAAAACATAATAATATACAGGGTGTGCCATTTAAAAAAATTGATATTTTTCAATTTAAAATAGTCGAAATGTATCAATTTATTTTGAACACCCTGTAGCATCTGACTCAAATTTCTTTACATATATCTTTTTTTTCATCATAGAACACTCGTACCAATTATGAGTATTTCACCTTTAGAAACAATGGTGCTACTGGCAATTTTTTATAAAACTGAAAACTAGTATTTTTAAAAAAAAATTGAAATATTAGAAAAACTACTAGGTTTAGGTATATAACAATATTAATAATTTTAAGTAGAATTTAAAAATAAATGAATGAGAAAATAGGATGTTCCGTTTAAAAAAACATATGTTATATCGGCCATACTTCTTTTTAAAAAATTTTTTCGTCATTCCCGAAACAAATGAGATAATGAACTTTACTCTATCGTTGAGTGTCAGCTATCTCACGCTATTTCACTTTACAGTTATCCAAAACAATTTTGTGGATTTTTTTATGTTTTCCGGTGTAACACCTCATTTGGGCGTCGAGAGCGTTCGGCATCATTTGTGTCTGTACGACCGCGTTTAAATTCAGCATTGCTTTCCCATTAAAAATCAGTGTTTAATCAATACACGAAATTCGACTTTTTCCATTGTTTAGAAAATATCAAAAGTAGAGTTACTAAAACCACTGTAACTTGGAAACTAATCGTCGAAATGTCAGGAAATTTTGCTAAGTATCGTACTTTCTAAAAATCATATCTACTTTTTGAAAAGGGCGACATCTATGTGTCAGACCAAAAACTTCGTCTTTGTTATATGTCAAAAACAAAAAGAATAAAGTAAAATAGTATAGACGAAGTAACCAAAACGAAATAAAAGTTAATTTTGCTTAGCATCTAGAGGACAAATATAAAATAATTTTAAAAAAATAGTACAAATAAAATAATGATAATTTTGAAATGTATTCTTTTTTAGCGTTCTGTATGGAACACTTATAAGATCACTTAGGTGTCTATCTATCTGTCCGTCTCTCACATCCGATTTTTTCCGACACTATTTGACGTAGAAAGTTGAAATTTGGCACTAATATAGGAATTGACGATCCCCTCAGAGCCGCGTAGTTTTGAAAGTTAAATTTTGACTTATGGGCTTTGAGGGGTAAAATCGGAAGTGAAAAAAAAAAATTACCAGATCATCGAGTGGGGCGTCAAATGAAAGCTTGTAAAAACATGAGTTCAAAAATATTTATAATGTAACACTTTTCTTTGTATTATTTTTGAAAAATTGCCAAAAGTCGCTGTTCCCCTCTTATCGCAAAAAGTACTGTTCAAAAAATTCTGGAACATTCTACACAGAGTGTAGATTGAACGAAAATTATCACGAGTGCATTACCTTCAATAATTTATCAAACTTTGTTGAAAACTCATTTGGGGTGTGTTTTATCAAGTCATTGATCATTTTATACTTCCGTAACAAAAATTTTATTTTAAAAGCAATCAACACTAATTGCGCAAGTCCGACTTGCACTTGTTCGATTATAACTTATCTATTTATTAAAATGTTTTTAGTTGTGCATTTTATCATTTTTGTATAATATCTTTAGCTGTACTGGTATTTTTTGGGGAAAGAAATTTATTTCTAAACAAAATTAGGAAAGTGATATACCTAGTACTTCCTTTGCCAGCACGGGATTTTAAAATAAATACTGTATTTGTCTTGCTTGCAAAGAATAGCTTAATCCAAGTACTATATAATATAATTTTAAATAATGGGTACATTGTGGTTAGATGACAATAATAAAAATATTCATACCTAGGACCCACACTTCTGTTTACTCCCATTATGCTATTTAGAGAGTGTTCTTGACCAGTCATGAATGTACAATTTAAGTCATTCTTAAGAGAGTCAATCCTGATTTAAGCACACTTTACGCGGGAAAATAAACTAACCAAACTTCATTGGTCGATGAGTTATCGATTCTCTGCCCCTTACATCTGATTCTATAGAAGCTATATTAATCAAACATTTTTTTTTCCAACTACCTAGTATTATGTGTCTACCGAATTGGAAATCGATGCTTCATTTCGTTCAAGGGTTATCGTATCATAGATAGATAGACTAAAACACTGACGAAAATTGAAAACCATATTTCTCGTGCACTACGGATCTTAAAACCTACAGAAATGTGAAAATTTCATCTTCATGGATCAATTCATTAACGTATTTAGATAAGCCTATTGAACATGTTGGTAAGGCTCTCAAAAAAACATAATATCAGTATGATTTTTAAAACCAACAACTCTTTAGGAAGACACATAAAAACACTAAAGAGAAACTATCTAAAGAGGAAAAATGCTTGGTGTATGGGTTAGAGTGTGCTTCTTGCTTAAAAAGTTACATAGGTCAAACAGGTCGTAATTTTAAAATTAAGATTCAAGAACACAATAAAGATTTCATTTACAAAAGATTAAATTCCGCGTATTTATCCCACCTTATCGAACATAGTTATAATTTTAATGACCATTTTACGATTTTACACATAGAAAATAAATGTCATAAACTCTCATTATTTACATGATAATGGGGGATTTCAATGCCAAAATAGGAAATGAAAAAGAAGAGGATATTGTGGGGGAATTATGGCTTGAGTAAACGTAATGATAGAGGTCAGAGATCGATCCAGTTCTGCAGAGAAAAGCACCTCTCTATTATGAACACTTATTTTAAATTGCCATCCCGACGGCTATATACGTGGAAAGCCCCTGCAGATGGAAAAGATAATAAAGTCATCCGAAATCAAATAGGCTATATAACCGTTAATAGAAGACAACGAAACATAGTCAAATTTGCCAAAACCTATCCTGGAGCAGATATACCTACAGACCGTAATTTGTTGCTTATAACTATCAAGATTAGACTAAAAAAGTTAAAACATAAACAAACAACAACAAATATTAACATCTACAAACTTAAAGAAGTCATAAAGAGGAGGGTTCATAAGGAGATTGGTAGAAGTCTGGATGCAAACAAACTGGGAACTCATTAGACACTGGAAGAAAAATGGCACCTCATCAGAGAAACACTGGAAGAAGTAATGGAAAAGCACCTGAAACAAAATACGACCAAAAAGAAACAATCATGGATGGCGGAGGAAATATTGGATATGATGGAAGTAAGAAGGAAGTATAAGAATAACAATAATATAGAATACAAAGAAAGCCACAACCTAATAAAAAGAACGATAAAGGAGGCTAAAGACATGTGGCTAAATGAACAATGCACTAAAATAGAAGCATTAGAAAAGAAATACGACACATTTAATTTACATAAGAAAATTAAAGAAGCTGCTGGACTAAGATTATAAAGGCAACAAGTAATAGAGGATAAAGAAGGTAAATTACTGCTGAACATACGAGAAAGAATAGTTAGATGGGAAGAATATATAGGGGAAATGTGTATTGACACAACTAGACAATATAATACATATAAGCTTAATACAACAAGCCCTCCTAACAAAAAGGTAGTAGAAGAAGATAATATACCTACAGAAATCATTAAAATATTTCTTGAAAATAATGGACATTATACAGGACCTCTTTAACAGCGTATACAAAACAGATGATATATCTCATGACTGGTTGACATCAATTTTTATATCACTGCCAAAAAAGAATAACCCTAGAAAGTGCGAGACATATCGGAATATAAGTCTAATGAACCACATTTTGAAACTCTTCCTTAAAATAATACACCAAAGAGTATACAAAAGACTAGATGAACGTATTGGATAAACACGATTCGGTTTTGGGAACGGACTAGGAACTAGAGACGCACTATTCTCCATCCGCGTTCTGATTGAAAGATGTAGGGATGTCAACTCTGATGTTGATTTATGCTTCATAGATTTCCAAAAAGCCTTTGATATGGTAAATCATGAGAAAATGATAAAAATACTGCATTCGTATAACACTGATGATAAGACTTACAAATAATATCAAGTTTATACTGGAACCAGACTGCCAATATAAAAGTCGAGAATCGCATGTCCAAAGAAATAAAAATAAAGAAAGGCGTACGTCAGGGTTGTATTTTGTCGCCCCTGTTATTCAATGTCTATTCGGAGGAAATCTGATAAAACAGATGGAATTAAAATTAATGGTGTGTATGTAAATAACCTCCGCTACGCTGATGATACTGTCATTCTAGGAGACGGTAAAGAAGGCCTACAAAGGCTCATGAATGGAATTGTTGATGCATGTGAGGAATGTAGAATGAAACTGAATACGAACAAAACAAAAACAATCCGAATACAAACATAAATATTAAGGTGCATCAATGAACACTTGAAAGGGTTACAAAAATAACGTACTTAAGAAGCGTAATTAGTGAAGATTGGGACTACCCTACTGAAATACGTTCAAGAGTTGAAAAAGCACGAAGCTCATTTAATAAAATGTGCAGCATATTCTGTAACTGCCAACTAAACTTAAAAACAAGAACAAGAGTGCTAAGATGATACGTGTTCTCGGTCATGTTATACGGTATAGAAGTTGCAATAATCCAGAGACAACACAACAAAGAATGGAGTCATTCGACATGTGGCACTATCGCCGAATGTTGCGTGTTCCTTGGACAGCGCATACCACAAACGTAGAAATACTTGATCGGATGGGAAAAGAACGAGAGTTGATTCCAGCTGTTAAAGCAAGAAGAAGCACTTACTTTGGCCATATTATGAGAAGACAAAATTATGAGCTCCTGCAACTTATAATTGAAGGAAAACTAATCGGTAAGCGAGGACCAGGAAGGTGCCGCAACTCCTGGTTGAACAACTCACGACAGTGGACAAACATGACATCTACTATAGATAAAATCAGATGGGAAATGTGATTGCCAACATCCTTAGAAGATAAGGTACCCGAAGAAGAAGAGAAAGTAATAAATACAAAAGATCAGGTAATATACTGAATGAGCAATTAGAAATAAGAAATAATTCTTTCTTAAACTTAATTTAAGAGACTATTATAAGTACCTGAGTATTAGTTTAGAAGGTCACATTTAATAAAGTAACAGTGCTACGAAACATGCCATGTTCCATTCGCCAATATGATAATAAAAGAATATCTTTTTAAGTAAAAATCTGAAAACTTTTTATTTCCACTATCAGACTTATAGATTGTAAAGGCTTGTGTTAAAATTGGAGAATAATGAATCAACACAATTCAGGTGCCTTGACTCCAAGTACTCTGAAAGGGTGATATAACACTTTATGTACGAAGCAACTACACTAATTTCCCTCTTTACAAACCCCTTATATGTTTGAGAATAGATAATTATACTTAAAATTTGTCTATCCTTAAACTTAAGGAAAGCCTTATTATCATAAGGTTGTGGGCAAAATTGGATAAAACACTATCAATATGTATTACACTATATACTAGAAACATGTAAATAAGACAAGCTCAATAATAAAAATAAACAAACTTAAATATCACTAATATTTAGTTAAGATAAACAATTTATGCTCCATCCAATATAATAAATAATTATTGCTTATAATTTGCAGGCAGACTTAGATAGACTTGTAAATAGGGCTGAGACAAACTGTCTACAGCTTAATGCATCTAAATGTAAAACTGTTAGCTTCTTTAGAGGACATAAGAATGTCAATAGTAATTATGTTATTAGTGGTACAGTACTGGACAGTTTGGGCAAAGTGAAGGATCTAGGAGTAATATTTGATTACACAGCCCCACAAAAAAAAGTGGGGTATACTTTTGATGCGATATATCAGATCCGTAGTATTTTTGCCCGCTGATCACGAATCTGACGTCAGAATATCGCCATCACATCTTAATTTTTTTCTAACCTCAAAAAATAGGTAAAAATTAGTAAAAATTAAGAAAAATATACTCCTAAAAAATTGATTCAAGCTTTTTCATGAATCCAAAGATGTATTAATATGTATTCGGACACGCTAAGCTAATATTCATCGGTTGGATTGAGCCATACAGTTCTGTTTTCTTTCTAACCTCAATAAATCAGACAGATATAGTGCTTCTCGAATGCAAAAACGAATTCAAATTAAAATTCAACCGATCTTTACTAAATTTGGTACACGGGGATTTTTTGGGTCTCTGATCACGAATCTGAGGTTGGATTTGCAAAATTCAAGATGGCAGATGTTTTCGCGCCATTTTGAATGCCGAGAAAATTTATCGGTCGATTTTTATTCTTCTACCTGCATCCAGGGCACCTCCACGTGGTGACGGTGGGCAACGGTGTTACTCCACTAGCCGGCAGAGACCCTGGATAACGGCTTAGATGCCGTCATGGCAGGTAGAAGAAAGAGAATTACGATGCAGGGACTCGGAAATCCAGTATCGGCGGTTGGTCAGTGTGGGAAAGCGGGCCCGCAGCCGTCGTCATCCAGCGACCGTAGCTCTTCATGTGTGGGTGACTTGGCTCATGTAGAGTATAATGCTACAAGAAAACGGTCTCACGGTACAAGGACTTTTCATAAGTGCGATAAAAACAGTGATTCATTACATTATATTTGCTGTCAACATGTATTGAGTAAAATGGGGTCACCGATAACGGATAAGATTAAAACCTTATATAAGGATTGTTTTAACATTGAAATACAGCACCAGGATACAGATTGGGTTCCCCACATCATTTGCAGTTCTTGCAAAATAATGTTGTACATCAATAAGAAGGCGATTAAATATTCCAGACCAGCAATATGGAATAGACCATACAGTGAAAATGATTGCTACTTTTGTATGAATGTTGTATCTAGGCATAACCGAAAAAATAAAAGCACTATTACTTATAACGATGTTTCGACAGTAACAAGACCAACTAAATTAATTCCGCCTCCTGAACCACTTGATGCTGATGTTATGGAAACAAATGATTTCACCTTATCAGTTCATGCCGAAAACAATGAGACTGTCGAAAAAGATTCAAACACTGTTACTAATGAATGTTCTAGTGACAACCTATAATATACTAGTGACACAGATAAAGAATTTCTACCATACAACCGTAAACCAGAACCAATACTCGTATCACAGTCAGAACTTAGTGATCTAGTCAGAGATTTAGGCTTATCCAAAGATGGTTCAGAGCATCTTGCTTCCTTTTTAAAGAAAAGACATTTACTTAAGCCAGAAGCTACGATTTCTTATTATAGAAACAGAGATGAAGAATTTCGAAAATATTTCACAATGGACGAGGAATTGTCACTTTCATATTGTACCGATGTAAAAGGTCTAATGGAGGAATTTCAAAATAACTCATACGATCCTGAAGAATGGAGACTGTTCATTGATTCTTCTAAACGGAGCATTAAGGCAGTTTTGCTGCATAATACCAACGTTTACGCTCCCATTCCGATTGCTTATTCCATAGTTATGGAAGAGCAATATGAAAAAATGAAGCAGCTTTTGATAAAAATAAAATATGCTGATTATAACTGGAAAATTTGTGGAGATCTGAAAATTGTAACAATATTGCTTGGCCAACAGTCAGGGTTTACACTTTATCCCTGTTATAAATGTCTGTGGAATAGCAGAGACATGGAACGTTATTATAAGAAAAAAATTTGGACAACAAGAGAATCGTTCACTCCTGGTGAAAATAATGTATTGTTTCCACCATTGGTAGATCCAGGAGAAGTTCTTATTCCCCCACATTAAGCTTGGACTTATGAAGCAATTCACGAGAGCATTAGATACAAACGGCCCATGTTTCAAATATTTGCATAAAAAATTTCCGAAATTTTCTGAAGCTAAAATTAAGGCAGGCGTATTTGACGGGCCACAAATAAGAAAATTGTTTCAAGACTCATTACTGTTACTAAAATGAATAAAGTTGAAAAAGCTGCTTGGCTTAGTTTTAAAGAAGTCGCAACAAACTTTTTGGGAAATAATAAAAGTCCTAAGTACAAAGAAATAGTCGAGAAAATGGTAAAAAATTTTCAAACATTAGGTTGCTTAATGAATCTAAAATTACATTTCCTGGACTCCCACATCGATGATTTCCCAGATAATCTTGGTGACTACAGTGAGGAGCAAGGGGAACGTTTTCACCAAGATCTGAAAATCATAGAAAATCGGTATCAAGGACGATGGGATGACCATATGCTAGCGGACTATTGCTGGTCGCTAAAAAGAGAAACAAGTCCTCAAAAGCGTTTGGGCAGAAAGCCTTTGAATAGGTCATTCGCGGAAAAAAGATCAAGATACAGCCAAAAAAAGGAAAGTTAGGCGCGGGTCTAATCTTCGCAATGCTAGGGCTTAAGGGTCTACTATTTGAGAGTATATGGTTTAAAAGTCCTGGTTTTGAGTTTATTGGGTCTCATTTTTAAAGTTACAGGGTTATTGAGGTCTATTTTTTGAGGTTACAGGGTGTGGGAGTCTAGGGTTTCAGGGTTTAGGGTTTAAGAGTATCAGGTTTGAGGATTCCCCAACTGTATACCAAATTTGGTAGGAATCGGTTGGTTTTCAAAAATTTTGTCCGCCATCTTGGATCCGCCATTTTGAATTTTGCAAATCCGACCTCAGATTCATGATCAGCAATCCAAAAAACCCCCGTGTACCAAATTTGGTAAGAATCGGTTGAATTTTAATTTGAATTCGTTTTTGCATTCGAGAAGCACTATATCTGTCTGATTTATTGAGGTTAGAAAGAAAACAGAACTGTATGGCTTAATCCAACCGATGAATATTAGCTTAGCGTGTCCGAATACATATTAATACATCTTTGGATTCATGAAAAAGCTTGAATCAATTTTTTAGGAGTATATTTTTCTTAATTTTTACTAATTTTTACCTATTTTTTGAGGTTAGAAAAAAATTGAGATGTGATGGCGATATTCTGACGTCAGATTCGTGATCAGCGGGCAAAAATACTACGGATCTGATATATCGCATCAAAAGTATACCCCACTTTTTTTTTTGTGGGGCTGTGTTATCGCCTCTCTTTCTGTAATCATTACGTATATATTATTAACAAGTCCAGGAAGATTTTGGGACTTATATATAGAAATCTCAGGGAATTATCATTGTCCTCATTAAGGGTCCTATACTGCACGTTTGTGAGGTCTGTTCTGGAGTGTTCAACGGTTGTCTGGTCGCCAATGTTTGAAGTACATAAGTACAATCTTGAAAAAATTCAAAACGGGTTTCTATGACTGTGTGCTTATAAATGTGATATGTCAATAGCTGACAGTGATTATATTATTATTAGGAGCCATATGAACTTGAATCTGTTAGCTCATAGATGTTTGGTGAGTGATCAGTATTTACTTTATAAGGTAATTAACAGGTTGATAGATTGTCCTACTTTATTGTTATTCGTAAAATTTAATGTGCCTCAAAGACATTTAAGGCAAACTGAATTGCTCTTTACTGGTTTCCACAGAACTGATTATGGTTATCATTCACCACTGCTGAGGGCTATGAAATTCATAAACCAGTGCCGGGAGTTGAACATTTTTTCAGGTTCCCCCTCTTCCTTCCAAAGGGATGCTCCGGCGTTGATTGTTTCACGGTAGGAGTGTAAGCCGTTCTGGTGTTTCATTCCACATTTTCGGCCGTTCTGTTATTGATATGGTTATATTGTAAAGCATTATAAATACATTGTAAAAAGGGTTGTACCCGTATATTCTCAAATAAATAAATAAATTAATTAATAAAAAAGTAAAATATCGTCTACACTTAAAACCAAAAATGCGAAGTTAAAAAATAAAAATTTAATGATCCTTCTTTACTTTAGGTACTATATATATACCAAATTTGAAATTGATATATTATTTCGTTCGAAAGTTTTCGTGCCATCACACCGGCAGACAGCAAAGTCGACGAAAAGGGAAAACTATGTTGTTCGTGATATAGGGACCCTTAAACGCAGATAAATAAAAAAAGGTAGTAAAAAGTAAGAAAATGACTTTCTAATATGAAAGTTCCAAGACACTTTATTTAGTATATTTGTGACACGTATGTCTAGACATATTTGTTCCCAAGAATTAACGTCCTGCAAATTGAGTGGCGAACCTAGTTGGATAGAATGTCCAGACATACTATATTTATGTCGAGCTTTGTAATATAGCTTTTAAAAAGAATTACTGTCTGTTTCTTTTAGCCATAAATTCCACTTCGTTACTGTAACTCCAGGACAGAATTTCTATTAGGTCTTTGTACGGCTGTAAAAGTTACCAAATTGGTGACTAAAAAAGCCGACTTTACCGTTGCGGTGCGCACAAAAAATAAGGATGCTATAGTCCATATATTTTAAATGTATTTTAGGCTTTCTTTAATAAAAAGTATTTTTCGCATTAGTGTTTCGTACGGAACATTACAACGTGACGGTCTTCTTTCAGAAAGACAATGGCTAACCACCCGTAGTACCATACCTAGTAAAGCCCCTCACTTTGGCCACTCGGAAGCGGCATTCAATTGGAACATTTAAAGAGAAACAAACCACAGGCAAAAGGCAAGAGAGTCGCTTACGTCCATATCGGATGTGGTACTTCGGAAAAAAATCACTTTGTGGCGGTCTTAATTCCGTGGAAGCGTTTCTGCTTACGGTATGAAGGGTTTCGGGTTCCAATCCCGGCAAGTCAGTGAACCTATTTACTAATTTTATTAAGTATATTTGGATTAGCGTGGTTTAAAAGGTGCCGTGAAATACCAACGAATGTTTCGGCCCTTGGACAATGTTGACGGATATTATGATATCCTCGCCAATATCCATCCAAAAAGGGTATTCCCTATTCAGGCGGCGAGGTAATTAATAAAAAAAAGAAAGAAAGTCCCTGTTGTAACACAGGTCGAGGTACGGGCCGATGCTAAAACCGACTAAAAAATGTATTGGTTTCATTTTGGTTTGGTCACTAAAGAAGATAGGTGTTGAGATGTTGTTACAAGAAAAAAATTGCTAATGCCAAATGGTTATAACTTTTATCTATATATATATATGTAGCAAATATGAAAAAGTTCCCCATCATCTTCATATATCGCTCCGAATTAATATAATAGTTGTGCACCCTCTGTCAATCTTAAACAACTACGACACTGCGGCCAAATCTAAGTTTAGTTTTAAATTTGTTGTATTCCCATCTGAGATTAAGGTGTTGATAAATGTTGAAAAACGTTAATTAAAGAAGTCGAGTTTTTGAGCAATATAAGTTTTTTTATGGGCATAATATACGTACTGCTGGCAGATTCCTAAAGCGGTACAAGAGCAACGCGTGTGAGGGAAAAGCGATTTACATTGGTCTTGAATTGCTATGACTCGCTGGGAAATGCAGCCTGGCTAAATCATTAACAAGGGATGTGGTTCGCCTTATAAAAGAATGCTTCAACGAGGTTGTACGATGAATAAAAAGTTAAAGTTCATATGGATATTATATATTAGCGCGATATATATTCCTAGTATGCACCACTCAGGAAGGAATAAAGCGCGCTACATCCATCGAACACTTTCCATGAAAGTACTTGTAGAATATACCCAAGTCACTAACATTTCTTCCATGTTCCAAGGAATCAAGGTTGTTGGTAAATTCGGGTTCTCCAAACAAGCCAATAGCTCTCTTCTGAATAGAATCCAATAAATGCAGTGCATGTTTGGGATCAGAGCCCTATACAAGGATGCAGTATTCTACTGTTGGTCACATTTGAACTTTGTACAGGATTAAGAAATGTTGTGGAGTGTAAAGTTTTCTAGTATGAAATAACATCCCCACCTTTTGGGAATGTAAATTCTCGTCTGCATCGCTTCCTGATGTTATCGGTCACTTTACCAAAGATTTATTTAAAGTCGAATCAGTTTCTTCACAATACTCTGAGAACTCACCTTGTTCTCCTGCTTGTATGGTTCGAGTAATAAGCCAAAAATTTGAACTTATTTAAAGGATACCCATTTGGTTATTACATATGTAAAATAATTCTTAGCATTACATTTACAGGTATGCTTTTAATTTAAATAATCATTTTTAACTATCTAAAAAGACTAAAGGAACATAATAAAGCTCTAAAAATGTGCTTTTCCTAGATAAATTTTCGATTTATTAAACCAATTTCCTTCGTATAGTCAACGCTTTTCGCTGCAATTACTCGATACCTAACGCTGTTTTGCCGTTAGGCATCCGGCCAAATCCATTATAACGACGTTATTAGATTTTCATTTTATTATAATTTAGTTGAGACTGCGTCTCAAAGTCTTGAAGCGTTAATAAACAAACAAACATTTAATTAGCTTAATACTGTCGATCACACGACGTTGAATTTATGAGGAAATTCTCGGGTAAATTGTTTTTTGCGCATTTGGATGCCTGTATCAGGGCTGAAAGTCTAAGGAAGCTGGAGGAAGTAATGGAAGCTTAAAGCCTAAGAATAAATTTGTTCGTGCATGGAGCGGAAATTCGCATCCGCTGGGAAACAAAAAATATTCGCAGTTTTTGGTAGGCTACACGGCTATGATGAAGTTTTAATATGACAGTAGATATTCTATTTTAGCTACATTCTTAAGGTTTGTTTCGATACTGTGTCTGAACACTTCTTTGCTTCATTGATTATAAATATAACCAAAACATTATTTGATAAAAAAATCACCTGCTAATTGTGAAAAAACCCATTTAAAAACGCAAAAGCTTTGTGTACATGGAGTGATCTTAACTCCTCAATTTCTTAATTTTTCGGACTAACTATAAATTGGGGTTTTGAAAAAAAAAATTTTTTGTCAAAAATGGAAAGATCATATATAAGTTTCGTAACAAAACTATTTTTTTTTGTTGTAGTTAAAAGGTCAAACTGAAAATAAATTTTTAAACTTAGCACCGATGACGTGCCGACAATTCCCGAAAAAAAACCTGAGCTCGTGTGACGTCACAATGTTTATTTCTCCTCAACAGCACAGACAGTTGATACGAGTTTTCAATCAATTTATTCTTGTTATTATCATCAGTGTATTGATAAATTTATTGAAACTTTCTAATCTAAAAGGTTATCGTGCTTGTTTCGTACCATTTTGTACGAATACTACGAAAACAACTACCGAAAAGATGTTTTTAAATGTGCCACAAGATGTTAAACGTTGAAATCAATGGTTCCAAGCAGCACGACGTATTAATCCTAAAACAACATCAAATTTTTTCTGTTGTGAAGATCACTTCGATGGAAATATTTTAATATAATAATGTTTTTAATAACCATTCATATGAGAATAATATTATCGAATGATTTTTGTTTTATTTAGTGTTTCAAAATTTATGTATCCAGCTAGAATATACACTGGACCAACTGGACAGCGTAAATTGTCACACGTTAGTGAATTAAATTAGATCCAATTAAATTAAATTAGTAACCAACAATAATTTTTCTTGCACTAAACTTTAATAATTTTGACAGTTTATACATAGGTAGAAGCTGTTGGCACTACGTACGTGAAAACACTTTAACATAATGACGTCACAAACATGGCAGCCAATCGTGGCGCTCTCCTAGTCACGTGATTTTTTTTATATTTTATAAATTTTAAATGTAAAAAAATTTTAAAAAGTTTTTCGCATCGATTATCAATATTATTTATGATAAAGTTTTAAAATAAAGTATAAAAAATGATAATTATTTTTTATTCCAAAACCTAATTACGGGAACTATTATTGATGCTACAAATAAAGTAGTGTAGGGTTCGAATTATCTAGTTACTAGAATGTATTGCAATAGATAAGCAGAATTTCTTTCAGATAAATGTTAACCGATAGCATCATTCATAAAATATGGATATAGTTAGTAGTACTAGCCTTTTCTGATTCAAGCAACCCTCCACTAGCAACATACCGTATGCGAAGATACAACTACGTTAGCAACATCTAAGCTCAAGACTTCGCCTCCAATATCAACGAAGGCTGTCTATCTGTTCAGAAATTTTGGTTTGATTATGCCGATGTCTGCTGCGTGGTATGTGGTTCACTTAAACTTAAACAAGAAATAATACTCTTGTATGGGAGATCGAATTAGGGACCATAATTACGGAAAGTCGGAGCTACACCGCAATGCCAGAAATATCGTAAGATGGAATCAGTATATTTGTTTTTAATTTAATGAACGAAGGTTCTAGCATTTTGAAATCTGGGGGCACGGCAGTGCCCTCGCCAAGTCGAGCAGAAAGCACAGCCGTACCATCCTTTTCTCGAAGCCACTTACGGCACTTTCGACCCCCCTGTAACTTCGTTGTAGATAAAGCTAGAAGCCTGAATTTTCAGTGACCAAGAGGACATACTATACTAGCTATATTCCGAAATTACCTACTATTTATACCTTATAGTTTACGAACTATCGCCAGTCGAAGTTCTTTAATTTTGTCACTGACACACTCACCGATCATCAAAATTCTAAGGTACTTCTAGCAGACACACAAACTTCAAATTTTGAATTTGGTTAGTGTTTAGCCTATAAAGGAAGGAAAAACTGATACATCCCGAAATTTCAGTCCCGTTCTCTAAATTGTATTGTACAGTCACTTAAGCCAAAAAAGATGGTCAACCTCGGAATGACAGATAATAAGCTGTAAACTTGTATAAACCTTTATTTTGGCATTCTAAAGTTGTCTCAAAAGTCTCATAAAATCTCGTGTCCACGTCTTAAGATATTCAAGGTCAAAGGTCACAAAAATCGGTTTTTCGCAAATATCTCGCTTCCTATGGTTTCAATGATATTTGCATCTATTATAAAAATTATAGAGCATAAAAAAAAATTCTCTACAAATTTTGTTCTAAACATTTTTTTACACGCTTAACCGTTTTTGAGATAGAGCGCGGAAAGCGCGCAGCGCTCAGCCATACATAGCATAATGCAAGGTCAACCGTGTGTCCTGGTAAATAATACGTCGTATAAAGTTAATTAATCACTAAAAAATCCATAATTATGAATAATTTGTATTATTTATTAATAAATATTATATATAATAATTAATTATATTTAATAATATTTTTCATTTATCAAATATATTCGTTTAATAATACTTACCTACTTCGTGTAACAAAAAATTGTTAAGTGAAATACTTTAAGTATATTTTAATTATAAAAAAGTATGAAGATGATGCTTCCATGACAGCAGGGCTAGAAGAGAATATAGTTATTAAAATAGGAGGAAAAGTCATGTTAAGACGAAATATTGACGTGAGTCTTGGCTTAGTCAACGGTTCTATCGGTATAGTACAAGGAGTAAAGGTTGATCCTGAAAATACAAATAAAATAAAAAAAAAAATACTTATTACATTTAATAATGAATATCTTTACGAGCTTGGTCCAGTCAAAACTAAATTTGAAATTATTAATAGAGCTTATTTTCATCGCGAACAGTTTCCGATATGTATAGCCTATGCTATTACCATACACATAAGTCAGGGGCTAAGTCTAAACAGTGCACGGATGGCCATCGGTTCTTCAGTGTTCACATGCGGTCAAGCATACGTGGCACTATCGAGAGTGACAAGTCTGGGCGGATTACGTCTAATTAATGTCGACTTCGGTAGTATCAAAGCTCAGGAGTCCGCAATCGTCGAATTAATCGACTTAGAATCACTTATCGTCCAGACTTGTCAAAAATTGTTACATCATAGTCTTTGAGAAAAACCAATAGAGTCAGGGAGTGGGTTTTAAGAAAATCCATAGCTGACGTACAAGAAATATTACCTGAGAAGAAAAAAAAGAGGACTACTAGAAATGAGATCCCATCAAAAACATAAAATGTAAAAAAATGCCAAGTTTCGCAACGCAGTCCTTCCACCACAAAAAGTTGTGAGATCTCATGTAAAACCAAGTCAGTTATTTTAGTTAGTATCTATGGAAGCATCTATTCAATAACTTTGTCATAAATTGTTATCTATTTAGTTACCTACCAACATTTATAGTGACCGTATCAATATTAGATATCTTTATTTCTATAATAAATATAATGACTTGGCAATCGCACGGCAACATAATCACATAAGAATAATCTACTATTTAAAATACTTTATTCTTAAGTGCACTATTTAGACTTACTTAGCAATCGAAATAGTAGATTATTCTTATGTGTTTATGTTGCCGTGCGATTGCCAAGTCATTATATTTATTATAGAAGTAAAGATGTTTAATATTGATACGGTCACTATAAATGTTGGTAGGTAACTAAATAGATAACAATTTATGACAAAGTTGTTAAATAGGTGCTTCCATAGATACTAACTAAAATAACTGACTTGGTTTTACATGAGATCTCACAACTTTTTGTGATGGAAGGACTGCGTTTTCTTACATTTTATGTTTTTTGATGGGATTTTAATTTTACAAAAAACGTATAATTACTTAAAGAGATTTAAAAGAGGCTTACAAATTGAAAACTAGTATTGGTTGATATTTTTCTACAATATCTGTATTATTGCCAAAAAGTCCACTTTTACTGTTGTTTGTATTACGCTGACACTGCGCTAACTTTTTCTAGTATTCTTGCCCTTCTTTATTTCGTCACACTTGTCTTACGAAAGCCTTAGTTATGAGGAGCAATTGAAGTGTCTTTTTTTAATATTTGCCCTTGAGGCTGGCTGTAAGTATTATTATTATCTGCAAAAAAACTCTGACCTGACAAAGCTTGCGGCCCTTATGGACAGGTAATGGTGATCAGTAACAGTATACCTACCATATTGTAGCAACTTATATTATTTCCTGAACGTTCTGGCTACCAAATTTATTTTAGTCGATTCCTATACTCGCAACTTAGGACAGTTTTGGCAGTTGCTGAATCGTACATACGATGTTGTGTCATGAGGCTGTACCTGTAAGTTCTTTTTTATATTTTGATGTTTTATTATATCCCAAACTTTTCAGGACGCAGAACAGGACACACTGTATATTACGCCGATAAGCGCAGATCTATTAAAACTGTGTAAACTGCTAGGAAGCAGACATTTGTCACGGCAACGAATGTTGACATAATTATTGTTTTTAATGTTCACAGGACGTTTTAAATTGAACATAAAATATTTTGAAATTAATAAAATATGCTTGAACGGAAAATAAAAGTTAATCATAGTTTATGGCCAAACCATAATTTACCCTTTGCGTGTGTAAAGCTTTTAAAGATAAATATGCTGGTATATATATAAAACCATTTAATTAACGACTCTTGGCTTGATTTGTGTCGGCAAACAGATCCCGAAATGTTAGAATAATATTAATGAACGGTTATTTGTCATACATTTAAAAAGCTAAATTTTGATTAATTTTATAAATACGCAGTTTACTTTCTTGACATAAGTTTAAATATAAAAAAGCTTGTTGGTAGTTATAGCCCTACTTGTACCAAATTCCATTGGTATAAGTGTTCCGTACGGAACACTTATAAGGTCACTTCGGTGTCTGTCTGTCTGTCTTTCTGTCACACCCGATTTTCTCCGAAACTATTTGATGTAGAAAGTTGAAATTTGGTAATAATATAGGAACTGATGGCCTCATCAGAGCCATGTAGTTTTGAGAGTTAAATTTTGACTTAAGGGGTTAGTTTTGGGGGGTGAAATCGGAAGTGAAAAATTTTTTTACTAGGTCATCGAATGTGGTGTCAAATGAAAGCTTGTGAAAACACGAGTAAAAAATGTATATATAATGTAATACTTGCGCGCACTTTTCTTTGTATTATTCTTAAAAAATCGCGAAAAATCGCTGTCCCCTGCCTTATCTCGAAAAATACTTATCAAAAAATTTTGAAAAAATTCTGGATTATTCTCCACGGGGTGTAGATTGAACGAAAATTATCACCTTTAATAATTTTTTTGATATTTGAAAAAAAAAATTCAAGGTCATCAGATTTCAGTAAAGATTGGAAACAAACTTTGTTGAAAACGCATTTGGGGTGTTTTTGTGAAGTCACTGATCATTTTATACATCTGTAATAAAATTTTTTATTTTAAAAGCAGTCAACGTACAGAACACTAATTGCGCAAGTTCAACTTGCACTTGACCGGTTACTATTTACAGAATAATAACCGAAAAATCTCAATAAGAATCGCCCTGTAAAAAAATGTGAGACACGTAGACTTTATCTTATTCCTTTTATCTATGCGTAAGAAATATTGATTGAATATATATATATATATATATATATATATATATATATATATATATATATATATATATATATATATATATTATATATATATATATATATATATACATATTTCTTAAACTAAGGAAAAACTAGTTAAATTTACTCTATGGCCTGTTATACGTTAATCTTATATTATTTTTTTCAGATGTAAAAAAACTGCAATGTTTAAGCGTTTCATAAAAATAGATAGACCATTATAGACATATTTCTATTATTTGGAGCTTAAGTGGTCATATACAGTTGTCATAGGCGAAATTCATGACTAAAATGCATTTTTTAATCGAAAACAGAACGTGATTTCATAGGACATTTATTGAGCTTAATATATCATTTTTTTTGGCAAGATATATTTAAAAATTGGCGAGGTACAGCAATTATCCGACCACGATAACATGAGAACGCTCTACCTGAAACATACGAAAAATATAATTCTGTTAGAAGACATCAACATCTCCTGAATTAACAATGGATTTTCCGAAATTTCGATTCTTACCACAGTGGCAGTTGTTTTAACGAAAAATTACTTTTTTCAACTTTCAAAATTCTGGATTTTCCTTAATGAAATAGCAAGTTTTCATCAAAAAAATTCCAGGTTCTGTTGCAGAAGCTGCATCTAAAAGGTCCATCTGGCCTTGCCTGCGTCGCATCCTTCCCTATCTTGTGTTCGATTGCGAGTGGCGTTGGTGATCCGCGTCTGGTCCTGATTCGTGACATATGCATAGGAATTTGGACCACAGCTGACTCCTAATGTCTCAATAATCTCTAGAAGAGCAATATTACCTTCGTTAAAGGTACACATTGCGATTCCAATGGGAATTGCTGCGCCTGAAAGATGTTTCGGTTTCATTTTCCACACAAGCTGGATGAAGTTTTCATTATTATTTTGCGTGAAGCCACCGACGCTCTTCTCGAGTAATTCATCTTTGGAAAGATCAGTTTTAAATAGACTTCATAACCTTCAAAACATCGAGTGGCTGTGTACAAAATTTTCAAGCGTTTTTTTCTCCTTCTTATCGCGGATCCACACAAGCTGGTTGAAGCTTTCGTTATTATTTTGCGTGAAGCCACTGACACTCCTCTCTAGTAATTCATCTTTGGAATCGGTTTAAATAGGCTTCATAGCCTTCAAAACATCTAGTGGTTGTATACAAAAAATTTGTTCTCCTTCTTTTCGTCGGATACCGCCACATATGCTCGCTGCCAGTCACACCATGACTCACTCCCAAAAGGGGAATTCATATGTTTTGGCTCTCTATTGGTCAAACTATAATCATGAAATGTGGCCCAAATTGCTTTTCTCATATTTTCCACAGAATCAGAGTGCCCACGTATAGCTAAACCGTAATAAACCATCAATTTAACAATCATCTTTGCTGTTAATATTCCTTTTACAAGAAGCCCTTTATTATTCTTTTAGCACTCACGTAATTTGCTCCTCATCCATTTTTGAACATGCCCGGTATACGCCTTTTTTACTACACGAGTACCTTCGTAAGGGGCTGTATTCACAACTCTCGGGTATGTCTTGGAATCGCCATCTCCAATATACCATACTTGATGCTACGTAATTCAACGGACCCTTGGAACATTTCAACAATGGCATCTGCCTCTATTTCTCCCGAGGAACCGGAGCTATTTGTTTTATAATTGTCTGTATGGGTTTCCATCCATTCCTGAAACTCGACTGTATCCTTCTTATCCTTCCGAGGTTCACAAAATTTACAATAAGCGTTTTTCATAATCACATCACACACAGTAGTGCCAGTATACCATCAAATCCAAGAAAAAACACCGTATAAAGATGTAAACCCACGTTTATATAATATATAAATACAAGGGAAAACTGGTAAGTCTAAGCTTGATATAGAAAAACATAACAGGTCAAGTGCAAGTTGGACTTGCGCAATTAGTGTTCAGTACCGCTTTTGAAATAAACATTTTTGTTACGGAGTTATAAAATGATCAGTGACTTGACAAAACACACTCTAATTGAGTTTTCAAAAATGAAGATCTTGGATTCGGATATAAATTTGTTTCTAACGGCTAAAAAAAATTCCTACAACATGAACTTCGATATCATCAGAAAGATTGCAAAACAGATTGTCTATCAAGGTTCTTTTCCTAGTAGAACTAGTATCTTTTATCATTTGTATAAGCCCAATGAACTTTTATCTATACAGTGAATAACATTTTTTATTAAATAGGATGGGGAGTTGTATACAAGTACGAAGCCTATATCAAAAAAATTAAAGGTTATATACTCAAATGTGCTGAGTTTTTGTCATTTTTTCTGCATTCTTGGCTAGTAAAATTATAAGAATTACATAAAAGAAAACGCCCAACGCTAGAGAGCCCCAGATATCTGAAATAAAACTATTTTGTCTCAGTATCTATCCGCTGGTCACCAGTCATCATGGAAATTTATTTTATTTGTAACTGGCTAAATGCTTAAAGCAGTAATGTACTGAAAAGTATATGAGTGTATTACTGATTGCACCGAATAAGTATTGATATTTCGTAGCTTTTAGTCCCGATTAAATTCACAACTTTCCACGAAAAAATCTCCACCGTATTGTCAAGTCAAATAGTTTTTTTATACCAGATAAATTATCAAACGTAATGCACACTCGATAATTTTCGCTCATTCTACACTTTATGGATAATATTCCAGAATTTATTCGATGAGTACTCTTAGAGATAGGGTGGGGGATAGCGATTTTTGACCATTTTTTAAAAATAATATAAATAAAAGTTTGCGCGAGGATTACATCATATATATTTTGAACTCGTGTTTTCACTACCTTTCATTTGACGTCCCACTCACCTTACAAAAAATTTTGTTTTCATTTCCGATTTCAACATCCAAAACTAATTCCTTAAGTCAAAAATTACTCTGATTGGGCAATCAAATCTTATATTTGTGAAAAAATTTGTACTTTCCATGTCAAATAGTTTCGGAGAAAATCGGATGTGACAAACAGACAAAAAGGCAGCGAAGTGATTCCACCACCGTTCCGTACGGAACATTAATAAGTAAATCTCAGAAATAAAAATTGTTTATTAAACGTAATTTCCTTTCAACTTTATACACTGTGCAACAGTTTAAAGGTAACTCTAAAACTTTCAAAAAAAATTCTTGTCCTGATTTGCAAACCAATCTTTGACAACATTTATTACTTCTTCATTTAAATACGTTTTCAGTTGTTGGGGATTAATAATAGTCCGAGAGAGCTAAATCAGGGGAATATGGGAGATGATTAATCAGTTTCAAGCCTTATTCGTTTATTTTTTTGCAAAACTAAAAGCGATTTATGAGCAGAAGCATTGTTTTGCAAAAACACCACTCCTCTAGACACTTTCTTCGGTATTTGTCTACAATTTCTTTGTAAAGTTTAGTTAATAATGAAGAATAATATTTTCTTCTGTTATGCCTTGTTTCAAGTAAACTGTACCAAGTATCCTAGCCTTGTCCGAAGAAAAGTAAACACGAACTTTTCTTGCTGCTTTTTGTAAGCCAAGCTTTTCGGAACGAGGTGAGCCAGCACGTTTCTCTTCCTTGCACTACCCCTTTGTATCGGGATCATAATCACTAACCCACGTTTCATTCATAGTTACCGTCCGATTCACAAAGTGTTACATTTAAACTGCTACAAATCGACTTGAATGTTGCAACTCTCAATCATTTTTGATCGATATTCAGTCATTGGGGTATCAACGTAGCTGGTAAATTTTTCATATCTATCTGAGAGTGGAATATGTTCGTATGAAATTTTTAGAGTCTTTGCTATACAATTCGTCCATTCCCCAAAATCATTTCATGCACAGCCTTAACATTCTCTCGGATAGTTCGCACGGTGTTCATCACTAATGTCGGTTCTTCCTCTGCTGAACTCTGCAACCCAACTTTTGATAATGGCGTAGGAAGGACATTGTTCCTTCAATGTATTAAGTATATTGTCGTAAATTTCTTAACCGGAAAGTCCTGTCAAAAAGAGGTACTGTCTTACTCCATGCATAGTCGGATATAAGCCTCCTCAAATTGTCTCCACTGAGCTCTGTTGTTTACTTTTTGCAGCCACTTGTGTCCAGTCAATCTTTATAAGTCATCTTGTCTGTGGTCTATCTCTGCATCTTTTATGTTCTCTAGATCTCAATTCAACCATGCGGCGTGTCCATCTGTTATCATTTATCCTTGTGATATGCCCCTCCCATTTCCACCTTAATATACATATTCGTTGTATTATATCTGTCACTTTCGATTTTCTTCGAATTTCGATGTCAGGAATACGATCTTGGAGTCTAATATTTAAGCATTCTCCTCTCCATTGCTCTTTGGGTTACCTGGAGTTCCCACGTTTCAGTGCCATATGTTAATACCGGCAGTACATATTGATCGAACACTCTTGCTTTTATTATATTTAGAATGTCCAATTTAAATATAGGTTGTAACCTTCTGAACGCAGATCAAGCTTATGAGACTCTTTTATGCAAGTCAGCCTTTAAATTTCTTTTGGATATTTCGATATATGAGGGAATTAAAGTAGTTTACGCTAAATAGTTATTAATACTTGTAAAAATTTTGTCTACACCAAGCATGCACCTGAATTTTTTTGAAGAAGCCTTCTATGCTATCTTGCAGTTCTTATTTCGTTCACTTGACTACTTCAAAAGAATAGAGAAGTATCGATACTGCCAGCATATTGGTAGCAGCAACTTTATTACGTCCTGTGAGTTTTTGACGACTAGATCTTTTTAGTCATTTTCTTTAGTTGTGGTGCAGTACTGTTTTAATAGGTGCTGTATTTTGAATGCATAGTTGTACATTTCGCCGGCATATGGTATAGAATGTTTCCATCAGATAACTGTATGTTTTCGAGATGTTCACGATAATGTCCTTGGTCGAGCTTAACAACGGCATGTCTATTTAATCCATATTCCATACCAATATTCCGCTTGTATTCTTCAACTACTCTAAGTGATTTATTTAAGTCTCGTTCTGAATCAGCATAAAGTTTACTCGTAAGGTCATTCAAATAAAATAGATGAGTGACCTTATGCCTACGATTTCTTGGTGAATCACAGTTATACCCACGGGTTTGGCATAGAGCAACTGAGAGAGGAAGCAACGAAATACAGAATAAAACTGGACTTACTGAACGTTACACGTACACGTTAAGGGATTCTTCTTCTAAAAGTCACCGGCTCTGTTTCTACCTTTTGGGCACCTGATGTTACGGTATAGCTTAGTTTTTCCAACGTTCTATGCAGTTATTAATATTATTATTATTGTTACTATCTAAAAGAGAAAAACAAAATCCGACGCGATAAATTCTGTGACTTCGACATACAGAAGTTGTCACGCAGTATGGTCCAAAAATGATGATCACACCGCACGTCAGTTCACTGACCATCGACCAAACTCATCTGCCTGAATAATCTGAGAGAACCAGGGATAAGTACCTACTGCATCCTCATTGCTAGTGAATCAGCCGATGCACAGTAAGCCGGTATCTTCGTATCCATTTACTAGTGCCGGCATCATTTTAGACACTATTGACGTTGGTCACGGTGGAAAAAATTACATTTTTGTACAGTGTATTCATGTAAATGAAAAACAATATTGCTAAAAACATTAACTTGATACTATTCCAGGTATGTTTCAGAGTTTTTATCATAGTGTTGTTGATAAAAATAAATATGTGAAGATATGTGCTCTCACTGAAAACATATAGTCTGTCAAGTAAGAACGTGACCAGCGTAGTCTTGAAAAAATGTGTTTCGAGAATATTTTTTGCAATCAACGTATTTTTTGGTGTGCTAACAACGGCGTAATTACCTTAGTAAGCTAGTATCTTCGAGGCATGCTGTCGACGTGATTCTCTGCATATTCTGCAAAAAATTCCGATCTTGAAAGACAACTGAGTCAAAGTCCTCTGAGCTTTCTTTTTACAAGAGACTAGACGTTTTCAATGGGGTTGGCGTCCGACGATTGAGACGGCTACTTTAGTATCTTATCGAATTATCACGAACATGTTCTTGCTTGACAGACTGTACAAGTATCTTAAACTTTAATTACCACGTGAAGTGCAATATTCGTTAACTTATTATTATCGTTAATTTAAATTTACTGTTAGTTTATTGCCTGACTAGATTTAGGTGTGCACCGTAAATAAATATATGAACCAATTTACAGTTAAAATTCGAACAACTTTATATCTTTCCACACGTGCAACTTAATAACTGCGAATTATTCAAAAGGTAAAATTAATACGAGGCTGGTTTGAAAAGTCCGTGCAAAAATAAAAACTACTTATGTGTTTGGGGTAAACCTTTTTTATTTTTCGACATAATCTCCTTTTAGGCTTATACACTTCGTCCAACGATGTTCTAGTTTGTTGATCCCTTCCGAATAATAGGATTTGTCCAAGTCTGCAAAATATCCATTAGTGTCTGCAATCACCTCCTCGTTTGAATAAAATCTTTGTCCCGCCAGCCATTTCTTCAAATTGGGGAACAAATAGTAGTCCGAGGGAGCCAAGTCTGGAGAATAGGGAGGATGTGAAACGAGTTGGAATCCTATTTCCATTAATTTTGCGACCACAACTGCTGAGGTGTGTACTGGTGCGTTGTCGTGATGGAAAAGGACTTTCTCGTGGGCCAATCGCGGGCGTTTTTCTTGCAGCTCGGTTTTCAAACGGTCCAATAACGATGAATAATATTCACCTGTAATAGTTTTACCCTTGTCCAGATAGTCGATGAGGATTATCCCTTGCTAATCCCAAAAGACAGTCGCCATAACCTTTCCGGCCGAAGGAACGATCTTCGCCTTTTTTGGTGCAGATTCCCCCTTGATAAGCCATTGTTTAGATTGTTGTTTGGTCTCAGGAGTATAGTAATGTATCCATGTTTCATCCACAGTGACGAAACGACGCTTAAAGTCCTCCAGATTCTTCTGGAACAGCTGTAAACCATCCTTGCAACACTTCACACGATTCCGTTTTTGGTCAAGCGTGAGCAATCGAGGCACCCATCTTGCGGATAGCTTTCTCATGTCCAAATGTTTATGCAAAATATTATGTACCCATTCAGTTGAGTGCCCACAGCACTAGCAATCTCACGCACCTTAACTCTTCTGTCATCCATCACCATATCATGGATTTGATCAATGATTTCTGGAGTCGTAACCTCCACAGGCCGTCTAGAACGTTCAGCGTCACTTGTGCCCATATGGCCAGTCCGAAAATTTTGAAACCACTTATAAACTGTTCTAATCGAAGGTGCAGAGTCACCATAATGTTTATCAAGCTTCTCTTTAGTCTCCTGAGGCGTTTTGCCTTTCATAAAGTAATATTTAATCACCACATGAAATTCTTTTTCGTCCATTTCTTGAAAATCACTCGACTTCCTTGATTCACACGAATGCCAAACACAAGAAATAGACCAATATGGCTGAAACCTGGTGTGCGTTCATTCAAGAGATGCTACTAACTAAACATGATCTCGATACGCGCCGGTGGTGCCATCTCTCGGACTTTGCACGGACTTTTCAAACCAGCCTCGTAAGGTCATTCAAATAAAATAGATGAGTGACCTTATGCCTACGATTTCTTGGTGAATCACAGTTATACCCACGGGTTTGGCATAGAGCAACTGAGAGAGGAAGCAACGAAATACAGAATAAAACTGGACTTACTGAGTCACGTTAAGGGATTCTTCTTCTAAAAGTCACCGGCTCTGTTTCTACCTTTGGGCACCTGATGTTACGGTATAGCTTAGTTTTCCAACGTTCTATGCAGTTATTATTATTATTATTATTGTTACTATCTAAAAGAGAAAAAAAAATCCGACGCGACAAATTCTGTGACTTCGACATACAGAAGTTGTCACGCAGTATGGTCCAAAAATGATGATCACACCGCACGTCAGTTCACTGACCATCGACCAAACTCATCTGCCTGAATAATCTGAGAGAACCAAGGATAAGTACCTACTGCATCCTCATTGCTAGTGAATCAGCTGACGCACAGTAAGCCGGTATCTTCATATCCATTTACTAGTGTCGGCATCATTTTAGACACTATTGGTCACGGTGGAAAAAATTACATTTTTGTACAGTGTATTCATGTAAATGAAAAACAATATTGCTAAAAACATTAACTTGATACTACTCCAGGTATGTTTCAGAGTTTTTATCATAGTGTTGTTGATAAAAATAAATATGTGAAGATATGTGCTCTCACTGAAAACATACAGTCTGTCAAGTAAGAACGTGACCGGTCGTAGTCTTGAAAAAATGTGTTTCGAGAATATTTTTTGCAATCAACGTATTCTTTGGTGTGCTAACAACGGCGTAATTACCTTAGTAAGCTAGTATCTTCGAGGCATGCTGTCGACGTGATTCTCTGCATATTCTGCAAAAAATTCCGATCTTGGAACACAACTGAGTCAAAGTCCTCTGAGCTTTCTTTTTACAAGAGACTAGACGTTTTCAATGGGGTTGGCGTCCGGCGATTGAGACGGCTACTTTAGTATCTTATCGAATTATCACGGACACGTTCTTGCTTGACAGACTGTACAAGTATCTTAAACTTTAATTACCACGTGAAGTGCAATATTCGTTAACTTATTATTATCGTTAATTTAAATTTACTGTTAGTTTATTGCCTGACTAGATTTAGGTGTGCACCGTAAATAAACATATGAACCAATTTACAGTTAAAATTCGAACAACTTTATATCTTTCCACACGTGCAACTTAATAACTGCGAATTATTCAAAAGGTAAAATTAATATATTGGTTTTGCAAATCTGGTATCACATGGTTTAATGAAAATTGTCGATATCAAAAGAATAATAACTCATCTACATTTTTTTATGGGTATAGTACAAGTGCAGCAGGGTAATCCCTAAAGCGCTACATGTATGCAGAAAAAGCGATTCACATTGGTCTTGAATCGCTGTAACTTGGTGGGAAACGCGGTCTTGAACAAACCATTTCCAAGTGATGAAGTTCTCCATATAAAAGACTGCTTGGAAAAGATGGTATGAAGACCGACAAGCTTAACTTCATAGGGTCATGTGTATTACTAACATACACCGCTGTGAGCGAAATTATGCGGGCTACATCCATCGAGCACTTTCCCTGCAAGTACTTGTAGAATAGACTTAAGTTACCAATCGTTTTTTTTGAGGTTTCAAGGAATAAAGGTGGTGAGTTCTGGCTCTCCAATCAGGTAGTACATTCTCAAACATGGGAGCAGTATCCCATCGTTGGTCGAATTTAGGCTTCGTATAGAATTAATTGTTGTTAAGGTTTCTAGTTTGATATATTATTGCCAGCTTTTAAGAATCTCTTTTTGCTATGCATTGTTGACATTTGAAGACGATATCGGGAATTCTTGACCGCACATTGGGAATAGCGGATGGTGTTTTTCTTTGAAAATCGACAGTAGAATGTGAAACAAAGCATATATATATATATATATATATATATATATATATATATATATATATATATATATATATATATATTTATATATATGTATATATGTTACAATAGAGATTTTCACGGATGGTAGAATGTAATACATTAAAATTCCGAGTTTCAATCCGTTTGTCTAACAAACATTTGCACGACGTTTCGCAAAAATCTTATTTGGCCTTTGCAAGTGCTCCCGCTGCTGCTGGTACTTAATACTGTGATCTTGCTGCTGCTGCCGCTCGAAGCTAACTGAGAAACCGACGTGCAGTCACCGTCTTTTATAGGTCGACGTCTCCGCAGATTGTAGGTGGGGAGGTCGGAAGTGTTCGTCCGAGCATCGGTGTTTGACGGCTGGGTGGTAATTACGGGTTCCGGTGCTATGCTGACTGTTGCCTTCTCGATGTTTTGGTTATTCCTTGGTTTAGCTGGTAGACCCTTCCATATAGTGGAAATATTCAGCGCATCATCTCGCGCCATTCTTTTCGATCTCCAAGGCTTCTCTGACTATGCTTGATATATAATGTGAAATCGAGGCTATTTGTTTAGATCCCTCAAAATTGATATTGTGACCAGTATCATGATGGTGCTGAAAAAGAGCTGATGTTGTTTGTTTTTGATACTTATTTTATGTTCTTGGATCCGGGAGGAGATTCTTCTGTTTGTTTGTCCTATGTACAAGTTGTGGCTCTCCGCATGGGATGCTGTAAACTCCATGGTTTTCCTGTTTTCTCTTGTCCTTGGGACAGACATCTTGGGTAACCCCAAGGACAATTTTTTCGGAAAGAAATAAATAACGAAAGCTGTAAAACGCACAGACCTCGTACAAAATTTCGTAATTTAACAATCAAGTAAGCTTTAGTATAGACATAATTTTCAGTGCTAGGTAGATAATTTTAAAAAATAACCGGCAAAGTGCAAGTCGGACTTATGCAATTAGAGTTCCGTACGTTGGCTGCTTCAAAATAAAGAATTTTGTTAGGGAGGTATAAAATGAACAATGACTTTACAAAACACACCCCAAATGAGTTTTCAAGAAAGTTTGTTTCCGATCCTTGTTAAAAACTGATGAATCTTTGTTTTTTTTTATATACCAGGTAAATTATTAAAGGTAATACACTCGTGATAATTTTCATTCAATTTACACCCTGTGGAGAATATTTCAGAATTTTTTCAGTACTTTTAGAGATAAGGGAGGGACAGCGATTTTTGGCAATTTTTTAAAAATAATACAAAAAAAAAACTGTTTTCTCAAGCCTTTATTTGGCACCCTATTCAATGACTTGGTAAAAAAATGTTTTTTTCACTTTCGATTTCACACTTCAAAACTAGCCCGAACCTAAGTCAAAATTTAACTTTCAAAACTACACACACACACATCCGTATGAGTTTCAGCTTGTTACTCCGCGTACAACGCTTTTTAAGCAATCTTTTATATGGAGGACATCATTCCTTTGGAATGGTTTCCCACCAAGTACAATTTATAGCGATTTAAGAACAACGTGAATCGCTTTTTCCGCACACATGCCGATCCTGGAGCGGTTTAGGGACTTCCCTGCAGCTCGTGTGCTAGACCCAAAAAAAAAATACAGCTTTGATGGGACCATCAACTCCTATATTTATGCCAAATTTCAACTATATGTCAAATAGTTTTGGAGAAAATCGGTAGTGACAGACAGATGGACATCAAAGCGATCCCATAAGTATTCCGTACGGAAAGGACGGTTCTGTCATTCCGTCTGCTAATCTCGCGACCACTTTATTGTCTTTATATATATTCTCGATAGTTTTAATTAGGTCTAGTGGGATTTTTCGGTTATATAATAGACGAATAACGTTTTCTATTTGCATATTGTCGAAAACTTTTTTTAAGTGTAACCGGCACAAGTATGCTGGAATGTTGTATTCTGTGGATTTTTTTTTACCTGTCTCACAATGAGTACGACATCGGTGCATAAGCGCCCACTTCTGAATCCTTGCTATTCTTCTTCCAGTTGTATTCTCGCGTTTATTTTTGTTGTATTAATCTTTATTGTTAATTTCAGTGTACAGTTTAGTACATTTATGCCTTTACAGTTATTTGGATCTTCTTTTTCTCCCTTCTTGTGCAGTAGTATAACTGTCGGTGTTCTCCATTCATCTGGGAGTCTATTCGATCTTGTAATTCTCTGTATAAGTGTCTCGAGTTGCTGAACCAGAGACTATCCCCCATATTTTAGTAGCTCATTAGCTATTTAGTCTTCGCCGGGATTTACGGTTTTTTAATTTTTCCAGTGCTTCTATTACGTCTTCTTCCGTTATATATGAGTCTTCGTTTATCTCTAGAAGAGCAATATTACCTTCGTTACAGGTACACATTGCGACTTCAATGGGAATTGCTCCGCCTGGAAGATATTTTGGGATTATTTTCCACACAAGCTGGTTGAGGCTTTCAGTATTATTTTACGGGAAGCCACTGTAGTTCCTTTCGTGTAATTCATTTTGGTAAAGATCAGCCTTCAAAACATCTGGTGGCAGTGGCTTATAGCTGTGTATAAAATTTTCAAGCGTTTTTTTTTTTCCCCTTCTGGTCGTCAGAAAGCGCCTCATAGGCTCGCTCCCCAGGCGGGGAATTCATATGTTTTGGCTCGCTATAGGTCAAATTATAATCATGAAATATAGCCTAAATTGCTTTTCACGTATTTTCCACAGAATCAGAGTGCCAACGTATAGTTAAAGCGTAATAAACCGTCAATTTATCAATCATATTTGCTGTTAATATTCCTTTTACAACAAGTCCTCTATTCCTCTTTTTGCATTCACGTCATCTGGTGCTCATCCGTTTTTGAACATACCCAATACAATCTTTTTCCAATACACGAGTATCTCCGTAAGGGGCTGCATTCACAACTTCAGAGTATGTCTTGGAATCGCCATCTCCAATATAATTAACATACTTGATGCCATGCAATTTAACGAAACGTTGGAATATTTCAACGATGGCATCTACTTTCATTTCTCCCGAGGAACTCGAGTGATTTGCTGTACATTTATCTGTATGGGTTTCCATCTATTCCTGAAACTCGACTGTAGCCTTCTGAACCTTCCAAGCTTCGCACAAATTCACAATAAGCCCTTTTCACGATCACATCATACATAGTAGGTTGCCAGTATACGATCCAGCCAAAGAAGAAACTCCGTATAAAGATGTAAACCCATGTTTATATAATATATAAATACAAGGGCGAATTGATAAGTCTAAGCTTGATATGGAAAAAATACCCGGTCAAGTGCAAATTGAACCTGCGCAATTAGTATTCCGTACCGAGATTGCTTTTGAAATAAAGATTCTTGTTATGCAGGTATCAAATATTCAGTGACTTTACAACACACACCACAAATGAGTTTTCAACAAAATTTTTTCCCATTTTTACTGAAAACTGATGACTTCGAAACTTTTATTTTTTTTTATATACCAGATAAATTATTAAACGTAATGCACTCGTGATAATTTTTGTTCAATCCACACCCTGTGGAGCATATTCCAGAATATTTTTAAAATTTTTTGATCCGTAGCTTTCGAGATAAGGGGGGCAGCGATATTTCGCAATTTTTAAGATTAATACAAAGAAAAGTGTGCGCAAGTATTACATTACGAGGCTGGGGGGGGGGCTGGTTTGAAAAGTCCGTGCAAAGTCCGAGAGATGGCACCACCGGCGCGTATCGAGGTCATGTTTAGTTAGTAGCATCTCTTGAATGGACGCACACCAAGTTTCAGCCATACTGGTCTATTTCTTTGTGTTTGGCATTCGTGTGAATCAAGGAAGTCGAATGATTTTCAAGAAATGGACGAAAAAGAATTTCGTGTGGTGATTAAACATTACTTTATGAAAGGCCTCAGGAGACTAAAGAGAAGCTTGATAAACATTATGGTGACTCTGCACCTTCGATTAGAACAGTTTATAAGTGGTTTCAAAATTTTCGGACTGGCCATATGGGCACAAGTGACGCTGAACGTTCTGGACGGTCTGTGGAGGTTACGACTCCAGAAATCATTGATCAAATCCATGATATGGTGATGGATGACAGAAGAGTTAAGGTGCGTGAGATTGCTAGTGCTGTGGGCATCTCGACTGAACGGGTACATAATATTTTGCATAAACATTTGGACATGAGAAAGCTATCCGCAAGATGGGTGCCGCGATTGCTCACGCTTGACCAAAAACGGAATCGTGTGAAGTGTTGCAAGGATGGTTTGCAGCTGTTCCAGAAGAATCCGGAGGACTTTAAGCGTCGTTTCGTCACTGTGGATGAAACATGGATACATTACTATACTCTTGAGACCAAACAACAATCTAAACAATGGGTTACCAAGGGGGAATCTGCACCAAAAAAGGCGAAGACCGTTCCTTCGGTCGGAAAGGTTATGGCGACTGTCTTTTGGGATTCGCAAGGGATAATCCTCATCGACTATCTGGAAAAGGGTAAAAACTATTACAGGTGAATATTATTCATCGTTATTCGACCGTTTGAAAACCGAGCTGCAAGAAAAACGCCCGCGATTGGCCCACAAGAAAGTCCTTTTCCATCACGACAACGCACCAGCACACACCTCAGCAGTTGTGGTCGCAAAATTAATGGAAATAGGATTCCAACTCGTTTCACAACCCCCCTATTCTCCAGACTTGGCTCCCTCGGACTACTATTTGTTCCCCAATTTGAAGAAATGGCTGGCGGGACAAAGATTTTATTCAAACGAGGAGGTGATTGCAGACACTATTGGATATTTTGCAGACTTGGACAAATCCTATTATTCGGAAGGGATCAACAAACTAGAACATCGTTGGACGAAGTGTATAAGCCTAAAAGGAGACTATGTCGAAAAATAAAAAAGGTTTACCCCAAACACATAAGTAGTTTTTATTTTTGCACGGACTTTTCAAACCAGCCTCGTATATATATTTCTGAACTTGAGTTTTTACAAGCTTTCATTTGACATCTCGATGACCAGGTAAAAATTTTTTTCATTTCCGGCTTCACTCCCCAAAACTAACTCCGTAAGTCAAAATTTAACTTTCAATAGTACACGGCTCTGATTAGGACATCAATTCCTATATTAGTGCAAAATTTTAACTTTCTATGTCAAATAGTTTCGGAGAAAATCGAATGTGACAGCAGACAGACAGGCAGACACCGAAGTGATCTTAAAGATGTTCCGTTCTAAACACTAAAAGAAAACACTTTAATAAAATAGACTGACCGCTGACGCCACTGGTCCCCAAAATAAAGGTTGTAGGTTTATGAAACAGGCCATGTCAGACAGAAAAAACAAAAACAACAGTATTGATTTTTCACATACGGTGCAGATTTCACACTCCGATAGGAAGATTTAATTAATGGAAAAGTGGAATAATGGAAGAGTGTCGTAAATGTTCTCGTGCTACGTGGATATTTAGAAAGACACGCTCGACTTTCTAATTTATTTAGGCCAGATGGAACAATAATAATATTATGGCAGGTTCAAAGTACGGACGACAGACACGCCATGAAAGCGCTAATGCAAGAGAATTAAATTATTTAGGTAAAAAGCCCAGACTACTGAGCGAAGTCCCTCCTGAGAGTGACATAGATAAATGGCAAACAAAGAAAAATTAAAATCTTTTCTGTAGAACGTCTTTGAAAAGATTCGCTGGCAAATTAATTCCTTATAAGTTTATTTGACTTACATTTTAGACTGAGCCTCTTATATCTTTTACATCATTATATTAAAAACATGTTTTAAAATGTGTGTTTTACACTGAATTTAAAACAAAAATAATTTTGGGACAAATTGGCACATTGTTAATTTTTAACCTAAAATATAATTTGTATATTAACCTAATATAAGATGTGCCATAACAGGAAATTTAACATTATATATACTATTATCGTTTTCGAAATAAAATTTCTGAGCCAAGGTACTTCATAGAAAGTTTTCAAAGCTTTTAAAGTCGTTAGATATGATTTTAAAAACTAAATCTACTTTAGCTGATGTATAAGATTAGTCCGAATAGTAATGCGCCTCGATACGAATATTTACAGGAAGTTTTCACCTTGGTGGACCCACAAAAAAGCACGAAAATACCTTATATACGATTTTTTCGGAGTAACGAATGGTACTTTCAGGATTTCGTGGTTGTTCATAGAAATCGCACATAGTAACAGTGCGTACCCGCAACTGCGCACCTTACCACGAGAAAAAGTTTCGTTATGATCTTCGAACATTAACGCTACTTTTTAGTGTTCTGTACGGAACACTTATAAGATCACTTCGGTGTCTGTCTGTCTGTCTGTCTGTCTGTCACACCCGATTTTCTCGGAAACTATTTGACATAGAAAGGTGAAATTTGGTAATAATATAGGAATTGATGGCCTCATCAGAGCCATGTAGTTTTGAGAATTAAATTTTTGACTTAAGTGGTTAGTTTTGGGGGGTGAAGTCGGAAGTGAAAAAAAAAATTTTTTACTAGGTCATCGAGTGCGGTGTCAAATGAAAGCTTGTGAAAACACGAGTAAAATATATATATATAATATTATACTTGCGCGCACTTTTCTTTGTATTATTTTTAAAAAATTCGCGAAAAATCGCTGTCTCGGGCCTTATCTCGAAAAGTACTTATCAAAAAATTTCGAAAAAAAATTCTGGAATATTCTCCACGGTGTGTAGATTGAACGAAAATTATCACGAGTGCATTACCTTTAATAATTTATATGGTATATAAAAAAAACAAAAATTTCAAGATCATCAGATTTCAGTAAAGATTGGAAACAAACTTTGTTGAAAAACTCATTTGGGGTGTGTTTTGTGAAGTCACTGATCATTTTATACCACCCTAACAAAAAATTTTATTTTAAAAACAATCAACGTACGGAACACTAATTGTGCAAGTTCAACTTGCACTTGACCGGTTTTATTATTTTTACTACAAGTTGCGCGTGTTTAATCGCTTCTAGCAACATATTGTTTTTAGAGTATTTTGCGACTAAAACCATACAGAAAAAGATATTTGAATTTTCTTTTTTATGGGCGTGCAGAAATAAAAAATAAGTTGCCGCAACTAGTTGCTGCAGCTAATTGCGTCGAGTTGAATTTGTGTCCGTAAACCATAAGGTTCCAAAATAGGTGTGAGTTAAATATAATTTTTGTATTTCCTTGATATTTTTGATTGTGTGTCTTTAGATTGACGTTTATTTAGTTTCATAAATGTGTCTCTGTCTAAGGCAATATAACGGGTCATTCTTCATGTTTATGAGATTGTCTAAATCTTGGTTAACTTGCGTTCATATATTTGTCACTATTTTCTTTTTAGATTGGGATCAGTATGTGAATATGTTTCTTAGATCAATTTATTTTTGACTTGATCATTATATTTCACAAATATTATCTCAATCAGGAAATTTAATGACTTGGAACGCTAGAAAGAGCTTATACAGACTTATTTAGGCTCTCACGTCAGTAGTTCAGAAATTTTCAAAAATCATGCTTAACGCATTTTTACTTTCTTTAATATAAAAATATTGGGTAACTATAGATTTACAAAAAAAAGTATAGCGGTATTTTCTATTTCTAGGTTTATACCTAAGTAAC
>CM032447.1:55254458-55378335 GCA_019049505.1 Pachyrhynchus sulphureomaculatus
CCCTCATGTAGGAAAAGAGTAAATTGAGTGAGGCATTTAAAAATTAAAATTCAGTTTAATAAATTAAATGCTATGTATATCGGTAATTACTAAAAATAAATACCAGGTATTATATATTTTTATACACGGACTGAAAAATGGTATTTAACTGTGTGCTCACATGTAGAGGGTGCCATTTAAAAAAAATCTTAGTTGGTTTTGCAACAACAAATGAAAAAATCTTGTGTTATCATATTTTGGTTTTTTACAAAAAACTAAGTTTATTGGTAAAAAAAAATCAATATACCAAATAGGAAAAGAGTAAATTGAGTTAACTAGTTACTTAAAGTAAAAATTCAGTCCAATGACTTGTATATGCAACAGACTAAAAAATGCTATTTAACATTGAACTAATAGGTGGAGAGGCTTTGTAAACTGTCAAATTGTCAAGTGATAAATTTTGTATTTTCATATTTGGCCTCTTCACAAAAAAACTAAGTTTGTTAGCAAAATTTTTGAAGAGTTAAAATTCAGTTCAATAATTTTAAAACTCTGTTTAATGGAAACGACTGAAAATAAATATCAAGTGTTATATATTTTTAGAAACAGACTGAAAAAATGCCATTTAATGGTGTACCTATGTGTAAAGGGTGACATTGAAGTTATAAGACTTTATAATCTGTCAAATTTGACAAGTAACAAATTTTTTATTATCATATTTGATTTCTTCATCAAAAACTAAGTTTAGAACTGATAGAATTTTCTTAGTATGTAGAAGAGGAAAATAGTGAATTAGGTGAGACAATTAAAAAAATATCCCTGTACATTTATAAGGTAAAATAGGTATAGATTTCTATGCTTGGTTGGTAAAAACAATACAATAACTCGTTACAGCTTTTCTGTTGTTAAAACATAAAAAATAGATTATGCACAAAAGAGATTGTAATTTTAATCTGCACAAATTAAAATCCTTTAGAGCGGATTTTGCTTCTATTCCATAATGTAACATTTTCATATATAACCAGTTATCCACTTAATCTCGAGATAATTGGGTATGTTACGCTTATAATTAAAATTAAATACCTACTGGAATAAATCCGCACTAAATGTGTTCTAGTCACAAAAAATGTCAGCTGCATTCTATTAATTATTTGTTATATGCTTATGGATGGTAAATGAGAAGAAGTAGTTTGTTTATTATTGATATGTTATTTTTTACATTGAAAGGAGATTTCCCTTAAAAATCGTATCTATGTTTATAGCTATCCTCTTATAACGGTTTTTACTACCTTATATATATATATATATATATATATATATATATATATATATATATATATATATATATATATATATATATATATATATATATATATATATATATATATATATATATATATATATATATATATATATATATATATATATATATATATATATATATATATATATATATATATATATATATATATATATATATATATGTATATATATATATATATATATATATATATATATATATATATATATATATATATATATAAAATGCAACGTCTCTCTGTCTGTCTGTCTGTCTGTCTGTCTGTCTTCCGTTAGTGCGCTTATCACTGGAGAACCACTTATCCGATTTACGTACTTTTTTTTTAAAACATACATATGTTCTCTGGCCAGGTTATAGGCTATATTTTATTGCGACAGGTAGCATAAGGAATGAGTATTGACGTAAAATAGTGAATGATGTCGGAAAAAAGTTTGCCGCTAGCTCGTTGCCGTGCAATACACCGCCTAAACCATTAAATATGGAACAATATTATGTAGCAGAGAATATCTATAATCTATAATCTATAATATATATAAAATGCAATGTCTCTCTGTCTGTCTGTCTGTCCATTAGTGTGTTTATCACGCGAAAACCACTTATCCGATTTATGTGTCTTTTTTTTAATTCATACATATATTCTTTGGCCAGGTTACATAATAATAATAATAATATCTATATCTATAATATATATAAAATGCAACGTCTCTCTGTCTGTTGGTCTGTCCATTAGTGCACTTATCCCTCGAGATCCACTTATCCGATTTACGTGTTTTTTTAAATTCCTACATATGTTCTCTGACCAGGTTATAGATATATATTTTATTACATCTATATATATATATATATATATATATATATATATATATATATATATATATATATATATATATATATATATAATGTAACGTATATCTGTCTGTTTGTCCGTTTGTGCGCTTATCACTGAAGAACCACTTATCCGATTTACGTGCTTTTTTTTAAACATGCTAAACCATTAAATATGGAACAATATCATGTAGCAAAGAATATCTATAATATATATAAAATGCAACGTCTCTCTGTCTGTCTGTCTGTCCGTTAGTGCGCTTATCACTGGAGAACCACTTATCCGATTTACGTGCTTTTTTGTTAAACATACTTATGTTCTCTGGCTAGGTTATAGGATATATTTTATTACGTTAGGTGACAGAAGGAATAAGCAGTGACGATAATAGTGAATCAGGTCGGAGAAAAGTTTGCCGCTAGCGCGTTCTCTTGCAATACACTGCCTAAAGCATTAAATATGGAACAATATCATGTAGCAAAGAATATAATATATATAAAATGCAACGTCTCTCTGTCTGTGTGCCTGTCCGTTAGTGCGCTTATCACTCGAGAACCCCTTATCCGATTTACGTGTTTTTTTTTAATTCATACATTTGTTCTCTGGCCAGGTTATCTATAATCTTCTATCTAGAATATATGTAAAATGCAACGTTATTCTGTCTGTCTGTCTGTCCGTTAGTGCGCTTATTACTTGAGAACCACTTATTCGATTTACGTGTTTTTATAAATTTAAACATATGTTTTATATAATTCGATATAAGCCTAGATAATGGGAGATAAGGAGAAATAATGGGAGATAAGTCGAGATAAGGCTCGATAATGGGAGATAATGGGGGATAAATATAAATAATGGGAGATAAGGATAAATAATGGGAGATAAGCAAAGACAAGTCTAGATAATGGGAGTTATGGTGAGATAATGGAAGATAAGGAGAAATATTGAGAGATAAGTCGAGATAAGACTAGATAATGGGAGATAAGGTGAGATAATGGGAGATAAGGAGAAATAATGGGAGATAAGGAGAAATAATGTTAGATAAGGAGAAATAATGGGAGCTGAGCAGAGTTAAGCCTAAATAATCGAAATTATGTAGAGATAAGGGGAGATAAGGAGAAATATTGAGAGATAAGGGGAAATAATGGGAGATATTTTATTACGTTGGGTAAATTAAGGAATAAGCAGTGACGATAGTGGTGAATCAAGTCCACGCGAGCGGAGCCGCGGGCCCGGCTAGTGTGTATATATATATATATATATATATATATATATATATATATATATATATATATATATATATATATATATATATATATATATATATATATATATATATATATATATATATATATATATATATATATATATATATATATATATATATATATATATATATATATTTTTTTTACCACACGTGTTGCAGGAAAGTCTCTAAAGCGCTACAGGAGAGGCACGTGTGCGGAAAAAGCGATTCACTTTGTTCTTGAATCGCTGTAGATTGTACTCGGTGGGAAACACAATCCTGGGCAAATTATTCTAAAGGGATGATGTTCTCCATATAAAAGACTGCTTGACAAGCGTTGTACGAGGAGTAACAAGGGAACGGATCATACGGATGTGAAGTATTAGCGCGACGTATATTTCTAACATGCACAGCTCTGGGAGGAATTAAGCAGGCTACATCCTTCGAACACTTTCCATGAAAATACTTGTAGAATAGGCGCAAACCATTCTTCGATGTTCCAGCGCTGGTCAGTTCCGGGTCTCCAATAAGACGAACCGCTCTTCTCTGAATATAATCCAACAAATGCAGTGTATGTTTGGGATCGGAGCCCCAAACATGGGAGCAGTATTCCATAGTTGGTTGAATTTGAGCTTTGTAAAAAATTAACAGTTGTTGTGAAGTGTAAAGCTTCCTAGTTTGAAATAACATTTCCAACTTTTAAGAAGCTCTCCTTGCTATGCCTGCAACATGTTCATGCCAGGACATATTTGCTCCCAAATTAATGCCCAACAAATTGAATGACGATGTTAGAGGAATGGAATGCCCTGACATAACTATCTCGGGTTCAGCAACGTTAACTTTTTTAGAAAAAACTGCCGCCTGGGTTTTTGTAGCGTTAAATTCCACTTGGTTACTGTCGCCCCAAGATAAAATTTCTTTCAGGTCTTAAGTTGAATGACTTCCTGCTGTCTGCGGATATTCGTCTGAGTAACCGATGTACGAGCGTTCAAAGTGAATGCAGAGATAAGCGTACTGTCATCTGCAAAACTGTAGATTGGATTCCCGGCCTTTTCCAACAGATCGTTAATGTAAATGAGAAAGAGAGTACGAGGCAGTATGGTGTCCTGGGGCACACCGGCGTTGATCGTGAAGGTGTTAGAAAGATATCCGTCGACTGCTACTCGTAAAGAACGGTCTCTGAGGAAATATGAGAGCCACAAACAGAACTTTTCATACATACCATAAGAGCGTAGCTTAGCCAACAGTCCAGCGTGCCAGACACGGTCGAATGCCTTGGATATGTCAAGAGCAACTGCTCGAGACTCTTCAAAGTGTTCAGTTGTGTTGTGTGTGTGTGTGTGTGTGTATTCAGTTGTGTTACATAAGTCAGAATATCTCCTGTTGATCTATGTTTACCAAAGCCATATTGGTGATCGCTAGTAAAGTTGAATCCTTCAAGATATTTTAGAAGATGCTGATTGATAGCCTTTGCCATGACTTTCGATATTACTGAAAGCAGTGCGATCGGTCGGTAGTTATTTGGCAAGGTTTTCTTGACTTTTTTAGGTATCGCCTGAACCGTGGCAAATTTCCAGCAGAAAAGAAATATTCCCTTTCAGTAGGATAGGTTGAAAAGTCTATAGAAAACTGATGTTAGTTCCCTCTCACAGTTTTTGAGAACTATGGCAGGCATTCCGTCAGCGCCAGAAGCTTTTTTGGTGTCTAGCTTCATTAAAATACATTTTATGATACGCTGTCTGAAGACAATATCGGGCATCCTTGACTGCACTAGGGGAATAGTAGGTGGTGTTTTTCCTTGGAAATCGACAGTAGAATGTGAAGCAAAGAGTTCAGCCAACAAGTTCACTTTCTCAAGTGGTTTCGTTGCAATAGAATTATCTGGCCGTGTGAGTGGTGGTATGGTGGATTTGGTGAAATTTTGACTAACTGCCTTAGCGACTGATCAAAAAGACCCGGAATTGTTGGGACAAGTGAGAAGTTTGTTTCTAATTCATGATTGTGTGCCTCCTTGGTTTCGTCGATAATTTCTTTGCATCTGTTTCGGGCACGGAAAAAGGTGTTACGATTTATGGTGTTAGGATTTTCACGCCATTGTGGGTAGGCAAGATGTTTAGAACAGCTTCTTTGCATTTCGGTCAAACCAAGGCTTGCCGTTGGATGGGAATTTCTTCGAAGAAGGGATATATATATATATATATATATATATATATATATATATATATATATATATATATATATATATATGTATATATATATATATATATATTATATATATATATATATATATATATATATATATATATATATATATATGTATATATATACAATATACATATGTATATATATATATATTTTTTACCACATATATTCTTATATATATATAGAAGAGATATATATATATATATATATATATATATATATATATATATATATATATATATATATATATATATATATATATATATATATATATATATATATGGAGAGAGAGAGAGACAATAGCTTCGCAATTCCTTAAATATAGGAAATTTAATAAATATATTTAGATAATAATCAGAGGACACTAGCAGCATCGTAAAATGGGAGTGAACAAGAAACGAAAAGATAAGAATAGCGCGATTAGATATTTTAGACCTTTTGATGTTAGTTGCTAAAGCCTGTTTCTTATCTGGCTGATAATTATAACAATTATTATTAAATGATAATAACAACAAACAAACAACAAATTGTAATCAAAAGATTGATAAATATAGGATTTAACAGATTGTAAAATTTAGCAAGCAGATTAAAACCTGACTTAAAATAGGTTACAAGGTACCAAAAACTAACAATAGACAACAAAATATTCGAGGTTCCTATATTCTAAATCTTATTTTTAGTCTACAGCTAACATTTTAAACGACACAATAAAAGGATGAAATGACAAATAATAAACGAAAGTTCTCATCGAGTCGTCATCTCTTCTTAGATCCAGCAATTTACATAATATTATTTTCCCGGAATTTTAACTCGCAAACAATTCAACGAAGCGACTTGCTGTCTCCTATAAAAGGAAATTTCAATAAAACGAAAAAGATTTGTCTATTTTCTATGATGACGTTTCTCCCTAAAGCGTGGGTGATCGAAAATTCGGGTGTGTATGAGTTGAGACGGAAATTAAATAAACAACGCTTCAAGTTTCAGGACCAGCCTTAGGCTATTTTAGCACTTTCTGCAAAGCCGATTATTCACGTCATAATGTCTTTAATTTTTTACGTTTTATCGAAACAGAAACTCTTACAACATCTATCTGTTTATTTCAACTTCACTGAAAAATTCCTGGCTTATTAACAAAATTAAACACTAATAAGTTACACAATTTCCTCTTTAATATTTTTTCCGTTACAATTGTTTCAACACGACAGTGTCTTCATTAGACGGAAGATATTCTAAACTCTGATGTCTGATGAAGACACTGTCGTGTTGAAACAACTGTAACAGAAAAAATAATAAATAAAAGTGGAAATTATGAAACAAATTAGTGCTTAATTTGTTAATTTACAATAATTTCCATCAAGTAACGCTAACTCAGTAAATGAAATTACTGATTTAGCCAAAATTTGGAATGTATTGAAAATATAGTACATTTAAAGTGGCGAAATCTTAAAAAGATAAGAAGTTATAAACTTGTTTTTGAAGGTATACAAGTCTTTGATTCTGTTAGCCGATACTTGTTGGAAATTCATAATAAAATTATATAAAAACAACACTATGTTTTAAGTTCCAATATATTTAAAGTCACTTGACAATTGTTTCACCATACAATGGCTTCTTCAGAAGTAAATAAGAAAGAAAAATGTTTGGTAGTAATCCTGGTTATATAGTGCTTAAAACTATCCTTAAGTACCTAAGATTATGCTAATCATTTTATTTTATTATTTACAGACAGAATTATTTTAAGAATGCAAATCTGTAGTACTATTTCAGAGAACTAATAAAGATTAAGTAAGGGTGAATGGTTTAAGTCTACCTGTTTGTTGAATAATATATTGGAGTTTTTCGTTTGTTAATTTCAAGATATTCAAGCAAATTTAATTTTTTAGATTTATTTTCTACGTGTAGGATTTTTAACGTATCACCAAAAATATGGGATTCGTTTATTATATGGGTTGCGTAATGTGAATTGTTCTTATTTTTTTAAATAACTATGTATATGTTCTTTAATGCGCGTTTCAAAAGATCTACCTGTTTGTCCTACGTAGATCTTTTGAAACTCGCATTAAAGAACATACACATAGTTATTTAAAAAATAAGAACAATTCACATTACGCAACCCATATAATAAACGAATCCCATAATTTTGGTGATACGTTAAAAATCCTACATGTAGAAAATAAATCTAAAAAATTAAATTTGCTTGAAGGTCTTGAAATTAACAAACGGAAAAACTCCATTCTATTATTAAACGGCCAGGTAGACTTAAACCATTCACCCTTACTTAATCTTTATTAGTTCTCTGAAATAGTACCACAGATTGACATTCTTAAAATAATTCTGTCTGTAAATAATATAATAAAATGATTAGCAGAATCTTAGGTAATTAGAGATAGTTTTAAGCACTATATAACCACGATTACTACCAAATATTTGTCTTTCTTACTTACTTCTGAAGAAGCTATTGTATGGTGAAACAATTGTCAAGTGACTTTAAATATATTGGAAATTAAAACATAGTGTTGTTTTTATATAAGGTATACAAGTGTCAATTATGTCATCTTGTTGCGCCGATTTAAAAAAAAAATAATGGGGTTGTTTTTTCGTGGGGAAATACAACCCTCGGTTGTTCATTCTCCATACAAAAGAGCTCTTGAGTGCGGTACGGCAAAAGACGGGCTAAACCTGATACAGTTCGATTGTATTAGAATAGTATATATTTCTAGCATGCTCCACTTTAAGAGAAATCAATAGAGTTATATGCATCGAACATGAAAGCATTTATAATGTAAACTCAAGTTTCGAGAATGATTTCCGAGTTCTGAATCATGCAACTAGCATTTTTCTAAATAGAGCTGCTAAATGCAGAGTATCTTTGGAAGTAGAGCCCGAAAGATGAGAGTAATATTCCATGGATTTTGTACAGGATGAAAAGCTATTGTGAAGCATACAACTTTTTCGTATTAAATAATACTTCGAGTGTTCGAGAAGGGCTCTTTGTTATGCAAGATAATCCTAGCACGACACGTTTTTTTACTCCTAGCAAATTGAGTGACGATGCTAATGGAAATAAATGTCTTGGCATAACTATGTTGGTTTCTGTAACGTTAACTTTTTAGGTATACAGTGCTGCTGGTGTTCTTGAGAAATTAAATTCTGCTAGATTACTGCTACTTCAAGACATATTTTATTCCAGATCACTGTTAAGTTTCTGCTGTATTCGAGGGTTCAAGGTAAATGAAAAAATAAGTGTGCTGTCATTAGCGAACTTATTGGTTGAGCTTTTGATCTTCTTTAGTGTGGTTATTGTAAAGAAAAATCTATTTGTCTTTAACTAGTTTTTTATCTAAGATATTATACCTTCAAGTGTTTCTTTTGTTCTGAATAAAATCTAAAAAAACTAGAATATAATTGAACAGTCATGTTGAGAATAATAAATTTTTTATTTTATTTTATTTTATTTTATTTTATTCTATTTTATTTTATTTTATTTTATTTTATTTTATTTTATTTTATTTTATTTTATTTTATTTTATTTTTTTTTAATTTTACTTTATTTTATTAATTAACGGGCAATGCCCAATTTTAAAAACAATACAATAAAATATCTTAAGAAGACAATAAAGTAAAAAAGAAAATTTTAGAAGAAGAATGAGGGGAAGAGAAAAAAGAAAATTATAATAATAAAAATAGAAAAGGAAATAATGACTGTAACAATACGTAACAAAAAGTAACAAAATGCACATCACACTCCACACAACTGTTTATAAAACACAGATCTTCCAACGAAAAAGTCTAGAGTGGGACGCTCATTGGCAAGGCGACATGACCTAGATACAAAATTATTGCATCCGTAGTTGGTCCTGTGGGATGGCACAAAAAAAGTGTGCCTCGAACGGGTCACCCTGGAAGGTACATGCAGGCCAATTCTGTCCAGCAGAAAGGGACAATGGTAGTTACTATGGAGAATATTATAAAGCATTTTGAGATCGATAGCAACTCTGCGATCTTGTAGAGTTCGAATGTGAAGCTCAGATTCTATCTGAGGGTAGGTAAGCTCAGCCTATTGATATTAAAGGCAATGTATCTCAGAAATTTGTGCTGCACTCTCTCAATGCATTGAACTTGAGTACCATAGCAAGGACTCCATACACTGGAGGAATAGTCTAAACGAGCTCTAATCAGTGAGCAGTACAGCTGCTTACAGCTATACTATTAAAGTCCAGTGTAATACGTTTAATAAATCCCAAAAGCTGGAGAGACTTGGAAACGATATTCTGTATATGCGGTATAAAAGTTAATTTTGAGTCAATAATAAGCCCTAGATCCTTGACTTCAGACACTCGTTCCAGAACAGCATTCCCGATCTTCTATGGATAACCCGTCCGGGATTGAAAACGATAGAATGGAACTTAGTCGCATTTAGCTCCATACCATTGTCCTTGCACCAAGATACAAGCTGATTCAATTCTGTCTGAAGTGTGCAACAATCATCAAATACAGATACCTCAATATACAACTTTAAATCATCGGCAAGAAGGAGGATCTCACTATGTGCAAGACGATGCGTCAAGTCATTTATAAATAAGTTAAACTTTTTATTTATTTGAAAGCATACTTTACTCATTGATCTTTGGTTTACTCGTATGCAAAAAGGCAATCATGTACGATGTATTCCTTTTTTTACATTGTTGACTACAAGAAACAGAAAAATAAGGAATAAATAGTATTTAGAGTTGGGATTATTGGGTAATAATAAAGTGTTTTATTAATCAACTCAATAATAGAGCGTTGATTTTAAAGAAGTTTTTTATAAATTATATATTCCGAAATTATAATGCAAAATTTCTAGGAGGTACAGAATTTTTCGAAAAACTATGTATGTAATATATCTAGAGTTACTTTTAAAATTAAGACAAGAGGTTTTGCATACCCCTAAAATATTTTTAAAAGCCCTTGCACAAGAATACATTTTCATAATATACCATTACCAGTTCGGTGATTATACATACATTATACATTGTTGCAAAAAACATTAAAATGGTCCAATTTTGATGATCCGTTTGCCATGTCGAAGGTTTTAAAGAAAAATAAACAGGATTTTTGTGTCCTGTCAAAGTCAATTCAGAAATAATCAACCAATAAATATTTTTTTTAGTTTTTAATACGAGGGTTTGATCTCGTAAAATCGGGGTCATCATTCATTAACCAGCCCTCTGCGTCCGCCACTCCTTATAGAGTTCAATCTCTATTTATTTGGCGCAATCTGCAACCAATTATTCGCGGCCCTTTTAATATCATCTGATCAACGTGTCGGTAGTTTCTCTCTGCTGCACTGATTTGCTCTTGGTCTCCATTCCAATATTTTGCGTCGTCCATCTCATGTCTCTAAGTATGACCGTGTGTCCTGCCCACCGTCATTTTAAAGTAGCTACGCGCGTGATGACATCTGCGACTGCAGTGCGTCTACCCAGATCTTCGTTGAGTATTATATTAGAGTCACACCAAGCATTAACCTTTCCATGCGCTTTTGTGCAATTCTCCGTTTGTGTGCAGTTTCTATAGTAAGTGTATACATCTCGGTTCCATAGGGCAAGACTGGAAGGATCTACCGGTTGAAGGTTTTTTTATTCAGACTAATTGAAATGTCGTTTTTAATCCTTTAGAGCTCCATACGCTGGCCAAGCCAGACCAGTTCTTCTTCTAATTTCGGATGTTAGGTTTCGGTCGAAAATGCTTATTTCGTGGCTCAGATATATGTACTTGTCTATTTGGTCGATTTGTTCGTCAACGAATTTAGAGTTACTAAAGGGTACTAAGTTAGTCATGAATTTTGTTTTTCTAAAGTTAATTTTTAGACCCACGCATGCATAGGAAGTAAGTTCATGCAATTTAACAACCATTGTGGCGTTCTTTTATATTTTTTGAAATAAGGTGGCGTATCCAATGTGGATTTCAATGAGTGCTTCCCTAATACTATCCATTTATACGGTGTCGAATGCCTTATGGAAATCCACAAAGGCAAGTATTAGCGATCTGTTGTATTCTGCGGATTATAAGTCGAGATATGTTTAATGTTGGTTTTTCGTATTATAGAGTAGAGCATAGAACGATGACTCAGTAATATGATAAAACTAGCATTAAACATATGTCGTCGTTCCGTTTGACAGCTCCAAATACACAGAGGGGTTTCCCGGTTAAGCCTTCGCATCCTACGTAGTAGGGAGATCTACTCCTAATAGCAATAGGTTGCTGAGCGCTATGCGGTGTCGATTTATACAAACTTGATTTGAGGTGAAGCAATTTGAATAGGTGGTCGAACACTTGGAGCAGTTTTTTTATGAGAATTGGAGGCTTGGACTAGCAGTCAGATAAAATTTGATTATACTAGATAATTAGTAGCAGCTGTCTGAAGAGATCCTTTACTAGCGCCTGAGATAGCTTAAAATCAATAAAAAGAAGAAAAAAAATTTGTTTGAAACCAACCACCCTCAGACTAGAGGACAGGTCAAGCATCCCTGATGGATCACCGGGGTACTGTCCAGCTACATGCCTGATCCCGCGAGTCCCACGACCAAAAAAAAACATGACTAAAAATATTGTGTAATGGGACTGAAGCTCCGCTTGCGGAAAAATGTTTTTTTAATTGAATATTTACATTTAAATGCAGAAGACAGAGAATAACTAAAGCGCATACGGGTAATCTAAAATAACATAAACAAAGGAACTCCCATATGATCCATTTATAGACCTGCATAAGGTTGCGAAAAATATACAAAAAACTATAGCTACAAGTTTTTTACTTATTTTTTAATATAGTGAAAATATTTTCAGGTATTTTATATAGAAAAAAATCTTAAAATCTCCTATGTTTAAAAGGCTAATAGGGTAATAAGTAGCATGTGGTCATAACCATTTTTCACTGCGAGATAGTAACAATAATTTCACCACATAATATTAGTATCTATACTTTAACAATGTGTACATTTATACAAAATCTTATTAACATTTTGGTTAAAATAGTGTAAGTTACTTGACCATTCTACACTACATTTAGCCAAAATTCTTCTTTAACCGTAATCTATTACTGTGCTCTAAATTACGGTTCAAAAACTTTTTAGCTGGATTGTAACACTGACACCATACGGGTCTATCCGAAAGGAAAATGTTATTACCTTCTTTTATCCGGTACAATATAGTTTTACATTTGATTACCCCTATTGTTTTTGTAGTAACATAAACTTGTCTGCTTTAACCTTGATTGCCGGCTCATAGGAAAAATTCGGCCTTGCCTTTTATTGAGCTGTTCTCCCTGTTCCTGACCTGTTTTTAACCTTCGAAGCACTAATGCTGTGCCTGGCTGTCTGCTTAACCTACTAAAGAGTCCCATCACCCTGTTTTAGTTTGTAAACAGAAGAAATGTTGGTTGAACGTAGAGAAATATAACAATAAAATGTGATTTATATTGATATTTATGTTGTTTATTTGTTTACAGTTCGCCTTCTCGGATAATTTTTTTTGGGAATTATAGATTATACTGGAAAAAATAGCACTCCTACACTCCTTTTTATCCTTTTTTGTCCCAAATGATTAATGGAATAAAAGATTCGTCGTTAAAAAGATTTGTGAAACTAGTATATGTTGTGGGAGTGGTAGCAACATCCAGCTGAAACATTGCCGAGTTGAACTCTCTATTTCAAACATTCTCAGTATCTTTACCTTATATTTAAATTTATTATATATATATAATATATATATATATATATATATAAATATATATATATATATATATATATATATATATATATATATATATATATATATATATATATATATATATATACAGTAGAACCCCCGTTATCCGAGGAAACGTGGGGGGGCAACCTCCTCGGATAACTGAAAACTCGGATAATCCGGATTTTTTTTTTATTCATTCGAAAAATAAACACCAATACTTTAAAACCGATGTATTAACGTTTTTAACATATAAATAGGTACATACATTATAAAACAGTGAAATAGGTAATCTATGCGCTTCTGTTTCATATTGCATCTTCTTTTTCTTGCTGCAATGTTTCTCCATCTATTAAAAAGAAGCAAATCCGCTGGGTTGTCTCTGGTTGTTGTTCGATATATCTCAAAGCGTTTTTTCCAAAGAAGCAAAACCTTCTTGATGAGAAATCTTAGTGGGAGACTGTTTATTCACCGCCGCTTCGTCATCGTCATCGTCATCTGATTTTTCGGTTTCCTGAAAGGCATTCGTTATTTCTTCAATACTCATTTCTTCTTCTAAATCATCTGCTGTAATCCATTCAACAACATCTTCTCTTGTCACATTTTCGCAACCTTTTTATTTTTGCAATAATTCAAATAAACTTTTTTCTTTTTCTTTTATCTCGCTGTCAAAATTTGAACAGGACATTTCTCCATAGCTTCTCAATTTCAAAGCTAATTCATTTAATGGCGTATCATCTTCACTGTCATTATAGTCCTCAAAATCAATAAACTTTTGACCAAGATTTTTGAATAGTGGTAGTACGCACAGAATCCCAAGCTCGACTTACCCAGTAAATAACATTTTTCAGTGTAACCCTTCTCATTCCATTGATAATATCCTCCTTTTCTGTGTATTCTAACAGATGTTCAAGATATAAAACGCCTATAATTTTTTTTTTAATGTTTTCGAGGATGCCTTGATCCAACAATTTCGCCCACATGAAGTCCTTCTCCAGGGTGAGAGGGGGCATTATCCATTAACAAAATTGCTTTAATAGGAAAGACGGTTTCTGTTTCAAAAATTTAGTCACAGATGGCATGAATTCTTCTTCAAACCAGTTAGTAAATAAGGTCGCATCCATCCATGCGCTCTTCTGACTTTTTGTAATAGACTGGTAGGGCTTTGGGTGAGATGTCTTTAAAGCTCTCGAACGTGCAGACTTGCCAATCACCATCAGTGGATTTTGTACTTGCCAGATGCATTGGAAAATACCATTATAGTTAATCTTTCCTTACTTCGTTTGTGCCAGGAGCTGATTTTTCCTGTCGATATGCCAATGTTTTTGATGGAAGCATTTTATAATTCAGGCCAGTTTCGTCACAGTTGTAAATTTGATCACATGTGTATCCACAATCTTCGATTTGCTTTTTAAAGTTCTGCTTAAACTTCTCAATTGATGACACATCAGCAGAAAGTTTTTCACCATACAGTCAGTTGTCGTACACCGTACCGTTTTTTCCAGCGGTTAAGCCATCCAGAACTGGCGGTAAACTAATCTATCTCTGGGAATTGCCTACTAATCATTATTGCTTTGTATTGTAAAATTGGACCTGACAGAGGCACACCTTTTTGATCTCTGTTGGTTAAACCACATGAATCTTCGTTAACCTTTTCATAGTCGCCGGTTTCATTGATTTTCTCCCTGAGGACGTGGAGGCTTGATTTATGCACCACTCTTCTATTTTTGTGCGGTTTCTTCTCCAATCTCCAACTGTTACTTCACCTATTTCTATAATCTCGTGCAACAACTTTAATTGTCTCTCCTGCTCCAATTCTTCTGATGGCTTTTAATTTTTCTTCAATAGGAACGACGATTCTTTTACGCTTGTTTTGCTCCATTATAATACGACAAATAAAAATTCAAACAAGCAGTTCGTATTAATTACACTTAACTACCAGAACTCCAACCAAATAAATTATGTGAGTATACTCGTATTTCTCCGCAGTAAACGCTATAACTCACTGCATTTACGCAAATTTACATGCTGAAAGAGTCCAAAAACATAAATAGGGGAACCCCTAACACGGGCCAGGGGGATTTCCCGAAGGCCCCGACGATTTTAAATAGAAATATGTACATACATATTTTAGAAGATCGGTTAATACGCAGCATAGACGCGCGTACCTCGGATAATCAGATTCTTAGATTGTGGTGTCGGTTAATCCGGAGCTCGGATAATCGCGACTCAGTTAATATATATATATATATATATATATATATATATATATATATATATATATATATATATATATATATATATATATATATATATATATATATACGAGTTTAAACCTCGTATGTTTGCAAAAATCTATTTTAAAGTTATAATCTCTGCATGTCGACGCACCTGAACCAGCCCCCACCCGGAGATCCGAACGGGGGGGGGGCTATTTTTTCCTCCGGAATTTTTTGTATCCAGGTGCCTCATCATGCTATTTGGTCCCACAGTCCGGGACATCGGCACAGCCACGAAAACGTTAAACAACTTCACTCAGCCTAAGCCGATGCGATGGTATCACACCGGCGATGCTGGTGAGATCTGAGCTTCTACCATCTAGGTTGTTCTTTAAGTCGCCTTCTACAACAGGCAGAACGTACCGGGGGAGATATTCTATCCCGCTCCTCCACGGGGATATTGTGGTATAATTGTTGACTCCTGTAATGAACAAATAGTTGAAAAACTAGTTTGGAATAAATTAAACCCTATATACTAAGCGGTTCAACAGTTGTCGATAATCACATAAAAAAATATGTCCCCTTTCTTATTTATCTGAACTAATATTAACTTTGTTCGGGCAAGTAATCACTATGTAGTTATATTTTATATACTTAACTATATAAAAATAAATAAATTTTCTAGTCATAATACAGAGTTTAAATGATTATATAATACATTAAAATTCGGGGTTTCAATCTGTTCGTCTAACAATGAATTTGAACGCCGTTTCGCTAAAATCTCATTTGGCATTTTCAAGTGCTCTTGCTGCTGCTGCCACTCGATACTGTGATCTTGCTGCCGCTCGAAGCTAACGAAGCTAAGTTAAAAATCTTGGTATGGAATATCGAGTTTCTTAGCATCTAATTTTATAATATTCAGAAGTTCTCATTCCACATCAACTTTTTGTAAAACTTTGCTATTTGATATTTGAGCAGTCCAGAGAATATGTAATATTCTGAGAAATAAGTTTCAGGTGAGTGAGACGTGAGTTTCGACATCATATAGTAGAATTTGACATATGTAAATTTCTATGCAACTAATTAAATTTCTGTTAACAGCCTCACCTTTTGTTAAAAGAAGAGTCGAAGTATTAGAATTATATGGTTAATTCTCCATTGATGTTGAAAATAGTATTATCGTGGCGTCTACTAATTAGCATTAGTCTTATTTTGGCAATATTGAGGTATTGAGAAAATATATAGTCTATATTACTCACCATATTCTTTAAGTTGGTTTAGAATTGACTGAAAATCTTGTAGGTTGTTAGCTAAGATTGCGGTATTGTCGTCATAACGAATATTAATTTATTGAAACCTCATTTACATAGCTTTTTAGTTTATAGAGTTGACTGAAATATCTGCTCAACCTAGATAATAAACAAAATACTGAAACGTAATCATCCTGTAAGGTTTATTTCATTACGCAGAAGGTCTCCATTGAGAGCTCACTATTCTTGAAATCTTTCCAAAAGAGGCTTGCGTTTGATGTTGTTAACAGTTCTTTAACAGTCAGTGGTGCACATAAATACATTTTGCCCTTGGTCAGCCTCTTAATTGCAAAGTCTATTAATGAATTCGAATTTTGTTTCGCCTCTTACATTTTCGCAGCATTTATGAATAATTGCTTTACATTAAATTAATGATCTAATTAGTTTCAAACGAGGAATGCGACTTAAAAATATTCGTTTTTGGGTAGAATTACTTAGTGATTTACATTATATTTTGGTGTTATATGATATTTTAAAGGCTTTTTTTATCTTAAAAACTTTGCAGTAGTAACGCGATACATTAGCAGCTTAAATTTAAGTCTAATATGGAAATAACTCTTCAAAATTTCAGTTTTAGCTATGTGAAGTAAAGAAACGAGAGAGAAAATTTTAAAATGTATTTCTTATATCTAAAGAGAGTTTTAAAAGAAAGCAAATGTGTTCATAATGTCAATAAAAATTTCTTATTTTTTATTTAATTTAAGTTTCATTTTCTTTAAATAAGATATTTCGTTAAAAAAGTACCAAAAATCAAACAATTTAGAGAACAAAAAATAAGTTTTAATTTTCAGCTCTTGTACATGGTACACTTTTATTCCTTTAATTATCTTTAGATATATTACCAGAAAGTTACAAACAAACAAGAAGAATTAAGATGTCGGAACCTAATATTAGTTTTTTTGTAATACGATCCATTTAGATTGGATAAAAAGTGTAAAAAACGAAATTTTCAGTATAAACATTGTAAGATATTTACTATAAATATATACATAACTTTTTATTTAGTATTTCTAAAAATACGGAGATATCTAGTGTGTTTCTGACTAAATAACCTTATATTGACCAGACCAAACGTTTAACTTTGAGTGGTTTTACCCATTCTTTATCTTAACAATATTACGATCGTCTGGACATATGTTGCTAACAATCTGTTCAAACTGTTCGCAGTTTGAAGTTTTTTTTATTTAATTTAGAAGTTATATCAAAATATAACGTCATAACTTCCGCAAACATAATGTGCTTAAAATATTCTCTCTTTATATTTCAGTTCCGGTTTTCTGCATACGATACCAAATTTTAGGCTTTACGCCGTCATGCTTTCAGAGAAATGTCGGAATATAACCTAACTAACTTCATGCCTCAAAGTTTATGGAAAATTCTACTTTTCTTTTCTTTTTCAATAGAAACTTTGCTTTGACGTATATTTATTAACATACCTAGTGGGAGGGTATTGCGAGATTAATATTTGTAGGGAAATTTCATATTAAAGAAGTTAGGAATTAACTTGTCTTAGTATAAAGGCTTGCGGTTTTTAAAAAATTCACTTTAAAGTAGGAATGATACCAGATTAGACAGTCCTGCAAAAGGTATTGTTCTGATTCTTAAAACAGCATCTAGTTATGGATTTTGATTTCAAAATAAATTTATGGCAAAGATAGGATACTTACTGAAACCATAGTCGATTTCAGTGTTTTTTGATTAGTTTGCATAAAATTTACTGTGTTATTTATTGGTGTTTAAATTATCTAAGAAAAAATATTAGAAAATTAATTAGTCGTATCGATTCTCTAATGAAAATTTGTACAAAATTGTACATTTTGAGTATTCTCATGTCTTTAAAAAAACATTTCTCACAGCAGGTTGAGCCTCTTTTGAATGTGGTAAGCTTACATATCAGATTCAGATTTGTCGTTTTTTTTCCTTATATATACTTGGTGCCGTGGTTGAATTTCTATCTCACCTATATTTTTTTAAAATAGATATATTTTTACCATTGTGTGTAGCAGCAGATATGAAAGCAGTTATTTGAATTCTAGGTGGACAACTAAAGTACTGTTTTGATACCAATTTCCAAATTCTAGAATTTAAATTTTGAGCAAATTCTCTTAGATATCTTTTAGTAAATATTTCTTTTATGGTCATAGCACACGTGCTGCAGCGAAATCCCTAAAGCGCTACAAGAGCGACGCGTTTGCGGAAAAAGCGATTTACGTTAGTCTTGAATCGCTTTAAAAATGTACTCGGTGAGAAACACAGTCCTAGGCAAATTATTTCAAAGGGATGAGGTTCTTCAGATAAAAGACTGCTTGAAAAGGGTTGTACGTGGAGTAACAAGATGAACTTTACACGAATGTGAAGTATTAGCGCAACGTGTATTTCTAGCATGCACCGCTTTAGAAGGAATTAAGTGGGCATTTGGGAGGAGAGCCCCAAACATGGGAGCAGTCTTTTATTGTTGTTCCAATTAACAGTTATTGTGGAGTGTAAACCTGTCTAGTTTGAAATAATATTCCCAACTTTTGAAAAGCTCTCTTTGCTATGCTTGCAACATGTTCATACCAAGACTGCAATACTATGTCTCAACTGCCGCCTGGGTGTTCGTAAAATTAAATTCTATTTGGTTACTGTCACCCCGAGATAGAATTTCTTCCAGGTCTTTGTTAATTTGACTTCCTGCTGTCTGCGGATATTCGCACGAGTAGCCGATATTCGAGCGTTCAAAGTGAATGAAGAAATAAGCGTACTGTCACCTGCAACGCTGTACATTGGATCCTAGTCTTTTCCAGCTGATTGTTAACGTAAATGAAAAAGAGAGTATGGAGTCTTGCAGCACACACCGGCACCCTTACTTAATCTTTATTAGTTCTCGGAAATAGTACCACAGATTTGCATTCTTAAAATAATTCTGTCTGTAAATAATATAATAAAATGATTGGCATAATCTTAGATAATTAAGGATAGTTTTAAGCACTATATAACCAGGATTACTACCAAATATTTTTCTTTCTTATTTACTTCTGAAGAACCCATTGTATGATGAAACAATTGTCAAGTGACTTTAAATATATTGGAAATTAAAACATATTTTTGTTTTTAATATAATTTTAATATTGTAAAGCTCAAAATACACGAGAAACGAAAAATATCAAAATTCAATATTTTTAACATCGAATATTCCTTTTAGAAGGACAAATTTGATCTTTTTTTCTGTAAAGTAAATTTGATTCAAAAATTAACATTACTATTTCACGTCAGTGGCTTAACATGTTAGTATATGTGTTAGATAGTAAAATATTTTTACAAAATTTAAATACTTTGAAAAAAAAATGCAAAATATATCATTAAATGTTACATGTCATGGTTTTGATACAGTACATTACTAAGAAATTTGGCCATTAGATATATCCATGAATTTACATAGGAAAATTACATTTCCATTTCCCACACAGAGAAAATTTTATGTGATAGACAATGATGTATCCTGCCACACTAAATTATGTTATAAAATGGTCATATGAACTCCGGTTCATATGACGTAAAATTGGATCACATAATAATCCCACTGGACAAATCCTTTCTACAATATATAAGAATCCTATTCTTCAAATTAATCTCCTATACGTCGGTGATAGTGGCGTGTCATGCAACACCAAATTATGTTACAATACGGTATTCGGAGTTCATATGATGCAAAGTTGGATCATGTAACAATCCAATTTAAAAGATCTTGTCTACAATACGCGAAATATTGAAAAATATTCTTGATTTAACGTTTCTTTTTGTAACGCTAGTAGTTTTTTTTTTTTTCTTCTAAATAGTAATTTTTAGGCTGATTTTACAGTAAAAATTACCTATATTAATTATTTTAACACATATTTTTGGACTACGTACTACAACTTTTTTTAATCAAAGAAATAAGCGGTAAAATATACTTCGCCATTTATTGATGTGACAAAAGAATCATTTAAATTTCTCAGTAATTCGCTCAAACAAACAATTTTCTTAATGAAAGAAATAAGTTAAAATATTATTAGTAAAAAAAGTTTTTTCCATTCGTGAAAAAACTTTATTCATGTGACAGACTAATCATTAAAATTTCTGGGTAATTCGACTGTATTGTGAGTAGCTAAAAAGAAATTTAATGTCCCATTTGTTTAATGCCGTCTCGGTTTGTTTTGGCACGAACATTGCCTTTTTGTCACGAATAAAAGTTCAGAAACATTTAGCCGAGGTCTATAATTAGGAATTCGTTATCTAATTTTAGGTTTTCAGCTTTTCATCTTGAAGTTCAATTTAAGCTCGCACAACATACTGTATTTGATCTATCCATTTCTTTAGGAAATTAAAAATGATTCGTTGTTTTTCCCAATAAATACATTATAAATCTTGTCTGATTATTTTAATATACCATATGCAATATCTGTGTGAGCAAACGGTTGATGTGACATATAAAAATACATGGATTATGCTTGGAGTGTTCTATGTAGAAGATCATGGGAATAGTTCCGTTCCATTAATTATAGGTGTATGTAGTTTATATTCACAAGTACCAGCATTTAGAGAAAAACTAATATTAGTATTATCCTACTCAGTATATATCACCACTATAACCAAACACTTTATTTTTGCACTCGATGCGCGTTTCGCTAACCATGTTAGCTTCATCAGGAGCGATGATTGACGAGTCAATGATCGCTCCTGATGAAGCTAACATGGTTAGCGAAACGCGCATCGAATGCAAAAATAAAGTGTTTGGTGTAGTGGTGATATATACTGAGTAGTATCATTGTGCCAAAGATTCCACATTCCCAACTTAGATTAGTATTATCAACAAGTATGGAAATTATTTATTGGATTGTAAATAAAATTTAGAAATAATAACTTTAGAGGTATGGATCGTAATGTAAAAATATGCGGAGTTTTGTACTATTCATGATTTCTTTCTGTTGAAATGTGCATACTTCTGTAATATTTTGCAAAAAATTATTGGTTTGGATTTTTAGATGTTTCAGTTGCCAAATATTTCAATTATTACTAGTTTGTAGTTTCCAAATCCTAGCGAGTCCAAATATGTAAAAAAGTAGTTTCTATCGAAGAGTAACATGTTAAAATTTGAAGAAGACTCACAAGCCGCAAGTTGTGTGAGATCTATGCTATGTACTTCAAAACTATACACCAATGTATACTTGGAAGGCTTGTACAAAACCAAAAGTTCATTCCTTTTTTCCTAGACTTGTTTTTTCGTAAGATACGTTCTTTCTCTTAATGATTTATTATCTATATCGATAATTTTATAAAATTATTCGAAATTTATTGAGTCAGGTTTTTTGTATGCTAAAGTCTATTCTCGAGTAATGCGAATTAGCGAGAAAATGTTTAAAAAAAATGAGAGTTGTCGGTTTAAAAATCGTTCGCACCCATTATGTCGGAGTTATGAAAGATACTGAAGCAATAGATAATATATCCGAGTTTAGGACCAGTTTCTCTGTGGCCGATGTTTTTAGAAATACCTTACATACTCAGACTTTAGTATTGCACCTTAATGAGTTTCTGAGGTAGAAAAAAAGAAGAAAAGTATCAGATTGTGTGTATGTTACCTACGATTATTTTAGCGGAGAGATTCCTGAATATACAGTTATAAATATTTTTGTATAATTAAACTGTTAAAATAAAAACAAAGTTTTCATTTTCAACGAATATATATATATATATATATATATATATATATATATATATATATATATATAATAATATATAAAATGCAACGTCTCTCTGTCTGTCTGTCTGTCCGTCAGTGACCTTATCACTGGAGAACCACTTATCCGACTTACGTACTTTTTTTTTTTAAACATACTTATGTTCTCTGGCCAGGTTATAGGCTATATTTTATTACGATAGGTAGCATAAGGAATGAGCAGTGACTATAATAGTGAGTGAAGTCGGAAAAAAGTTTGCTGCTAGCGCGTTCCCTTGCAATATACAGCCTAAACCATTAAATATGGAACAATATTATGTAGCAGAGAATATCTTTAATCTATAGTCTATAATATATATAAAATGCAATGTCTCTCTGTCTGTCTGTCTGTCCATTAGTGCGTTTATCACGCGAGAACCACTTATCCAATTTATGTGTCTTTTTTAAATTCATACATATATTCTTTGGCCAGGTTATATAATAATAATAATAATCTATATCTATAATATATATAAAATGCAGCGTCTCTCTGTCTGTCTGTCTGTCCGTTAGTGCGCTTATCATTGGAGAACCACTTATCTGATTTACGTGCTTTTTTTTAAAACATTCATATGTTCTCTGGCCAGGTTATCTATATATAATATATATAAAACGCAACGTCTCTCTGTCTGTCTGTCTGTCTGTCCGTTAGTGCGTTACGTACTTTTTTTTTAAAACATACACACATATGTACGGACAGACAGAGAGACGTTGTATTTTATATACATGTATATTATATTCCTTGCTACATGATAATGTTCTATATTTAATGGTTAAGGCAGCGTATTGCAAGAGAACGCGCTAGCGGCAAACCTTTTTCCGACTTGATGCACTATAATCGTCACTGCTTATTCCTTATGTTACCTAACGTAATAAAATATATCCTATAACCTGGTTAGAGAACATATGTGCGTTTAAAAAAAAAGCACGTAAATCGGATAAGTGGTTCTTGAGTGATAAGCACACTTACATATAGACAAACAGACGTTGTATCTTATATATATTATAGATTATAGATAACCTGGCCAGAGAATACATGTATGAATTAAAAAAAAAACGTAAATCGGATAAGTGGTTCTCGAGTAATAAGAGCACTAACGGACAGACAGACAGAGTTGCATTTAATATATATTATATTCTTTACGTTACATTTTATATATATTATATAGATTTTTATTGTTTTGGTTCTTCTTTCTCACATTTGGTCAATGTGGTCCATGTTTGGCTGACGGGCCTAAACCAAGTCAGTACAAACGCTATTACCATTGTGTATTAAGGAATGACCTGACAATGTTACATATTTTCAAAATCACTGACTTCTGATTGTTTCTGTGTATGTTTGTGTTGAGTTCTAATTGTACTAGGTGTGGTGTGACTGTTGTTGGTGTAAGGCCTGTGGCTGATATGACGAGAGAGACAATGATGACTTTTTCTTGTTTACATAGTCTTTTTATTTCTGTTGCAAGGTCTGTGTATTTTAGATTGTTATTTTACAAAAAAGTTCTTCTTTCTCACATTTGGTCCATGTAGTTCCATGTTTGGCTGACGGACCCAAGCCAAGTCAGCACAAACACTATTACCATTGTGTATTAAGGAATGACCTGACAGTGTTACATGTTTCTTATACAGATTATTATTATTATTACATAACTTGACCAGAGAACATATGTATGAATTAAAAAAAAACACGTAAATCGGATAAGTAGTTTTCGAGTAATAAGCGCACTAACGGACAGGTAGACAGACAGAGAGAAGTTGCATTTTATATATATTATATCCTTTGCTACATAATATTGTTCCATATTTAATGGTTAAGGCAGCGTATTGCAAGAGAACGCGCTAGCGGCAAACTTTATTCCGACTTGGTTCACTATTATTGTCACTTCTTATTCCTTATGTCACCTAACGTAATAAAATGTATCCTATAACCTGGCTAGAGAAAATATGTGTGTTTTTTTTAAAAAAAGCACCTTAATCGGATAAGTGGTTCTCGAGTGATAAGCGCACTAACGGACAGACAGACAGACAGAGAGACATTGCATTATATATATATATATATATATTATAGAATATTATATATAACCTAGACGGAGAACAAATGTATGAATTAAAAAAAAGAAACATCCAATCGGATAAGTCGTTCTCAAGTCATAAGCGCACTAACGGACCGATAGACACACAGAGAGACGTTGCATTTTATATACTATATTCTTTGCTACATGATACCATACCATATTTAATGGTTTAGACCGTGCATTACAAGAGAACGCGCTAGCGGCAAACTTTTTTCCGACTTGATTCACTATTATCGTCACCGCTTATTCCTTAAGTTACCTAACGTAATAAACTATATCCTATAACTTGACCAGAGAACATATGTATGTTTTAAATAAAAGCACGTAAATCGGATAAGTAGTTCTCGAGTGATAAGCGCACTAACAGACAACAGAGAGAGAGAGCCGTTGCATTTTATATGTAATATATTTATATATATATATATATATATATATATATATATATATATATATATATATATATATATATATATATATATCCAGGTGAGCATCCACTGATTAGTGTTGTTTCAACTGGTGAATGGTAGACGTTTCGCCAAAATCTCAATTGGGATTATAAATGTTTATGGGTTGCTGGTGAACAGTAAACTGCTTTTTACTTTACCGTCGTTATTCACATATCAACTATATCTACAAAAGTTTATCTTGATTGGTTTAAAGCCAAAATAAGTTTTTTATTTGTAATTTAATACTTAAAAATTTCAAAGTAACGAGCGGATGCAGGACTGTCGAAAACTTATTCAAATTTGCGTCTTGAATTTCATTTGTATTGTGCTGTTCTGTGCAATAAACGTAGCTTCTTTATTCAGAATAGGACGTACAAATTGACTATGTAATAAAATACTTATTTGTAACGTGATTTAGCTGTGTGAAATGTTAGAATTTCAGTTTAATCAGCAGGATTTTAAAGAGGCTAATAAATGCGCTGCACTGAACTCTCTATAGTGTAACAATAGCGATATTTGCTTAGAAGTAGCAGTTCCCTCTTGTATGGGCAGCAGACATTCTAGGGTTCAAAGTTAATGAAGAACAAAACATGTTATCAGCAAATTATAGATTAGATGTTTGAACTCTTCGAGCAAATGTTTAATGTAAAGAAGATAAAAAGTAGGAGACAGTATAGAGCTCTGGGGTACTCGACGTTGATGATGAAGACGTCGGAAAAAGTAGATTTCTGAGAAAACTTAAGACCCATATACCAAACTTTTTAAAGATACTGGAAGAGCGCATCTCGGTCAACAATCCCTCATGCAAAATATGGTTGAATGCCTTGTATGTATCAAATGCAACCAACTGTTCAATCTCGTTGTTCCAAATATAGCAATAGGTTAGAAAATCTCGACTGTCGATATAGTCGTTAATAACATTAAATTCTTCTAGAGGTTTTGAAAGGACTTACCTTTTTGTCATATCTTGAAGTCTAGGATCTGTAACCACTCTATTTAATGTGGAATATCCTGTATATATATAAAAGACATTAAAAACTTAATAAAATTTGAAGTATAGAGCAAATATTTGTACGTTTCTTAGCTCTGAATTAATATTGTGGCTGAAGCTATTATTTTTTACAATACAGTGTCCTTGTTAACGATATTCGATGATGATACTTTTATCGGGTTTAAAATATAAAAAATAGTCGTTTTTTTCCAAACTTCTATCGGTAAAGTTAAACTTTTTACAGTTTAATGTGACATTACACAAAATATAGTTAATGTCAGTAATTTTACAAAAGTTTTCCCGTTTTTTCTACTCCATTTAGCAGTCGTCCGTACTATAAAAAGCATTTTAATAGGTCTTGGAAAAACTTTAAGAGTCAATAAGATTGGGAAGAGAGCCGAAATAAAAATAAAATGATTGTAACTGTGTGACTTTCATGATACCGGTTTACGATTTATTTTAAAAACTATGCTTTTTAATAATCTAATAGGAAATTCGATGTTTCAACTTGCTTATCGCAACAGCTTTAGTGAATGGTATGGGCGATGATAAAATAATAGCATGTGGGTAAGATTTAATCTGAGATTATAGAGGCTGGGTATGATAGGGTCAGAGCTAGTGTAATACTATTCGTATTTTGGCGTATGAGGCATCGATCGGCTGATCTTCGATTATTTAATGGGACTGTAACTTGTTATAGTGGAGAAACGGTAAACAAGGGTCCATATGCATGTCAACACCAAGCTGTCAGTGGCCTATCATAGATATACCCTAAAAATATATGGGATTGGGGAAAGAGATAAAACCAATTGATCAAAATAAAAGAAGAAACCCAAATAGAGTTAGAGCGGTGTGTAAGGGCGAATACTTGTACAACTGATTACAACATCTGTTGGTGATAGCAAGTGAAAATGCGAATCGATAATGGCAGATGGTGACGCTAAAGAGCGAAACATAAAAAAACGGTTATAGCCAGTCTCATTGGTAAACGGCCAATGACACAATAGCTAGAATACTCGCTATTGACGACTTCCAGACTGACAATAGATGTACTTCGTTCAATCTTCAATCCAATGCTGATTTTGCGATCAAATGCTATAGATTTGGTGAGTTTGTATGGCCAGTTAAGTCTGGCACATGAATGATACCTGATATGCTCATGATATGGCAAGGAGAAAATATCTGAGTACATGGGTGAGTATTTCTCTGTGAAGGAGCCAGACCGTTATTCATTCGGGTCCTAGCAGAATCCTTTGAGCATATGCATGTTTCAAAAGGAAAATGCTACTGGTAGTAGTACGGATCCAGCAATATCCTGCTAGGTGTGTGCTAGACAGAGACGGGCTGCTGGTCGCACGGGTCTAACAATAGCCTATCCTGGCAGCGAATGTGTATACTTGAGTCACAGCGAGGGGCCTACTAGTGGTACGGGTCCAGGAGTGCTTCGTCAGCTTGCGCTAGATAGAGACGGACTACTGATTATACAGATCCCTCAGCAGCTCACTCTGTCGGGGCTTGGATGTGTGTCAGAGAGAGAAAGACACACCTACACGCATAGACTTTTGACAAAGGATATAAAAAAGAGAAAATAACAGTCGGCAATGGGTTGGCGGCTTGGCTGTGGAGGATCTCTTGGTTTGCTTCTCCGGCTTGGTCCTGGGTCTGGTCCCTAGGTTTGTTTCGCTGGTCTAGTTTGAGCATCTCACCGTTGGCGGAACGACTACATTGATTACTATTGGTTATTGCAATTTTATAGACGCAGCATGGTAGTGGGGAAGTGCTGGCGAGTAGGAAAGACTCGCGCTCATAGCGGATAGAGGCGAGAGGCTATGCTAAAAGATTTGAAATACGATTTTGCGGAGTTTCTAGTGACCGTATTTCCAAAAGGATTAAAACTCATAAGTCCATACTTATTTATTAAAGAAGAGAGAAAATAACCTTTTTGTGATGTATGGTAAAAAGTTGGATTCGACACGCATGCTACCTCAAAAAAATTATGTAATTTTGTTACATACGTTGTAATTAGCTACTGATAAATTAGATTATTAACTTATGTACCATTTTAGTACCTGGTACTTACTCAAGCTATTTTGAAATGAATTAACTTGCAGCTGCAGCAGTTTTGCTCCAGGCCTGACATCTTATGAAGCTAGTTTAAAAATTTTGGTTAAATAACTATTTATTTATTTCGTGTTCAATCCAACGGTATAATAACAAAAATGAAATAGACCAAAGCAATACGTGCATAATGTCAAACAATTTAGTAGGTGACTCATGTCTGCTGTTGTCAACATGAGGACAGAATTTATCCATCCTGTAACAGTACATCTACCAGTTTGCGTGCGAAGACAGTTTAAACTTCTCCAGGTTTTCCATTTCTCGTTTGAACCAGATAGTAGTTCCTCTCTAGCTCCTTATCTTTATCAGTCGGCCAACAGCCGTTTCTATCGCGCAACCCTCTCCGACTGTATTGTTAAGGTTAATGGAGTGACTGCGAATAGGAAACTCTTGCACGAGTTAAGTTTTGCTGCTGGGCAGTCTATCCAAATAGCTATTTATGTTAAATAAAACTACTCGTCATAGGATAGTAAATTAGAGATGTGCTTAGTTACCTTACTGTAGTTGCTAGATCCCCCAACTGAGCATTTCTATATATATATATATATATATATATATATATATATATATATATATATATATATATATATATTTATTTAAGGGTCTTACAGCTAATGCTGTCTTCCTTCTCTCAACCTCTCGTTCCATTCTCTTCGATCTTTCCAGTCTCCTTCCTGTAACCCTCTGTTTTTCCATTGCCTCATCGACGTCATCCCGCCATGAGCACCTAGGTGTTCTCCTCTTTCTTCTTCCAATTGGACTCCATTCTGTGATTTTCTTAATCCACCTTTTGTCGTCGCTTCTCCTTACGTGACCATACCATTTCAATCGTTTTTCTTCTATGACATGTACTGCGTCTCTTGTTATTCCCATTCGCGTCCTTATTTCCTCGTTCCTAATCCTATCAGTCCGGGTCACCCTACAACACCTTCTCCAACATTCCATCTCTACCTTGTTTATTTCTGATTTATATTTCTTGTTAATGGTCCATGTTTCTGACCCGTATGTCATGATACTTTCAATGTTTATTCTGTATATTCTGACTTTGTTTGCTTTCGTTATATGCTTATCTCATAATATTGAGTTTAACTGTCTGATGCAGGTTCTCGTTTGTCCTAGTCTCGATTTCATTTCTTGTTCGGATGTTGCTTCTCTTGTTATTATGGTGCCCCGGTATTTAAATTTTCCAGTTCCTTTAATTGTTACGTTTTCTTCAATTTCTAGATCTTCTATTTCTCCTGTTTTAGTTGTTAGGTATTCCGTCTTATTAAATGTTATGTCTAGCAAAGCTTTGTCATACTCTTCCTTCAGTTTCCTCACCATATAGCTGAGATCTTCTTCGTCCTGTGCCATGACGACTTGGTCATTTGCGAAAATCAAGCTGTATAAGTAGTCGTCTCTTACTGTGACTCCCATACCTTGACATTAATTCTTCCAGTTTTTTAAAGTCTGTTCCAGGTAGATTTTAAACAGTGTCGGAGAGGTTGTACACCCTTGTAGTAGTCCTTTCGCTGTTCTAATTTTGGCCCCTAACTTATTACCAATTTTTACTCTGTTAATATTATTTCTATATATCGCTTTTACTGCTTTTATTAATATTTTGTCGATTCCCACGTTTGACATTGCTTTCCAGAGGTGACTTCTAGCAACTGAATCGTAAGCTTTTCTTATATCGATGAAAGGTAGGTGGATTTCTCTGTTTTTGGCTAGTTTCTTTTCCGTCAGTTGCTTGACTGTATATATGTGATCAATACAGGACTTTCCAGCCGTAAATCCTGCTTGGTCTTCCCCTATTTTGCCTTTTATATTGTCTTCTATCTTATTCTTAATTACTTTCCCATACAGTCGTCCAATGTTTGGAAGCATTTCTAAGTAGCTTATAGTTAGTTACTCGTTTTTTAAAAGTTTGTTTAGCTCTGATAAGGTTGGTAAGGACGTTGTAAAATAGGCAGCATATTGGATATTAGTGACTGAGTCAATTTTGAATAAACAGAGTTAGGAAGAAGAAAATAGTTTTGGATTTTGACCAGGACAGTGACTTTAACTGATCAAAATTAGATCAGTTTTGACCAGTTTCATAGTGACGACAATGGTCCTCCTTCTTAACCCTGTTTTTATAGTTTTTAACAACATGGTGATCACTTAAAAAGATTTAGTACTCAACCTAGATTCCCATGGAATCTAAAACTTCTGGTTGGTGAGTTGTCTTTTATTTTAAGTACTGTTTACATTGTAAATGTCATCAAAATGTTTATATAAGAGAATTTAAAATGAAGATTGAAAGTTATGGTTTTTAGTGTAGTTAAGCACGTTGAAAGTTTTAATATAATTTTTCGCTCGTATCGGATTAATAATTACAGTAGAACTCCTATTAACCGAGTCGCGATTATCTGAGCTCCAGATTAACCGAGCCAATCTGAGAACCTGATTATCCGAGGTGCGCGCGTCTATGCTGCGTATTAACCGAGCTTTTAAATATATATGTACATATTTCCATTTAAAATCGTCGGGGCCTTCGGGGAATCCCCCTGGCCCGTGTGAGGGGTTCCCCTATTTATGTTTTTGGACTCTTTCAGCATGTAAATTTGCGTGAATGCAGTGCGTTATAGCGTTTACTACGGAGAAGTACGAGTATACTCACATAATTTATTTGGTTGGAGTTCTGGTAGTTAAGTGTAATTAATACGAACTGCTTTGTTTGAATTTTTGGTTGTCGTATTATAATGGAGCAAAACAAGCGTAAAAGAATCGTCGTTCCTATTGAAGAAAAATTAAAAGCCATCAGTAGCAGGAGAGACAATTAAAGTTGTTGCACGAGATTATGGAGTAGGTGAGGTAACAGTTGGAGATTGGAAAAGAAACCGCACAAAAATAGAAGAGTGGTGTATAAATCAAGCCTCCTTGTCCTCAGGAAGAAAATCAATGAAAACCGGCGCATATGAAAAGGTTAATGAAGCTTTATTCATGTGGTTTAACCAACAGAGATCAAAAAGTGTGCCTCTGTCAGGTCCAAGTTTACAACAGAAAGCAATAATGATTAGTAGGCAATTCCCAGAGATAGATCAGTTTACCGCCAGTTCTGGATGGCTTGATCGCTGGAAAAAACGGTACGGTGTACGACAACTGACTGTATGTAGTGAAAAACTTTCTGCTGATGTGTCATCAATTGAGAAGTTTAAGTAGAACTTTAAAAAGCAAATCGAAGATTGTGTGGTCAAATTTACAACTGTGACGTAACTGGTCTGAATTATAAAATGCTTCCATCAAAAACATTGGCATCTCGACAGGAAAAATCAGCTCCTGGGCACAAACGAAGTACGGAAAGATTAACTATAATGGTATGTTCCAATGCATCTGGCAAGCACAAAATCCCACTGATGGTGATTGGCAAGTCTGCACGTCCAAGAACTTTAAAAGACATCTCACCCAAAGCCCTACCAGTCTATTACAAAAGTCAGAAGAGCGCATGGATGGAAGCGACCTTATTTACTAACTGGTTTGAAGAAGAGTTCGTGCCATCTGTGACTAAATTTTTGAACAGAAACCGTCTTCCTATTAAAGCAATTTTGTTAATGGATAATGCCCTTTCTCACTCTGGAGAAGGACTTCATGTCGGCGAAAGTGTTGTTTTTTCCTCGAAATGTAACAAGCATAATGCAACCAATGGATCAAGGCATCCTCGAAAACATTAAAAAAATTATAGGCGTTTATATCTTGAACATCTGTTAGAATACACAGAAAAGGAGGATATTATCAATGGGATGAGAAAGGTTACACTGAAAAATGTTATTTACTGGGTAAGTCAAGCTTGGGATTCTGTGCATACTACCACTATTAAAAAATCTTGGTCCAAAGTTATTGATTTTGAGGACTATAATGACAGTGAAGATGATACTTTATTAAATGAATTAGCTTTGAAATTGAGAAGTCATCGAGAAATGTCCTGTTCAAATTTTGACAGCGAGATAGAAGAAAAAAGTTTATTTGAATTAATGCAAAGATTAAAAGGTTGCGAAAATGTGACAAGAGAAGATGTTGTTGAATGGATTACATCAGATGATTTAGAAGAAGAAATGAGTATTGAAGAAATAACGAATGCCTTTCAGGAAACCGAAAAATCAGATGACGATGACGAAGCGGCGGTGGATGAACAGTCTCCCACTAAGATTTCTCATCAAGAAGGTTTTGCTTCTTTGCTATGAGGTATAGCGAACAACAATCGGAGGCAACCCCAGCGGATTTGCTTCTTCTTAATAGATGAAGAAACATTGCAGCGAGAAAAAGAAGATGCAATATGGAACAGAAGCGCATAGATACCTATTTCACTGTCTTTATAATGTATGTACCTATTTCTATGTTAACGTTAATACATCGGTTTAAAGTATTGGTGTTTATTTTTTGAATGAATAAAAAACAAATCCGGATTATCCGAGTTTTCAGTTATCCGAGGGGGGTGCCCCCCACGTTACCTCGGATAAGCGAGGTTCTACTGTAATTAAAACAATTTTTCCTCGAGTATTTGGTTTTGTGTAACTCCACGTCAATAGTTTTCATTGCATTAGTTGTCAACTTAATCCTTTTAAGTGAATAAGTTTTTTATTAACATTATTGTTTTAAATATTCATTTTAGTGCTTACAATCATTGTCTTAGGCTATTTATTCATTTTATGGTCTAATAATAGATTCATTTGGAAGCTTTGATTAAATAAAACTGTACTATATTTCAGCCTTTATTTTCTAAACCGAGACAAACGCGTAGGGAGGAAAAAATAAAACTGATTAAGTGATTAATATTTCCAATTAGCTAATGTCTTGTAATATCTTCGTTTTTATTTTTGGGCGGTGTCTTTTAATTTTACAAGCATTATAAAGAAGTCATTACTAAAAATTAAAGATTTGCTGACACGAAAATTATTTATAGTTAAAATGTGAGCCAGCAGATTCACTAAAAGGCTATAAAATCTAAAATTCAAACCCTCGGGTTATCTAGGTGACTTGACATATACATTATCACTTTAAGATAACAGCTAGTGGTTGAAACAAAATATATATATATATATATATATATATATATATATATATATATATATATATATATATATATATATACACTCCTGGACAAAATTAACGCAACAATATATTAAATCATACAAATCTCTATAATGAATTAATTTTAATAATTTTTTATGAACATTGGTTACACTAAAAGTTAGAAAAAACTTATTATACTTTAAAAGTGAATTAGCTACCAAATTTCTCTATAAGATTCGAATTAAAATTATTCTTAAGACCTAATAACAAAATCATTGAAATTATGTAATAATGAAAAAAATAAACTGGGACACTAGTAGCAAAATTAATGGTGTAACTGGGACACTAGTAGCGTGTGTTGCTTCCTCTACTTCGAATGACAGCGTTTTATGCGCCTAGGCATGCTTCTAATTAAATTTTGGATAAAATCTTGAGGAAATTGCTTCCATCCTGTGATAACTGCATTTTCAAGTTCCCTCAGGTTTCTAGCTGCAGGTATATGACGTTTCACATTTTTCTTAAGGTGATCCCATACATGTTCTATCGGATTCAGATCCGGGCCATTGCATAATCGGTATATCAACTTGATTAATCGAGTACCTCCCTAGCCACGTGAGGTCGAGCGTTGTCTTGCATAAACAGGAAATTGGGCCCCACAAAATGACCGAAAGGCATCACATGTTCTATTACAATATTCTCAAGATAGTAGTCAGCATTCATAACTAACTCTGTGCGAGCATCAAAGCAGATGCCACCCCAGAACATAACAGAGCCACCGCCGAATGGAATCCTTGCAGGGATATTGCAAGGAGCAAACCTCTCTCCGGGTCTTCGCCATACTCGCTCACGACCATCTGGATGTTTTAGACTAACCCTAGTTTCATCTGTGAAGAAAACTTGTTTCCAATCATCCACAGACCAGTTTTCGTGATCTCGAGCAAAACGTAACCTGGCGACTCTGTTCTCTCTAGTAAGCAAGGGCGCAGTGGCTGGTCTCCTACTGTTTAATCCAGCTTCATTTAACCGTCTTCTAACTGTTTTAGAAGAAATTGTGACATTGCGAACAGCTTCGAATTCGTTTTTTATTATAGAACTAGTGACAGTCCTGTTTCTTAGAGCATATTGTCTTATAAAACGTTCATTTAGGTCGCCAATGCATCGTTTTCCGCCCTTGCTCTAGCCTTCTAGAATAAGTTCCTACTTCATTCAAGCGTCTTACCATACGACTTATTGTGGAACGAAGTTTGCCTAACAAATTGGCAATATAACTCTGACAATATCCCTCGTCCAATAAAACTGAGGCTCGCACTACCTCGTGTTCAGTTAAATTCCTTGTTCGATTCATTTTTCTAATTCTTCGGGGTCAAAAATAAAACAGTCTACCACAAAAACGTATTACTTTGAAAAAGGGAAGAAAATTGTTTATCTTCTAAAAAATTCTTTAAAACTGTAAATCTAAACGAATTGTTTTGATTTCTGTCATGAACAACGAAACAAAATATGCATAGCCTACTATTCAAATACTCGATAAACTTTAAAACTGACATAAGAAAAAGATAAATTAATTTTCAGATTGTTGCGTTATATATATATATATATATATATATATATATATATATATATATATATATATATATATATATATATATATAAATCCGCTTCATAGCGTTCTGCGACGCCCTACGGTTCTCAGTTGCCATTCTCGTCTATCGTTCCAGTCTCCTGGCCGCAGGTTTGTTTCAGACATGGCCCTCTCTATTCCTTGGTTCCAGGTACACTTAGGTCGGCCTCGTTTTCGTCGGTCCCCAGGTGTCCAATGCATTACTTGCTTCGGTATTCTCTCGTCGGCCATACGTTGTACGTGGCCATACCAACGTAGTTGTTTTTCTTGAATTTCCTGAATGATGGTCTTATTTGCTTTCATCTTGTCTCTTATTCTCTCGTTTCTAATTTTGTCTAAGCGAGAGATTCAAGCCGATCTTCGCCAGAAGTCCATTTCTGTTGACAAGAGTTTCTTTTTTTGCCTTCACTCAGTTGCCGCACCTCTGAACCGTATAGCATTATGCTTTTAAGGGTAGTGTTTTATATTATCCTTTTTCATGTTATCCAATATATCCTTAGACCAAAGCACAGAGTTTAATGCTCCTATTACTTTCCTTCCCTTGTTGATTCTGTCTTCAATTTCTTTCTCACATCTTCCTTCACTTGTTATTTTTACCCCTAAGTACGTATATTCCTCACAGCCATCAATTTTGATGTGATTTTCAACTTCCAACTCTTCCGGCGCTCCTCCCACGCACATGTATTTCGTTTTGGTTTTGTTTATCTCAAGTCCCCATTTTCCATATTCTTTGATTAACTTTCAGGTCATGTATTCTAAAAATTATGCAAAGCAAAGTTTAGTGATTACCATATCTGTAAATTGTAACGTATTCAGTTAAAATTCATTGACTCTTGAATATTTCTCATCTTTTTTTATATTTGTGTTCTACTTGCACTTCTAGAAATAAATATTTTTGGCCACTGCTTTTCTTCTTGCTTCTGCTCTAGAGACATATGTTAAACTTCTTTAATATATCGCTTTTGATGATCGACGCGTTAGACAATTATTGTACCCGTCATAGCTATCGGATAAGGCTTTAATATTTTCGTGCGGCGCTGTACAACAATATTAATACCGTTCGACGTATTCGTTTTTGTCTATTTATGTAAGGCTTTTTGCATGTGGGTCATAGGATATCTTGTTTATTTAAAAAAATACCCATATACTTGGTTAGCTGACCCAGTGAAAGTGTCCTGAGCTATTACTATCTAGTCGTCTGCGAAGTGTGATGTGTATAGTGTAAGATTGTCATTGAAAGGCATTTCCATTTTTGAACACTTTCTTCGCCAGTTTCTCAGAACATGTGCTAGATATATTTCAAAAAGGGTTGGAGACAAGCTACATCCTTGTTTGAGGCCTTTTGATACGTCAAATTGTTCGGAGGGTATCTGCCCAACTTTAATTTTTGAGGAACATCCGTTGTACAATTGTTGTACGGCTTTTATCAAAGTTATATCTATTGGACTTTTCTCATGCACTTCCCACATTTTTTTAATTGGTACTGTGTCATAGGCCCCCGTAAGGTCCACAAACAAAAGATAAATCCGACTGTTGTGTGTCGCCGTCTTTTTTTCTCGATGATTGGATGATATTGGAAATATGTTATCGATGCATGAGCGACCCGCTCTAAATCCGGCTTGTTCTTCAAGTTCATATGGGTCATATTTTTGTTTAATTTGAGACTTTAGGACTTTTCCATACAGTCTGCTGAGAGTATCTGTGACGCCTATGCATCTACAGTTACTACATACATCTTGCCTTCCTTTCTTATGTATCGGGGTAATCCATGCCATTTTCCATGAAGTGGGTGGGGGTTTTCCGTTTATATACAAGGTGAACAGGTATCCCGAGATCTCTTTTAATTTTATTGGTCCATATTTTAGGAGTTCGACTGGTATTCCCTCGGTCCACTAGCCCTTCCATTCTTCATAGTTCTTAAGGCTTTTTCTACCATATCCACAATAAGGTTTAAAAACTTGTTAGCTTTTAATCTTATTGCTTTAAACGTATAAAACAAAAAAAGAAATAATAACATTTATTTTGATGATTTCAAGTATAAACTATGTAATATTTATATTCAAATAATACAGGTCGAAGTAAAAATGTTAAAAGAATAATACAGGTCGAAGTAAAAAATGTTAAAAAAAATAATTCACAGGCAGAAAATGCCCACTAAGCTGCCAGATGAGAATACCTGAATATTTATTATTGTGATTAATGGAAATATCAAAGAAAATAAATTAGTATCGTTAAATCTAATTGAATTATAAAATTTAGCTACAGCAAATTTCTAGAGAGATTTTATACAAAGCAACAACTGAACTTTGGCTGTTTCCTTTAAAAGCGTTAAGTATAATAAGGATTTTTGTAGAAAACTAAAATATATATGTAAACGTAAATCTGTTACAGGTAACTGTTAGTCGCGTGCTCACAGCTTTCCAAAATTCAGTAATCATTTCTTAAATCGGTTTGTAATTAAAAAAGCCTGCTAAGTGCAAGTCGGACTTGCGCAATTAGTGTCTCGTACAGTGACAGGTTTCTTGTCAATGTCATATTTTATATGGTAAACGTTAGTGATGAAACGTTTTGATTTTTAATTAAAAAAATTATGAAACAAAATAGTTCAGAAAGTTAATAGTTTTAGAATAACTAGAAGGGTTGTGCTTCAGGACCGACTGTAAGTAGAGTCAAAAGACCGTTCTTCGAATTCCATTAAATATGCATCTATGTACCTAGACATGAGAGTGACGCCATACAAAAAATGCTTGATTGTAAAGTTACTGTCATTAATTTTTCAAAAATCAAGAGCTAGTTCCGTTTTTCAGGTTTTGCGATGCTTTTTCTTTCGAAAAATGAGTAAAAGTAATTTGAAACATTACGCTGTGATAAAGTTTTTTACTAAAGAGAGAAATGAATCAGTTTTTCGTGATAGAATATCCAAAGTTTACGGCAATAAAGGTCCATCTTAATTTTAAGCAGAATTTTAGTCTTAACAGTTTCTATGGGGTCAACACTCAATTTAGGATTACCTTAGATTAGAAAGACAACTTGATGCAAAAACTAAGAAATCCATTAAGCTTGTGAAGGATTTACTACTGTTAAGCCGACGAATGAACAGTTCTCAAGATTATGCATGTAGAAAACCGTTATTCTGCTGAATGGATCCTCAAACATCAGAGCAAAAACTGGTGAGGGAAGCGATTTAGAGAACCATGAGAGATTTTTTTGCAAATTGTCACTGGCGACGAGATCTGGAATCCTCCCACGAAGCATGAGACGATGCGATTGGTTCATAAAGAGCTCTGCACCTCCAAAAAAGGCGAAAATTCAATAGTTTGCTGGAAAGTTGATAGCCGCTGCTTCTTGGGACTGCAAAAGAGTTTTACTTATTGAATGTATAAGAAAAGGGCCAAGAATTAATGAAGAGTTTACGGAAGAACAGAAAAACGCCTGAAGTCATGGAGAACCAGAAGTTTCCACAAGGGCCAAACAATTCGGACCATTACCGATATCCGTAGATTCCCCGAGTTACAACATCCACAGTAAAGCCCTGATTTAGCATTCGAAAAAAAAAATCATATTTTAAGTTCGGTGAGTTTTCCTTCATTCCTAGGTATATATTTTAAAATTCACTATCGTATAAACTTCAGCCAGAGATATTCAAAATGCGTAAATTTTTAACCATCTTTTAAGTATTTATATATACGACTTTTTTTTAGCAAGTATTTAAAGAACTTTTACAATTGAGTTAGATTATAATTATTAAGAACAATCAGTAATATTACCAGCAAATAGTATGTCAATATAATAATGAAGTTCAACCTTATATAGTTTAGGAATATTTTGGTGCCAGAATTATTTTTGATTGAGGGGTTTAAACTTCATTCAGGAAGTTTCTTAGTTTTATGTATTTTATTAGTTTGTTATATTTTATTAAGGGGTTACATACCACCAGCTCTGAATAAAATTAATTTCTTTTGAGTCGGATTTTGAGGAGTATATTGTTAAAAATAAGACAAACTATTAATTACACATTATTTATTGCTATTTTAGGAGTAAGAAAAAATGCTGTTAACAAAATTTTTGATCATAAATTATAGGTGTTAATTGAGATTGTTGAAGAAATTCTGCTTCACGGTCTTCATGATTGCTTTGGTGTAGGTAGATGGATCTGGAGATTTGTGTACAGTAATTTTTTTCGTTATAACCTCTCGAACCGATTTTTTTAATTTCGAAAAAATAAGCATTTTTATGACATTTTGAAGATTAAAGAGTGTTTTTTTTTTTTTTTTAAAGTTAAGTTCTTTTATGGTTTATAAAAAATGTTTTAAATCAAATTTAAAAAAAAATGGATCGGTAAACTGTAGGGAATGTATTTAGGAATATTTTTAAAAAGCATTCAAAATTATTAAACATTCTTCAAGTAATCGTGCAGATCGTATAGAAAGAGATAGTTTTGAGAAAAACACGTTCAAAGTTTTTAACGAAAAATATTACAAATTTCAGCGAATTTTGTGTATTAACTGTGCTTAACTTACGTTGCCTTTCTTCTCCTTGATTTTTGTATTTCTTTTTTTTTGTAATCTTTAAGCTGTTCGAGCTTCTTTCGTTGTCTTAGTAGCACAAATCTTGGAATTTTTTAGTCGGTGCGCGTTTCCTTCTTCAGTATAATTATGTACCTCGTATCCAAGTAATCACTCCAAGTAAAATGTAATATTCGCACGTAACTTTGAGCCACGTTATTGAATGTAGCTGTTTCTATATAGAATGTTATTTCAACAATTTTATGACTGGCCGGTGTTGATTTAGGTGCAATTTTTCAAATTTTGCATTCGGACTTTCATTGATATTCTGAGTAAATCTGCTCATATAATTTCCCAATAAATTTTCTTGGTTAAATGCTTCATACACAAGTTTTATTGCCGTCTGCACGATTTCAGATAAGGAAGGCTTATGTCGATATGCTTCAAGAAACCCTTCGGCGTTAGCTTTTGCCAATCACACCAACGCTCACTACCTGCTGGACCATAGAAGTGTTGAGATTTCTCGTCCGTAGATAGATATTTTATGATAGAAAGTGGCCTAGACAGCTTTCTTCATATTTTCCAAAGAATCAATATTGTTCTTAATAGCCAAGTCGTAATAAACTGTTTAAAAGTTTATCAGTTCGCCTGTTAATTGGCCAATATTTTGCTGCTTATGTGCTCCTGGTTCATCTAATGACAAACTTTTTATATTCGTTTATGAGTTTTCGAAGTCGTGAGCGCGGGTGTCACTTACTTGCCATACACTTAGCAATTTTCGAAAAAATCGCGGTAAGTTGCAAAATACGATACGAAAAATTAGGATCGAACGAAACATTAACTGATCTGTCAGTTATTTTTTTCGCAGCAGAACTTACGTATGCCGTTTCACTTTCCATACTATTAGGCCTTGGAGCCCGCCTCTTCTGTCTCGGACACTTGGTTTATTGATTTTTAGAACCTTTTTGATCACTAGAACGACGTTTCAACATTTTCAAAATCGGCAAGGAAATAATACAACTGAACTCTTCGAACGATGACAGCCAACTGAAGTCGAAATTAATAAACTTCAGCTACCTACCCAGAAAATAACTTACAATACTCTAAGTCCAAAGATACACTTAAATCAATATAACACAAAGGCATTAGCAAGAGCTGTTACTAAAAATGTATTGAATAAAAACCAAGCGGTTCTGTTACGACTACCTGCGCCAGGGCGCTTAGCTAGCCATCTCGTGCGTGACCACATTTATCGGTAAAAATTCGTTATTAAAAGGAATTTTTGGAATATATTTTTTTAAATGTTCATAAAAGTATAGAGAATTATAACAAATAATAAAAAAAGTTTTTTTTAAGTTTTAAAGGTGCCTAACACCCTAACTGCGATATTATGATATATCTCAAGCTTTGTGAATTAGTTTACAAATATCTCAAGGAATAAATACTGTCTATTTATCTATTTACTTATATAAAAGCCCAGTAAATGCTATTTCTCGGTCTTCTTTTTTGAGAACTCTGAACAGCTTCGAACTGTAAATCGATGTAGATAAGAAACTGAGCGAAGCGTATCTATCAAAGGAGGTCAGATCATACGTTCAGGTTTTCCCCATTTATGTCAAGCGTGCGAACTCGAAAATCCATCTTCTCGTTCTGTTTTAATTTTATCTAATTAATATAAGACGTCTTGTATCATCAGACATCAAAAGAGCGAAAGGAAATACATCGTAATTAGAATCAGATTATGGTAATTTACTTTTTTTTTGTTGCTGTTTTAGATAGTTGTGTTTTGTTTAGTTTTGCTTTTAATAGGAACTAAAATAGAAAAAATAATAAAACAATTATTTACACAAACTTTCCACTATATTTGTAATACACAGTAACATGTTTCGTTATCACAGTAGCTTCTTCAGACGTTACATTCTGAATTGCTGAACATTCAAGAGTAAAGGTGTTAATATATAAGTAGACTAGCCGTGCCCGCGGCTCCTCTCGCGTAGACTTGATTCACTACTATCGTCACTGCTTATTCCTTATGTTACCTAACATAAAAAATATCTGCCATTAGTTCCCCTTATCTCCCATTATTTCTCCTTATCTCCCATTATTTCTCCTTATCTCCCAATATCTCACCTTACCTCCCATTATCTGGGCTTATCTCGACTTATCTCGCAATATTTCTCTTTATCTCCCATTATCTCACCAATATCTAGACTTATCTCCCATTATTTTTCCTTATCTCCCATTATTTATACTTATCTCCCATTATCTCACCTTATCTCCCATTATCTAGGCTTATATCGAATTATATATAACATATGTATAAATTTATAAAAATATGTAAATCGGATAAGGGTTCTTAAGTGATAAGCGACTAACGGACAGACAGACAGACAGAGAGACGTTGCATTTTATATATATTATATTCTTTGCAACATGATATTGTTCCATATTTAATGGTTTAGGCAGTGTATTGCAAGAGAACGCGCTAACGGTAACCTTTTTTCCGATTTGATTCACTATTATCATCACTGCTTATTCTTTATGTTACCTAACGCAATAAAATATATCCTATAATATGGCCAGAGAACATATGTATGTTTCTAAAAAAAGCACGTGAATCGGATAAGTGGTTCTCCAGTGATAAGCGCACTAACGGACAGACAGACACGCAGGCAGAGAGACAGGCAGCCGGACAGAGAGACGTTGCATTTTATATATATTATGGATAGAAGATTATAAATAACCTGGCCAGAGAACAAATGTATCAATTAAAAAAAAAAAAAATACGTAAATCGGATAAGGGGTTCTCGAGTGAGAAACGCACTAACGGACAGACATACAGACAGAGGGACATTGCATTTTATATATATTATATTCTTTACTACATGACATTGTTCCATATTTAATGCTTTAGGCAGTGTATTGCAAGAGAACGCGCTAGCGGCAAACTTTTCTCCTACTTCATTCACTATTACCGTCACTGCTTATTCTTTATGTCACCTAATGTAATAAAATATATCCTTTAACCTGGACAGAAAACATATATATGTTTTAAAAAAAAAAAGCACGTAAATCGGATAGGTATTTTCCAGTGATAGGCGCACTAACGGACAGACAGTCAGACAGAGAAACGTTGCATTTTATATATATTATAGATATTCTTTGCTACATGATATTGTTCCATATTTAATGGTTTAGCATGTTTAAAAAAAAACACGTAAATCGGATAAGTGGTTCTCTAACGATAGGCGCACAAACGGACAAACAGACAGAGAGACGTTGCATTTTATATATATTATAGATATCCTTTGCTACATGATATTGTTCCATATTTACTGGTTTAGGCAGTATATTGCAAGAGAACGCGCTAGCGGCAAACTTTTTTTTCCGATTTAATTTGCTATTATCGTCACTGCTTATTCCTCATTTTACCTAACGTAATAAAATATAGCCCTTAACCTGGCCAGAGAACATATGTATGTTTTAAAAAAAAAGCACATAAATCGGATAAGTAGTTCTCCAGTGATAAGCGCACTAATGGATAGACAGACAGACAGAGAGATGTTGCATTCTATATATATATTATAGGTATAAATTATTATTATTATATAACCTGGCCAAAGAATATATGTATGAATTTTAAAAAAAAAACACGTAAATCGGATAAGTGGTTCTCGCGTGATAATTACACTAATGGCCAGACAGACAGGCAGAGAGACATTGCATTTTATATATTATAGATTATAGATATTCTCTGCTACATAATATTGTTCCATATTAATGGTTTAGGCTGTATATTGCAAGAGAATGTGCTAGCGGCAAAACTTTTTTTTTCCGACTTCATTCACTATTATCATCACTGCTCATTCCTTATGCTACCTATCGTAATAAAATATAGCTTATAACCTGGCCAGAGAACATATATATGTTCAAAAAAAAAAGTACGTAAATCGGATAAGTGGTTCTCCAGTGATAAGCGCACTAACGGACAGACAGACAGACGTGATACGTTGCATTTTATATATATTATAGAGGTAATAAAATATATATCTATAACCTGGTCAGAGAACATTTGTACGAATTTAAAAAATCACGTAAATCAGATAAGTGGTTTTCGAGGGATAAGCGCATTAACGGATAGACAAACAGACAGAGAGACGTTGCATTTTATATATACTATAGATATAGATTATTATTATTAGATAAGCTGGCCAAAGAATATATGTACGAATTTTAAAAAAAGACACGTAAATCGGATTAGTGGTTCTCGCATGATAAACGCACTAATGAACAGACAGATAGCCAGAGAGACACTGCATTTTATATATATTAAAGATTATAGATATTCTCTGCTACTTAATATTGTTCCATATTTAATGGTTTAGGCTGTATATTGCAAGGGAACGCGCCAGCGGCAAACTTTTTTTTCCGACTTCATTCACTATTATCGTCACTGCTCATTTCTTATGCTACCTGTTGTAGTAAAATATAGCCTATAACCTGGCCAAAGAACATATGTATGTTTTAAAAAAAAAAGAAGTACGTAAATCGGATAAGTGATTCTCCAGTGATAAGCGCACTAACGGACAGATAGACAGACAGACAGACAGAGAGACGTTGCATTATATATATATTATAGAAGCAAGAAAAGAAAATTTATTTTTACTATTAACTAATTAAATATTAATAGAAAATATTTAACAACGGTGAATTGTTAAGGTCTACCTCATCGTTCAATAAACAGTTGGAATTTTTAAGTTTGTTTATCTCTAAAGACTCAGATGAGTTAAATTTTGAAAATATTATTAAAGGTGTGACCATTCTCGATTAGACTGGGTGACAGGACTTCCTGTCACCCCATTCAACATAAATTGGCAGCCTTTCACAGTATGATTCGTAGGCTAGTATCTCTCTCCCTTAATAAAAAGAATTTTCAGATAGAACTTAACATCATCAAACAAATCGCGCTTAATAATGGTTATTCATTAAATTTAGTCGATAAAATCCTACAAAAAAAGTTATATAAAAAAACTATCTATATGATTTATCCTAAAATCATAGAAAAAGCAAACAATTACAAAGTTATATCATATATAGGTCACTCGACTTCAAAAATAGGTAAAATCCTCAACAGTGTAGGCATTAAAGTAGCTTACAAAACAAGCAATTCTTTAGGCAAATTTATTAAAAATAGTAAAACTAAAACGGATAATCTTAAAAAATCAGGAGTTTATCAACTAAATTGCGGAGATTGTGACAAACTTATATAGACCAGACTGGTAGATATTTTGGTAAAAGATTAGATGAACACTATAAAACGTTTTATCAAAGAAAAAACCGAATTCAATTAGGCAAAACATCTAATCGAGAATGGTCACGCCTTTAATAATATTTTCAAAATTTTACACAATGAGAACAAAAGCCAGAGATAAACAAACTTAAAAATCCCAACCGTCTATTGAGCGATCAGGTAGATCTTAATAATTTTTTGATTAATCTTGTTAAATCTTTTCTATTAATATTTAATTAGTTAATAGTAAAAATAAATTTTCTTTCCTTGCTTATACTTATATATTAACACCTTTACTCTTTAATGTTCAGTAATTCAGAATGTAACGTCTGAAGAAGCTACTGTGATAGCGAAACATGTTACGGTGTATTAAAAATATAGTGGAAAGTTTGTGTAAATAATTGTTTTATTACTTTTTCACATTTCACATAATAATTCTTATGGATTTTCACCGACTATCGGCTGAAGCAATTGTATTACTAAAAATATAGTTTCCAAAATTTGCAGATTTTAATATCCAAATTTACCATAGAAGTTTAAATTTAAAATTATATGGTGTTTTCTCAAACTTGTTTACTCAACAAAGTTAGATCCTCCCAAGAATCCAAAGTACAATAAGCTAAAACTGATACAAATACTTTAATAATCAATTGTTTAAGGTGGTGGCGTTTACTAATCAACCCTACAGCTGTTATATTTAGAACCAATTTTGGTCTTACCTAATAAGTAGCTTAAAAAGTTTTAATTGACAAATCGTAACCAAAACAAGTTAAAAATTAATTGAATCAACATATGTGTTATAAAATATTAAGGAATAATGTGAAAATAATGAAAGATAAAATTAAAATTGCTGGTTTTTGTTTTGTATTATAAACCGAAATGCAAGATTAAAATACCTTCTTTACCGATACAAAATGTAAGCTAAATTTCTTCGCGCATTTGCAAGATAATCTAGCAGTTTTTACGATATTGCAGAGTGTGATTGGGCTTACTTTTAATTATCTTTGAATTGATGTACATTTTGTATAATTATATGTTATTGTGTTATTCATATAATGCTTGTATTTCTATATTCCAAGTCAAATTTTTTGCCTGTCAAATTTATTAGAAGTTCCTAAATCTTTTATATTGGTACCTATTAAAATTGTTATTTAATGGGAAAGTACTAAATACACACGAAGTCCATATTTCAGTAGTTATATAAGACAATGTGGTCAGGTCAGGATGTTCAGTAATGCTTGATTTTTCTGATCTGTTTGTACCTCGAATGGGCTAAATGTTTTTTAAATCTGGTTTAAATTAACCTTCTAGACTGTCCAACATACTTCTTGCCCCAATCATTATAGCTTATCTTAAATATTCCCTTTCTGAAAGTTCGTGAATTCTGTCCTTCAATCTTCCTAACTTATTAGTGTGCCGTACGGAACATTTATAATATGACTTCGGTGTCTGTCTGTCACACACCCGATTTTTTTCTCCGAAACTATTTGCCATAGAAAGTTGAAATTTGGTAGTAATATAGGAATTGATGGTCTCATCAGAGCCGTGTAGTTTTGAAAGTTAAATTTTGATTTAAGGGACTTAGTTTTGGGGGGTGAAATCGGAAGTGAAAAAAAATTTTTCTTGCTAGGTCATCGAGTGTGTTGTCAAATGAAAGCTTCTGAAAATTCGATATATATATATATATATATATATATATATATATATATATATATATATAATGTAATACTTGGGCTCACTTTTCTTTGTATTATTTTTAAAAAATTGCTGTCCCCCCACGTTATCTCGAAAAGTACTGATCAAAAAATTTTGATATTCTCCACGGGGTGTAGATTGAACGAAAATTATCACGAGTGCATTACCTTTAATAATTTATTTGGTATATAGAAAAAACAAAAATTTCAAAGTCATCAGTATTCAGTAAAGATTGAAAACAAACTTTGTTGAAAACTCCTTTGGGGTGTGTTTTGTGAAGTCACTGATCATTTTACACCACCGTAACAATTTTTTTTCTATTTTAAAAGCGATCAACGTACGGAACACTAATTGTGCAAGTTCAACTTGCACTTGACCGGTTATTTTTTAGATTGTTGTAATAAATTATGTATTACAGTCGAAAAACCCAACAGTGACCATCATCAGGGAAATTTTTAAATTGTCGCTACAGGAAGAATATTTTTATGCCTCACTGTGCAAAATCAAGTGTAAACCACCGAATCAATTTCGGAGTTTTCACTTTTTAGTTTTTTTTTACTGTAAATTACACCCATTTTCTCACCACGCTTTTAAAACAACTTCTTTATCTTTTAAAATGGTTTGAATTTGAGTTTTTCCTACATCAAATTGATGAGCAAGTTCTTGCTGACTTTTTTAAAATTTTTCATGTACGTTTGATAGCAGATACCTTTTGTTCACTTTCTTTTATTATTTGCCATTATGTACCCAGTAAATAAACTTTTGTAAACTTATCAAAGCGAACACAACGAATGTTGCCTCTCTCGAGTGCAAATCAGAACTGAAACTTTAGAGAAAACAACACGTGTATTTAAACAATTTGAGAAACAAAATGTAAATGAAAACAGTACTGTCTACACACAGATAGAAAATAATGATTATCAATGCGGCTTAAGTTTATATTACACTTTGTAATAAAATCATTATATGTAATAGTAATTATAGGTGTAATTATAGGTCTAAATATAAAATTTTTTTCGTACCTAATCCTTATTAAAAGGTCTTAAATCACAATGGGATCCAAAAATCCCCGGTCGCGGTCGTTATTCATGGTGGTCGCTAGCCAAAGGTTACAGACTTTTTTTTCTTTAAGGAGCACACGTGCTGCAGGGGAAGTCCCTAAAGCGCTACAGGAGGACACGTGTGCGGAAAAAGTGATTCATCTATTATAGCGTTGACTGAGCGTATAGACTAAAGTTTTATATCGAGCTTCGTTCGGGGGTTCCCAAAATCAGTCGGTAACTGAGGTGGTCGTTAGTCAGAGGGGTCGTTGTTGGAGAGTGAACTGAATTATTATTAAAAATTATTGTGAAAAAACACAAGATTAATATTCTATAATTTTATTACACTTTTAAAATAATAAACATAAACTTAATATCTAAAAAGTTGAAACGGCCTTCAAACTGCACATTTGCTATTTTCGTTTACAGTGAGCAGGAGATATGTGGCAGCCGGTAAATTTTTTAAATTTAACAAAAACCTAGACACAACTCTATATTGAAATTGTAGTAAAAAATAGAATTTAATTCTTGGCTGGTTGGTTGTAGGCGGGGTAGAAGGTTATACTTCTTTGTGCCCTGTAGTCCTTTAGCTAATAGTGCTCCCCTCTCTTGATTACAAGAGCGCCGTCCCTTTAAGAAGGTTTATTAGCTTCCTTCCAAGCACTTCATGTGGTAATTTATTGCCATGATGCAGGTCTCCAAATAGTTTATGTCAGTTCCGAGTTAAAGCCGCACATTCATTTAGGATGTGCATAGATGTTTCATCCTCTTCACTACGTAGTCTATTGTAGGACTATTGTGAATACCCATTTTCTGTAAATGATTTCTTAGGTGACAGTGGCTGGTGATCAGCCTCACCTACAGTTTGGTCTGGCCTTTGTTAAACAAAGGTCATCAGTTGTTAGTTTCATTCAGGGGTCGCCAATTACGTCTCTCGCATGTGTTTGACCAGATGTTACGGGCCAACGATCTAGATGTTGCTGGTATGTCGGTCTGTTGATTGTTGTTTTTATACATTCTCTTTTGGTCTATCAGACGTTGGTTCTGGACCTCTGTATGGTTTTATAGCTCCAAAACTCGCTAATTCGTACGCTTTTTCCATACCTTATAGCCCCAAATGTCTTAAAATCCACATTAGTTCAATCCTGTTGTTCCGGGAGGATAGTTTCCACAAATCACGTTTATACTCTATCGTGATCTTAGAGTTGGCTTTATAGGCATGTAAAGTCTTTGGGGCAGCTTGATTGAGAAATATTTCTTGGTTGCCGTAGTTCCGTCTAATATTCTCGTGAACACATGTTTGTATTGCATAATTTTCTGCCTGGGATACTGTTGCACTTGTCCCTAGTGGAATGCTAAAGCTTTACTTGGATTTTCCTACATATATGCAAGCATTTACTCCGCGCGAAGTTCCGTCTGCGTAATAGACCAGACTCATTGTCTTCGTTCTAGTCTCAACCTCCATCCATTGATTTGAATCGCATTCAATTCTATAATTTTTTCGCCGGTTTCACATAATCAGAATGCATATCTAAAAGTTTGTCGACGATAAGATCTATAACTCATGTAGGCCCAAATTGTACAGGTTGTTGTTTCCATTCCTGTAGTGGAAGTGCTACTTATAGCCCCAGTGGAACATAAGCAAACCAACCCTTGCAACCGATTTAGCTTCGTGGTTTTCGTTCTCTGCTCTGTTTTCGTTCACCATACTACAGCTCAGTAAGTAATCATGGGTCTAATGATTGTGACGCATAGCCAAAGCACCATCTTTGGTTTAAGGCGCCTGGTTTTCTCATACAAGCTTCTGCATCTTTTGAGACACATTTTTGCTTTGTTAAGATTTTCTATAATTTGTTCGTTCTACGTTAATATCGTATCTGGTGTTAAGTGCTTATGGTGAATAATATCGCCTTTTAAGAGGGTAAGTGTATGACCACATAATTATTTTATCAGAGATTAGGAATCAGTTTATTGTCCAGTATAATTTTAGTTAATTGAAACATTTAGTAATTTCTTTACTGTTGTGAAGTTCGCTCCTGCTATTAGCTTAGAAGTTTCATAAAGTCATTATAAGCACTTATAGTGTACCATCAAAGTTTAAGAGTCTGTTAATTCTTTAACGTAATTTAAACTTAGTTACAAAATTGCTTCTAGTCATTAGTTAAAATCAGTTAAGTTGTATTAACTTCGATATCAGGTTTATATAAAATTCTGACTGTGATACTTATCTTCGAGTGACAATAGAAAATTGTTCTACTTGTTAATATCCTCTTAGGACTTAGTGCTTCGTATTTTGTATTAATTTAATGACAGAACATTTTCCCTAGCTGAAATTTGTTGAAGCAAGTACGTATAATCCAGAAAGACACTATGTCCCGACAAGTAAAAATACAATATTATTAGCTGACGTACACATAAAATAAAAAGTGCTTTATTTGACGAGGCTATAAAAGGTCCACTGCTGGTCCAAAACATTATCGATAAGATAGTAGTTGGAGGAGTAAAAGTCACTAGTTTGCTTAAATTTTATGGATTTTTTGGACATGACAGTTGGTGAAATGAGAGACTTTGCTCACGTTTGAAGCCGCTGACGTACAGGTGTTTTTTATTTTAAACGTAGATATACTCCAGTTTTATAGCCAGGGGTAGTAGAGAGTTAAGTTAAAAGCGTAAGCTTTATCATATTTTTTTCTTCGGCTCTCTGGATCTATCCCCCGTCTCTTATCCTTAGAATCTGGCTGTCCCTGGTGGGTGGACTTATATTTAAAATTTTATCATATTTTGAATTGTGTCTCGCTACTACTGAAACTGCTTAGAGCAAAATTTTACTTGGCCGTCATTGTTTCTACACTTGAGATTTTTTTTATTAATAACTTTTTGTCCATTTTGTACTCACTAAACTTTATTACTTGCATCCATTAGACTGAATTATATTTATAGGCTTTCCTCGTGACTGTAAACATTTTGAGTAATAACATGAATACGTTTATTGAGAATTGATAAATAGAACATAAATATTCCACTAAATCTTAAGTACATAAAATGTAGAAATTGTTTTTAAAAAACACAAGCATAACGAAACAAATTAATCTAAATAATGTGTTGTTTACCTTTCTATTTTATTCTGTATACGGTTCCGTATTTAAGATTTATATCTTGTTGTTCTTACCACCAATAAATAATGTTTTAATAATAGCCTACGCCACAGATTTTATCCGGCTTTTACCCTAAAATGAATTAAAAATTATTATTCATGTCCGGTAGCCTTATTTCTAAACGCTGACACAGTTTTCGTGTTAGAAGAACATAAAGATATTAACGACGTGAGGTGGGACAATCATTAGGAATTCCAATCTTGAGATATATTTTTAAGTTTATTACAGGTTTCATAGTCGGGACAAAAAGTATATGGATCATTATTATTCCCTAATTCCCATATTAAAGAATTCTTGAAAAGGGTTGTGCTGTGAGTGACAAGCTGAAGCCCTATGTGAATTTCTAGAATACATCGCTCTGGCACGAATGAAGCCGACTACATCTAATGATCATTTTACTTGAAAGTACCTGTAGAATAAACTTATTTCGCCAACTGTTCTTCAATGTTTCGAGGAGTCAAGGTTGCTGGTGAGTTCTAGGTCTCCAATCAGGCTCTCTTCTGATTTGAATCCGACAAATGTAGCGTATATTTGGAACCAGAACTCGAAACATAGGAGCAGTATACCATGGTTGGTCGAATTTAAAATTGCTGTGGATTGTAAAGCTTTCAACTTAGAAAGTTGATATTTCAAGACATCGTTTTATGACCGCCCTATTTGTCATTTTTAGATAAAATATCAAAAACTAATATAGAAAATACACAAATTTTTCTGTAACTTACTTTATTTAAATATCAAGATTTTGAAAACAATTGAATATTGCAATATAAAATCATCTAGAATTTTTATGATTCATTTAATCAAAAAAGTCAAAATATATGTCTCTCTTGCTAAAGCCTAAAAAAAAAACATGAAGTTTTAATAATTTTATTACTGTTACAAAAGTATGAATTTCAGCTACGAAGTCATTCTATAGGAAAATTAGTTACGTTTATAATTTTGTAAATTAATTATAAAATATACGTAATTTATTTAATTTTAATTTTGTCAGTATGACTTCATCGCCCCTTTAATGATGTCAATTCATATTTTAAATATGATTATTTAGATTTAATGATAGCTTAAGCAACATAGAAAATAACATGATATATATGTTTTGATGTATATTGATTTGATATTTGATAGCTGTAACTCAGGGCACGTATAAAATTTTCTAATTAAAAAAAAGTCTATAAAACAGTATTCCAAGGCGTTTGTCTGCGAGGCGCGTTTCAAAAGTAAGGACCGGTCAATAATAAAATCAGAACGATTAAAAAAAGAAAATTTTACTCTTCTTCTTATATCACGGCGAATTTTTCTTTATCCTGGGCAGTTTTTAGTAAAGTATAAGTATCCAGGACTGTCCATTCTCGTATATTCTTCAGCCAGGAAGATTTTCGGCGTCCTGGACCTCTTTTCCCTTCAATTTTGGCCTCCATCAACAACTGGAGAAGTGAGTGTCTTGGACCCCTATAGATATGTCCCAAGTAGCAACTTTTCTGTCTTTTAACAATTACCAGCAATTCTCTCTCTGCCAATTCGCTACAGTATTTCGTTTCTGGCATGTTCCATCCAGGAGATCTTCAATATTCTGCTCATGACCCATATTTCGACAGATCATTAGTTACCCAGCATCCTAGGTATTTAAATTGGATTACTTGTTTTATTAGTTGATCGTAAACACGAATCCTAGGTATTTAAATTGGATTGCTTGTTTTATTAGTTGATCGTAAACACGAATATTTGTTTGCAATCCAGGTGTTCTTGAGATGCTCATTACTTGTTTTATTAACGTTTACTTTCATTTCCAAAGCGTCGCCCTTCCTAGATATATTGTTCATAAGACGCTGAAGTTCATCTGCTGCGTCTACTATAAAAATGATATCATCAACGTACCTCAGGTTGTTGATAATTTTGCCATTAACTTTGCTACCATATGAAGTGTTCTCTAAGGCGTTCTGGAATATGTGTTCAGAAATATAGATTAAAATGGAGTGGAGAGAGAATAAAATCTTGATGAACACTTCTTTTTATTTTGATTTCTTCCGTTTCTCTGCTATTTACGCGTATCGTCGCTACCTGATCCCAATATAAGTGAGTAATGAGACCGAAAAGTGCCTCTCTAGTTCCAAATCCTTGCCTAAATCCGAATTGCTCTTCGCTTGGATCCTGTTCGCGTTTATTGCATATTCTATGGTGAATTATCTGTGTTACTTTTAAAGCGTGGCTTATTAGGCTTAGGAGGCGGTACTGTTCACATTTGTTAGTTTTTAGCTTTTTGAGTAATGGTATGAACACAGATTTAAGCTAATCTTTTGGTATATTTTCTGTACTGTACATAAAATTTATGCCACTGCTCAAGATTCAAATATTTTCTTCATTTAGAACTTTAAATAACTCTGATTATCAGGTTCAGAAGCTTTTTCCAGTTCTCGCAAGCTTTATTTCATGCTTAACTTTATTAGCGGTTTGAAATACATACTAGTCCATAGCTTTTTGATTAACAGACACCTCTTTTACACCATTGATATTAACAAAAGTTCGATACTTACTACCGAACTTTTTAAAATATCCATATTGTTCAACTATGGTCACAATACTACGTTAGTATTACTACTCACACAAAGGCAGACAACAACGAACTGACGACAATATGGTGGTTACATTATCAACAGATCAGTTAAAACCAAGGCGCATGCTTGAATTATTCAGTGATACTAATCTCTATTTATAACCGATCGGCCTTTAATTTTGAAATGGGCGATTCCAATTAAATATTAAGGAAAGTTTTCGATTTCGTTCCGTTTCAAAATTAAATGATTTGCTTCTAAATTTAGTTCAAAACTTCAAAATTTATGTAATAATGAATACGTCATATAGTAGAAAAGCTTAAAAAGCGCTACTGTATTGAGAACTAAAAACGTAACTATAAATTTAGCAACGAACAAATTTGTAATTTGGGTACATTGTTAAATTACTAAATTATTAAACACACGTCGTTTATATACATTAATAGTAACGATCAGTAAAATAATAATGATTTCATCATTTCATTAATGATGTCTATTTAAATTTCAATTATGGTATTCAAGCTGCGAAAGCAGCAAAAATAAACAACCCTTATCGACTTTTTAAATCATTTAAACGCTACCGAAACGAAAAAGTAAAGTGTTAATTTGATAAATGTGCCTGCGTCAACTAGGGTTATTTGAGTGTTATAGTTTATTAAAAGGAAAAAACAAGTTTGAAATTTTATGTAAAAACATACTGATTTTACATTTAGGTTGGGTATTTACAGAGTGTTTACAAAAATGGCAATTGGAAACATTTTTTTTTATAAGAATTATACAAAGAAATGTTTTTTTATATTTAGATATAGGCAGTCCTTGAGTTATGTTGTTTCGAGTTATGTCCAACATTATTTTGACACCATTCCTCAGTCTAGCGCTAACTGTTTTGAGTTACGTTATGGACTACTTGGGTTGGAAGGCCAACCCAAAAGCACGAGCGACAGCAGCACGTTATGAAGATTGGTTTACACAGCATTTCATATCAGAAGTGGAGTATTATTTGAAAAATAACACTGGTCAACATGATTTTTTTTTCACAAGGAAACTGAAGAGAGACCCTAGTTCAGTTTTTTTATGCTGAATTCAAATATGCTATCAGATTTCTCCTATCAGGCATAGTTTTCTTGTGATAGTCATTTTTGTGTAAAATACTTCTCTATATTAGGATTTCATTGTCATAATTCTTGTAAATATAGAAGTAGGAATTTGTATTTAGAATAATTTGGCACCAGGCGGACTTATTCATGTTAAAATATGTTTTAACTCTGTCCAGGCTTAATGATGTTCAAATCTGTCCTATCTTGTACAAATATTGCACTTTTTTAGCAAGCAGAGGGCCAGTAGCCAGTATTGTAATTGTAGTGTCTGGTAACACGTGTACCCACTTATTTTTGTGCTGTTTATTGTTTTTATTTGTAAGTTTTTTTTTTTTTTATAAACGTTTCAAAATGCCAAGAAAGTATGTAAATCAACCAAACAATTTCTGCTACGTATGTGGTGAACTGACCTTCAAGTCTCAGAGACGAAATTTTACACTACTTGTGAAAAAATGTTATGAGCTTTATTTTGGGTGTAAAGCTGCTGATTTTGATAAAGACTGGGTCCCAAATTTATGCTGTGTATTATGTGTTAGGCTTCTCACTGGTTGGAAAAATGATACTTAGCATATGCCGTTTTTAGTCCCTATGATTTGGAGGAAACGTAAGGACCATTTAACTGATTGTTATTTCTGCTTAACTAACATTAAAGGAATTACGTCCAAAACAAAATATATAGTTAAGTACCCCAATTTGACATCTACAATTAGATCTGTGCTACATAGTGAAGAGTATCCTGTATAAAGGTTTCCAGATTTCATGACCTTAAGTGATAACTCCGACACAGTTCATATTGAAGACGGAAAAAGCGAGAGAAGTGACCCTACTTGTGAAGCAAGTAGTTCATCAGAACCTCACGTTTTATCTCAAGATCTTATACGTGATTTAAATTTGTCTAAACAGTCAGCTGAGCTTTTAAGTTCCAGGCTCAAAGGTTGGAATCTACTCCAAAAAGAAACAAGGATATGCATCGTAGACGCCATAGTGATTTCAGTGACTACTTCTCTAAAGAAGGCCATGTAGTTTTTTGTAATGATGTTTGTGCAGTGATGGAGGCTCTTGGACATCAACACTAGCCAAATGAGTGGCGATTGTTCATAGACTCATCGAAAGTCAGTTTGAAAGCTGTACTACTCCATAATGGGAATGAATTACCATCAATACCTGTCCCGCATGTCAGTGATATAAAGTAGACATGAAAATATGAAATTGCTGTTAAAAAAAATTCAGTATACTAAATATACGAGGCTGGTTTGAAAAGTCCGTGCAAAAATAAAAACTACTTATGTGTTTGGGGTAAACCTTTTTTATTTTTCGACATAGTCTCCTTTTAGGCTTATACACTTCGTCCAACGATGTTCTATTTTGTTGATCCCTTCCGAATAATAGGATTTGTCTAAGTCTGCAAAATGTCCATTAGTGTCTGCAATCACCTCCTCGTTTGAATAAAATCTTTGTCCCGCCAGCCATTTCTTCAAATTGGGGAACAAATAGTAGTCCAAGGGAGCCAAGTCTGGAGAATAGGGGGATGTGAAACGAGTTGGAATCCTATTTCCATTAATTCTGCGACCACAACTGCTGAGGTGTGTGCTGGTGCGTTGTCGTGATGGAAAAGGACTTTCTTGTGGGCCAATCGCGGGCGTTTTTCTTGCAGCTCGGTTTTCACACGGTCCAATAACGATGAATAATATTCACCTGTAATAGTTTTACCCTTTTCCAGATAGTCGATGAGGATTTTCCCTTGCGAATCCCAAAAGACAGTCGCCATAACCTTTCCGGCCGAAGGAACGGTCTTCGCCTTTTTTGGTGCAGATTCTCCCTTGGTAACCCATTGTTTAGATTGTTGTTTGGTCTCAGGAGTATAGTAATGTATCCATGTTTCATCCACAGTGACGAAACGACGCTTAAAGTCCTCCGGATTCTTCTGGAACAGCTGCAAACCATCCTTGCAACACTTCACACGATTCCGTTTTTGGTCAAGCGTGAGCAATCGCGGCACCCATCTTACGGATAGCTTTCTCATGCCCAAATGTTTATGCAAAATATTATGTACCCGTTCAGTCGAGATGCCCACAGCACTAGCAATCTCACGCACCTTAACTCTTCTGTCATCCATCACCATATCATGGATTCGATCAATGATTTCTGGAGTCGCAACCTCCACAGGCCGTCCAGAACGTTCAGCGTCACTTGTGCCCATATGGCCAGTCCGAAAATTTTGAAACCACTTATAAACTGTTCTAATCGAAGGTGCAGAGTCACCATAATGTTTATCAAGCTTCTCTTTAGTCTCCTGAGGCGTTTTTACCTTTCATAAAGTAATGTTTAATCACCACACGAAATTCTTTTTCGTCCATTTCTTGAAAATCACTCGACTTCCTTGATTCACACGAATGCCAAACACAAAGAAATAGACCAATATGGCTGAAACTTGGTGTGCGTTCATTCAAGAGATGCTACTAACTAAACATGACCTCGATACGCGCCGGTGGTGCCATCTCTCGGACTTTGCACGGACTTTTCAAACCAGCCTCGTAACTGGAATATCTGTGGTGATTTGAAGGTTATAGCTTTATTGTTAAGTTTGCAACTTGGATACACGAAATTCTGCTGCTTCTTGTGTGAATGGGATAACAGGGATAAGGAGTCTCACTACATAAGAAAACAATGGCCTAAACGTGAATCTTTTATTTCTGGGCATAAAACTATATCAAATACCCCATTAGTGGATCCCGAAAAGGTGTATTTACCTCCCCTGCACATAAAACTGGGGTTTAAAATTTTGTAAAAAAAATGGATAAAGGTTCTGCTGCATTTATGTATTTAAAATCTAAATTTCCTAAAATAAGTGAAGTAAAATTGAATGAAGGAATTTTTAAAGGGCCCTAGATAAGATCATTAATATCGGATGATGAACATTTTGAGGTACTGTTACATCCACCGGAAAAAGCAGCGTGGAAATCATTCAAAAATATCTGTTGTGGATTTCTTGGCAATAATAGAGAAGAAAACTATAATGAAACAGGGAGTGATCTTCTGACTTCATACAAAGAAATGGGCTGCAACGTGTTCTTAAATATTCACTTCTTGGACTCCCACCTAGACTTCTTCCCTGAAAATGTCGGGATTGTCTCTGATGAGCATGGTGAGCGTTTTCATCAGCAGATTTCTACTATAGAAAAGAGGTATCCAGGCAAATTATGCTGGCCGACTATTGCTGGACCATGAAAAGAGACATCCCGAAGGCAAAATATCACCGAAAAACTTCATATAAAACGTTTTAGGTTAGACAAAATTAACTGTGTATTTATTATTCAGGGTTGTGTAAGTACTAATTATTTTAAAACTTTAAACACGTGCCACAAAAAAAAAACCCTGCCTGATGGATAAAATCTAAGAGCATATTTAAACTCAACATGGAAAAGATAAATATATTCCGTTAATTTACCCTTTGTGAAAGAAAAAAAAAATTTTTGTAGACCAGTGTAATTTGGCCTATAAAGCATTACTTCTTCTGGAAAATATTCCCAGTCATCCCCCACATATTACTGACGTTGATCCCTAAATCAAGTTTATTTTTTCCTCCAAACACTACCTCTTTGCTGCAACTAAGGAATCAAGGGGTTCTCGTGTCATTTAAGGTCTACTATCTCAGGAGAACCTTTTCATAGGCAGTGAAAGCTAACGAAGAAAATGGCACGGAACTGAGAGAATTCTGGTAAAGTTATAACATCCTGCAAGGTATAAAAAACATTGCTGTATCCTGAGATGAACCTAGGAATTTGAAAGAAACGTGAGAGTGAATGTCCATCAACCACAGAGCAACCGAATATTGATTAGATTTTAACTGGCATTGTTAATTTACTACTCAGTATATATCACCACTACACCAAACACTTTATTTTTGAACTCGACACGCGTTTTGCTAACCATGTTAGCTTCATTAGGAGCGATGATTGACTCATCGAAAGCTCCTGATGAAGCTAACATGGTTAGCGAAATGCGAGTCGAGTGCAAAAATAAAGTGTTTGGTGTAGTGGTGATATATACTGAGTAGTATCATTGTGCCAAAGATTGCACATTCCCAACTTAACTGTTAATTTAGTCAACAGCCCAATGTTATAGCCGCTATTGATGATATTGAAGATTTGTTGGAGTTACACGCTCAATAATTGACTCATGAGGATTTTATTAAATTGGAAGCATAGAAGGAAACAACAGACTGAAAAAATTATCAGAAGCCTTTGCAAGTTTACGGAACAAGATGAATATTTTTGAAGAAAATGATCCAAATTTTAAAAAAAGTTATTGTTGCCTATCAGTGCTATCGAGACATGTATGAAAACAATATAAAAGAAGCCAAGCAAACTCGAATTGTTACATTTTTGAAACTAAATGTTTAGTTTTTGCCATTTTTTTTTCAACTGTGCAATAATTGCCAAATACTTATAATTAATGAGTATTTAATACTAAAATGTTGTTTTATTTAAATTAAAAGCCTTTGTAGACCTAACTCCTTCATTTTATATGGAAATGTATGTAAAAAAATGTTTTGACTAACCTCGTTTCGATCTACGTCGCATATTTCGAGGATCTAACATGCCGTAAGTACGAGGATTGCCTGTACGTTATAGCGCAAAACTGTTTTCACTTCAAATCTCGGAAACATTTATTGTTTAAGCAAAAAAACCTCGTATAGATATAGCCATTATATGTATATTCTCGGATGAAGAAATATGTAGAACAGTTTATCTAAGAACACGTCCTTTGGTTTGTTAAATTCTGTGTGGAATTTTGTAGAAGTTTCGTAAAGGTCTCATGACGACTAGTCATGCCGTCGAGTCCACATTGAAAATCCCAAGTGAGGCCTTGGCGAAACATTTATAAAAGTAAGTCGGAAATGTTACTAAGGAACGGAGGCGGTCCTTTGTTACATGTGTTACAGTGTTATGAAAATCACTTATTATATTGAAACTGATATATTTCTGTAGCAAAAGCGATTGCAGAAAAGTACTAATAAATAGTGCCACTCGATAATAACACGTAAAACTAACCCAAAGAATCAATAAACGCCTCCACCGCCTGGTAAATTACACATTGTTGTGTGCTGTATAGTTGAAAATAAGTAAAACAAGGTATTTTCCATCAGCAATCACAAATTTCCTAGTAAGAAATGCATTAAACACATCAAAAGTTCTGTTTATTTAAGCACACTGTCATATAAACCAATTGCCACTAGTCTTTGCCAATAAGAAAAAAACACTGTAAATACTTTTTGCATTAACAAATTCTAATATTTCACGACGTAAAGAAATCGTTTTGTTGCCAAAGGAGTTTAAAGGTTAGGTTGTCACTGAACCTGCACTAGAAATTCACTCTCTCTCTCAGCTATCATAATCTTAGCTGTGACAAGGGCGGCGACATGATTTTTTAATTTATATCGTCCAATGATTTTGTAAGTTTTTAACAATGTTCAAATTCATTAGAAATAAGTATTGGGTGTATCTACAGTTCAGCCAGGGGTGACCCATTTCAATATATTAAACTATTTTTATAATGCCTTGTATACATATATATACATATATATATATATATATATATATATATATATATATATATATATATATATATATATACATAGTCGGACGTATTATTTCCAATGAGCTTTGCTGTTTGCTTTTTGCATCCAATCGTGTCTTGCTAATATTTTTATGTCGTCTGTCCATCTTGTCTAAGGTGTACCTCTGCATCTTTTGTGTTCTCTAGGCCTCCATTCTATTATAAGGAATCTGTTGTCATTCATCCTTGCGATATGCCTCACCCAAGTCCACCTTAATATACATATTCATTGTATTATATCTGTCACTTTTGATCTTCTTTGTATCTTGATATTAGGAATAAGATCTTGGAGTCTAATATTTAGCATTCTCTTCTCCATTGCTCTTTGGGTTACCTGGAGTTTATTTATTATACCTTTATTAAAAGCTCACGTTTTAGTGCCATATGTTAATACCGGCAGTACATATGCGTCGAATACTCTGGCTTTTATTGTATCATAACTACAAATTTCCGTATTATAAGATTCTAATTATTGTTACGTAATACCGAATAATCCTGCTGTTGATCACAGTTCAAAATAAAACTAATTGTGCTAATTTCCGATGGTAGTAGAAATAACATAGAGAGACTAATGTCAGGTTCAGTTGTAAATGTAACTGAAGCTCTTCTTTTGTGATTAATTTCAACATGAAGTACCCGTTATGCAAAACTGTTGAGTTGTAATGCTTGTATGATTTAAACTTTTTTTAATAGAAGAAGGTATTTATTTTAGATTTCTTTCTTTACAAGGGAATCAATGGTTACATCTCTTTATCGATTTTTTAAATTATATTCAGCGGACGATACCTCGTCATATTCTATTTTATCTTTGATTGTGTTAGCCAATACTTGTTGGAAATTCATAATAAAATTATATAAAACAACACTATGTTTTAATTTCCAATATATTTAAAGTCACTTGACAATTGTTTCACCATACAATGGCTTCTTCAGAAGTAAATAAGAAAGAAAAATATTTGGTAGTAATCCTGGTTAAATAGTGCTTAAAACTATCCTTAATTACCTCAGATTATGCTAATCATTTTATTATATCGTTTACAGACAGAATTATTTTAAGAATGCAAAATCTGTGGTACTATTTCCGAGAACTAATAAAGATTAAGTGTGAATTGTTCTTATTTTTTAAGTAACTATGTTTATGTTCTTTAATGCGAGTTTCAAAAGATCTACCAGTTTGTCCTACGTAGGTTTTAGTACAAGATCCACAATTTAATAAATAAACTCCTGATTTTAAGGAATTCTTAGGTTTGGTTTTGTTATTCAAAATTATACTCCCTAAGGAATTACTGGTTTTGAATGCTATTTTATTGTTCTTTTTTATTAAATGTTTGGAAATTGTTCTAGTTATTTTCCTTGTGTATGTGAATGTACTAAATTTTCCTTTTTTGTCATTAATTGTGGGATAAATTAGAGAGATTGCTTGTTTAAAGGATTTTTTATTCAAGATATTATCTATAATGTTGGGGTCATGTCCATTATTAATTGCTATTTGTTTGATTATGTTGAACTCTTTGTTAAAATTAGTTTTAGTCATAGGGATATGTAACAATCTATGTATGAAAGAGTTAAAAGCTGCCATTTTGTGAGTATAAGGGTGGGATGAGCTATTGTGTATGGCTGGGTCAGTATGTGAAGGTTTGTGAAAAATCGAGAAATCGTATTTTGATATAGATATGTCTAAGAAATTTATGGAGTTATTGGTTTCTAATTCTATGGTAAATTTAATATTAGGATGCAAATTATTTAGGAAGTTAAGGAGGATTGTTAGTTGTCTATCTGTTCCCGTGAAACAGGAAATGATATCGTCAACATATCTATACCAGTAAACAATATTTTTGCTTACCGCGTTTTGATGAATTTTTAGTTCTAAGTGATCCATAAAAATTTCCGCTAGTAACGAACTTAAAGGATTACCCATTATTAGACCTTCTTTAGATGTATAAAAGTTGTCGTTGAATTCAAAATAGTTTTGATCCAAGCACGCCGTAAGAAAATCTAAAATATCCCGTTTAATAATTTTGTATACTTTATTCTTGATTAAGAGCTTATCTACTATTTTTATGACTTCATATTCAACTTATTTCCTAGTGTCCCACCATATGAAGTCATAGAATTAGTAGATTTTTCACAAACCTTCACATACTGACACAGTCATACACAATAGCTCATCCCACCCTTATACTCACAAAATGGCAGCTTTTAACTCTTTCATACATAGATTGTTACATATCCCTATGACTAAAACTAATTTTAACAAAGAATTCAACATAATCAAACAAATAGCAGTTAATAATGGATATGACCCCAACATTATAGATAATATCTTGAATAAAAAATCCTTTAAACAAGCAATCTCTCTAATTTATCCCACAATTAATGACAAAAAAGGAGAATTTAGTACACTCACATACACAGGGAAAATAACTAGAACAATTTCCAAACATTTAATAAAAAAGAACAATAAAATAGCAATCAAAACCAGTAATTCCTTAGGGAGTATAATTTTGAATAACAAAACCAAATCTAAGAATTCCTTAAAATCAGGAGTTTATTTATTAAATTGTAGATCTTGTACTAAAACCTACGTAGGACAAACTGGTAGATCTTTTGAAACTCACATTAAAGAACATAAACATAGTTATTTAAAAAAATAAGAACAATTCACATTACGCAACCCATATAATAAACGAATCCCATAATTTTGATAATACGTTAAAAATCCTACATGTAGAAAATAAATCTAAAAAATTAAATTTGCTTGAATGTCTTGAAATTAACAAACAGAAAAACTCCAATCAATTATTAAACGAATAGGTAGATTTAAACCATTCACCCTTACTTAATCTTTATTAGTTCTCGGAAATAGTACCACAGATTTTGCATTCTTAAAATAATTCTGTCTGTAAACGATATAATAAAATGATTAGCATAATCTGAGGTAATTAAGGATAGTTTTAAGCACTATTTAACCTGGATTACTACCAAATATTTTTACTTCTGAAGAAGCCATGGTGAAACAATTGTCAAGTGACTTTAAATATATTGGAAATTAAAACATAGTGTTGTTTTTATATAATTCTATTTTATGTTTTATTATTAAAGACATTTACCTTCAAACAATGTTTTTTAATATAGTTTATATAATATAGTCTTCAGTTAATTAGTGTTCCGTATGAACACTTATGGAATCACTTTGGTGGCCGTCTGTCTGTCACATCTGATTTTCTCCGAAATTATTTGACACAGAAAGTGAAGATTTCGCACAAATATAGGAGTTTATGAAAATTCTGGAATATTCTCCATGAGATGTAGATTGATTACCTTTGATAATTTATCCGGTATCAGTTTGCTGGAGATTTTTTCGTAGCAGGTTTTGAATGTAATCGGCACTAAGAGCTGTGAAATATCAATAGGTACAAGTACACTGGTGATGAACGGATAGCTACCGAGACAAAATAATTTTATTTTAATTGTTTATAATTTAGCAAATATTTAGGTGGTAAACTTTGACTACAAAGATGTCTGGATTTTTATATATTCTTGGTAATTCTTATATTGAAGATGAATGCGCGACTGAATTTCATAGAAAACTTCAGCAATCACGGTATGGCAGACTAATTGCGCAAGTTCGACTTGCATTTGGCCGTTTTTTTATTGTTCTTAAATTTGAAGTATGTTTTATTAGGTTATGTCTTAGGCTTTATTTTTGATAAAAGAACAATATTTGTTGTATCTATTTTCGTTTTAATTCAATATTTAAAAGTTGGAAAGCAACCAAGTTAAGAATGTTGAATGAAGTTTAAAAGTGTTGAACCGAAAATAAATTAGAAGAATAACGGAAGTTTTCAGACTGAAGCCTTAATATTTTTCCCAACAATGAAAGCTAATACACATCCTTGGTCGAATATGTTTGGGGAGCTATTCATTACATATTAAATTTTTAATGTGTATTCTTCTTTTACTATTTAATAAGTAATAGTTTATTGTTCCGCAATATATCTATAGGATTTTAACTCTTTTAAGGCTAATGGGCTCTATTTGCCCGGTGTCAGTGGCGACCCGTGGCGCAGTACTTACTTGCGGTGCGGGTATAAGTATATATGGCCTGGCCACGTAGAAAGGTAGTAGTTGTTTGCAGAAATGCAATAACGTCCGTGGCAGTACTACCACGTTGTCTAAAAAGTGCCATGAAATAGAAAACTGTATGTTTCGGCACTTAAACAACCTTGACGGGTATTACGACATCTCCTCCGATATCCTCAGGATATGAAAAAGGGCAAAATCCCTACTCAGGCGAGGACGATAAAAAAAAAAATTTAGAAATATTTTTAAAAAGACATTTTGCTTTTTATACTGAAAACATCTTTGACGATAACTAATTTAGTTACATCTAAGAATAAAATAATAATTTGCCAAATTAATGTGGTTTAATGTAAAACTACTGAAAACAGACAAAGTACATATTTCAGCAGTCTACCCACGGGTTTCGTCGTATCCCGGTAATCAGTCAGGCTAGGATTGACAAACAACGGAAAATAATTTGCTAGTCCTTATCCAGGTATTTACGAAATGTAATAGTAAGATACAACGAATTGTACCAAGTACGCACACATACTACTCCATCGTAGGCTGCCACAGCAGCCAGAAGCCGACCGAGTGGTTGACAAAGTTAACACTTCAATGCAGGCGGCACGGTTTTATGTCAGCTTGTGGTTGCTGTGGCAGTCTACGATGGAGTATTAGGTGTGCGTATTTAGTACATTCCGCAAATACCTGGATAAGGACTAGTAAATTCTATTCTCTTGTTTGTCGATCCTAGTCCGACTGATGAGCTGTGATACGGCGAAACGCGTCTCGGGATGGTTTTGAGAAATAAGGGAACAGTGGGTAGACTCCTGAAATATGGACTTGGTCTGTTTTCAGTAGTTTTACATTAAACCACATATGTCTGTGGGAGATCCCTTGAAAACTGTGTGTTGACTTTGTCAACCACTCTGTCGGCTTGTGGCTGCTGTGACAGTCTATGATGGAGTATTAGGTGTGCGTACTTGGTACAATTCGTTATATCTTACCACTATGCAAAATTAATGTCAAATAAATATTCTATGAAAAATAATACACTTGAGTAAATTTGTATTTATTTGTATTACAGCAATGAAATAGTAAAATATGAAAGTAATTTAATTTGTGTGAATAACTAAGTCACATTGCATGAAGAACCATGAAACAGATGTGTGAAATTTGATAGAGTGTAAAAAAATTTTGGCGCAAAAGAGTTGAATAAATACCGTTGACCGATTTTTGTTATGACTGGTAAAATCGGCCACCTTCAAGAATGTTCGAGAAGGACGGGAGTAACGAACTTTTAGAAACTACTTTGTCGTCCAGTAGCAATAAAGGATTTAGTCAACTGATAATATTAACATATGAACATCAGTAGTAGGCATAATCTTATAAAATACCACTTTTTTCGCTATTTGACGGTTTATTAATTTGTATCATATAGTCCTGTTAAGTAGTCTAACAAATATATCCTTTCCGTGTGATTATTAAAAAAATTATAGCCACAAGACAAGTACGATTATATATATATATATATATATATATATATATATATATATATATATATATATATATATATATATATATATATATATTATTACCATTTAACGTACGTAGTACATTATTACTATTGCTTAGCACATCACGTATGCTGTCACCAAACTATAAATGTGCCAGAGTTTATTCTTCATTAAATCAGCTTATTGGTACTTCCTTGCAGAATAATGTGAAATTCACTACACAATGCATTTACGAGGTTACATTCGCCTCGAATTTTCAAAAATTCTACGTTTTTTTACGGATTTTTATTCTCTTGAGAATTATTTAAAAAAAAATTAAGAAAACTCCATTCCATTATAAAGTTATAGCATTAAATGTGACCTGGCATCGGATTGGGACTGCTACCTGTCTCAATGCACTCTCTGCAATATTACTCAGTAAATTTTTATTATTTTTTTAAATTTTTTTAAAATTTTAATAATTACTTTTTCTACAAATTGTCGAGAGGTTTTTTTTTTTAGTTTTTCTAATAGATAATTTTTATAAATAATTAAACATAATTTTTTTGGTTGAAAATTGCATACTAAAGTTCGGAGCTTTTTATTCTATAGAGTAATAATTTAAAAATGATATTTACTTTGATTTATACTTTTTCTACAGCGATAAAGGTACTTTAAAGTAATCTTACAATATTATAAAAGTAATTGATGGCATACAACAAAATAAATTGTTTTTTATTTTATCTGTGCCATTTTTCTTCCTTTATAACCTTTGATGGTATCAAGCATCTACATTTGAAATCCTATAAGATAAATGAATCATAATCACAACTTTCCTAACTGAACTTTTGAGTCATTCTGTTTTTAATGTCTTTGGATACTCTCCAATAAACCTATTTTGATCTTAGAACATAAAGGATATTTGGCATGTTGAACTTTGTGAAAACGGGAGGTTACGTTTATGTAAACATATTTTCTGCTCCTCATTGAGTTATGCCTTTTTATGCGAATTAAAGTTGATTGGAGAGGGACACAAAAATGCAGGACAATTTATTTATTTAAACGTCAATCAAAATGACTGCAGATGTATGGGTTTATTTTGCAAATGTATCAACTTTTGAATTTCCACATTTAAAGAGTTAGGAAAAAATGAAGTCATAGCATTTTTAAAGAATTTTTTATGGAGTTGAAACAGAAATAACGTAACAAAAACTTTACATATTTTAAATGGGATAGCTTGTACATTATGTTTCAGTTGTCCGGAATCCTTAATTATTTAATAGAAATGGATATAACAAAAGAAAAAGCCTGTGAGAATGTACAAAGCCCTATGGAAGGGAAAGAATAATCCCTAGGTTAAATATATTTCGAAGAATATTTAACCACATCTTAACTGAAACGTCACTGAAACAAAAGAAAATAATAATATAAAAAGGTCAAACCTAGGAAGAAAATATAAATAACCGGTCAAGTGTAAGTCGGACTTGCGCAATTAATGTTCCGTATGTTGATTGCTTTTGAAATAAATAAATTTTTGTTACGGAGGTATAAAACGATCAATGACTTCACAAAACACACACCAAATGAGTTTTTAATAAAGTTTTTTGCCGATCTTTACTGAAAATTGATGATCTTGAAATTTTTGTTTTTTATATCTCAGATAAAATATTAAAGGTAATGCACTCGTGATAATTTTCGTTCAATATATACCCTGTGGAGAATATTCCAGAACTTTTTCAAAATTTTTTGATCGGTACTTTTCGAGATAAGGGGGTGGACGATTTTTCGCAATTTTCTAAAAATAAAACAAAGAATAGTGTGCACAAATATTACATTACATATATTTTTGAACTGATGTTTTCACAAGCTTTCATTTGACACCCGACTCGATGACCTGGTAAAAAAAGTTTTTTCCCTTCCAATTTCACCCCTCAAAACTAACCTCTTTCAGTCAGAATTAACCTTTCAGAACTACACGGCTCTCATGAGGCTACCAATTCCTATATTACTGCCAAATTTCAATTTTCTATGTCAAAGAGTTTCGGAGAAAATCGGGTGTGACAGACAGACAGACACCGAAGTGATCTTATAAGAGTTCCTTACAGAACACTAAAAAGTACAAATCTCTTCATCAGCAGTTTTTACATGCGTCAAATTTGCATTATCTATTGATGCAACGTAACAATTATTAAATAGTTATGAAATAATCATAAGTTACTCTTAACTGTAAAATTGACTATTAAAATTCCTTATTAGAAGGTTTTCCAATCAGATTTAGACCAGACAATAATTAAACATTTAAGACTGTTTTAACTACAACGGTTTTAAGCTGGTAAAGGTTCTGGTTTAGACAACTCAAAAGGAAGTACAACTATTTTGTTTTTATTCATTTCATCCAATTGATTTTCTTCATGTTATTTATACGGTTTACTTGTAAGATTATATATCTGCACAGAAATACTTAATAATACAATATTATCTGGGCAGTATTAATGCGTATTAGGACTTAACTTTTCCAACATGGCTCCATTTGATGTTTCACATTAATAACTTGTTATTTCATGGTCATAAGTCTTACGAACTTAACTCTGTGCTATGTTTTATAGATTGAGATTAACAACCAACATGTTTACTTATTAAAGAAAAATAAAACTCATTTATTCAAAAGAAATCCAAATATTAATATTGAATTATAAAAGCTGAAGAACTGAACTCAAATGTAAAGCCTAAATAAGCAACAGACAAATGTTTAAAACATAACTTACAAACATTTGAGACTTTGAAAATAATGTAATAAAATGCTAAGTCATCATCATCATCAGCCTCGCCCCGTCCACTGCTGGACGTAGGCCTCCCTTCATGTTCCTCCATCTTCTAATTTTTGTGTACCACCCCGTACTAACGCTTGCCGACATACTTTTTCACATCACCCAACCAACGTTTTTTCGGCCTACCTCTTGAAAGTTGTCCTTCAACGAGATGTTCTGTTAGGCCATTCGTCTAGGTTTTTTCTGGCCACATGTTCAACCCACTTCCATTTGAAGGATGCTGTTCGCAAGTTGGACTTGCGCAATTAGTATTCCCTACGTTGATTGCCTTTAAAATAAAAATTTTTGTTACAGAGTAATAAAATGATCAATGACTTCACAAAAATACCCTAAACGAGTTTTCAACAAAGTTTTTTCCCGATCTTTTACTGACAATTGATGACCTTGAAATTTTTGTGTTTCTTTTTATGTACCAGATAAATTATTAAAGGTAATGCGCTCGTGCTAATTTTCGTTCAATCTACACCCTGTGGGGAATATTCCAGAATTTTTTTAAAATTTTTTAATCAGTACTTTTCGAGATAAATAAGACAGCGATTTTCCCCAATTTTTTAAAAATAATACAAAGAAAAGTGTGCGTAAGTATAACATTATATATGTTTTTACAAGCTTTCATTTGTAAAATTTTTTTCACTTCCCATTTTACCCCCAAAACTAATGCCTTAAGTCGAAATTTAACTTTCAAAACTACACGGCTCTAATGAGGCAATCAATTCCTATATTAGTGCCAAATTCAACGTCAAATAGGTTCAGAGAAGATCGCGTGTGACAGGCAGACGGACAGACAGACATCGAAGTGATCTTATAAGTGTCCGTACGGAACATTAAAAAGAGGTTTGTCGTATTACATATTCAACATGTCCCCCATTCTGGTCGCTGCGTTTTTTATAAATTCATTTTTGCCTTTCCATAGCTATCGACGGATTATAAAGTGTGTGTCATACGTCAAAAAACGATGTGATGATTGTTTGTGTTTCCATTCCGTAAAAAAATCTTTAAAAAAGCTGCAACCACATAATTCTTAACTTTTACATAAAATTATTAGGGGGGGGGGTGGTCCATTTATAATCAATAACCCTCTACATTTTAAATAAATAAATATGATACTCCTTTTTTGATTATTCCTTAATTTTTACATGTTTTACTAACCTTTAAAGGGGTAATTAGATACAACATCCATCATTTAAAGACAAGAAAAGTGAAAGGCTGTCTTCTATCTGCTTCGAAATTTCATTTATTTCTTTGACCTACATTTTCATGAACAAGTTTAAAATGTAATCAATACTGTTACATACTGACAAAAATAAAGGTAATATTTTATTTATTTTTTCTAAAAGAAAGATGTTGATTCATAAACTTTATTTACATTTCTTTTCTCTGTACAAATATTTTAAGGTGAATCGAGAAGAAACATGTAAATAAAGTATTTTCCATTTATGTATCTGGGCTTGAATTGAAATATAGGGCTTATACAGGGACTGATAAAAGAATCTAAACGGAATCGTAGGAGGATTTCTGTTGAGGCCACTACCGTCTCTTAGATCGGGCGAATTAAGGGGAATAAAAAATTTAGTATTCTGGGAAGCTCGTGTAAATTGGAAAGAGCAAAAAGAAGTTTGGAAGTAAATTAGCTTCTAAATTATTCTAATCTACTGCAGTGGCGAATTTACAGGGGGGAAAGGGGTCATCGCTTCTTCCCCTAGCTAATGTTTATATTAGGCAAGGTTGGTACATTTATTTACGAGTATATACTTAGCTGTGCTGTTATTTATTTTATATATTTAGCATGATACAACATTTTAATAGCGAAAAAAAAATCACCAGAGAGAAAATGGACGGGGATTAGTCCTGATGGACGAACAAAAATTAAAATGACTATGTGTTTTCTACCCATAAGAAGATATTTACAAATAAACGAAAGATAAAAAATAACATATATAATTGAAGATTTTTATGACGATCTATAGTCTTCTAAAGTACTGGAACCGCGCAGATCTCCCCAAAATATCAGGAATATAAATTGGAAGAAAATCTCTGAACTTACGAAAAAATAAATCTTGACAGCTTTGGCAAAAATGAAGAATGGCTACTCACCTGGCCAAGACAGAGTCACAAAGAAAATGATTATGCGTTGGGGACCTTCTCTACCAAGAGCAATAAAACAACTATTTAACCTAAGTATGGAAGAAGAAATGATCCCAGAAAAATGGAAAGAAAGTCAGGAGATATTGTTTTATAAGAACCACAACAAAGCAGACAACATCAATAACTATAGACCAATTAGTCTCTTATCTTATTTCTATAAACTGTCAAAATTAATAAGACATAAGACTAACGAACAAACTGGATTTTTATCAACCAGCACAACAGGCTGGAATTAGGAAAGGGTTCAGTTCCACTGACGATCTTCAAACAATAAGCATCGTAATAGATAAGTGTCAAAATTATAACATTCCATTGCATTAGCTTTTGTCGACTTTCGGTAAGCTTTCAACACACATGGGTGATATTCCAAATTCCTTAAAAAGAAAAGCATTTGACAGTTGCATTTTTCCCATTTTAACTTATGGAATGGAAACGATTATTTTTACGGAAGAAAGTATTAGAAGATTGAGAGTTGCACAAGGGGGAATGGAACGAGCGATACTGGGAGTGAGCAATGGGGGAAAAATCAAAAACGCTGACATAATATCCAGAACGGGTGTTACAGATGTCATACAAGGAACAGCATCCCTCCAATGGGAGAAAGAACCTAGACGAATGGCCTAACAGAACATTTCCTTGGAGGCCAACAACATCCAAGAGGAATATTTGTAGGCCGCAAAAATGTTGGTTAAATGATGTGAAAAAGTATGCCGGCAAGCGATGGTACGGTTTGGCATAGAACAGGAGAAGATGGAGGAACATGAAGGAGGCCAATATCCAGCAGTGGACGGGGAGAAGCTGATGATGATTTAGCATTTTGTTACAGTATTTTCAAAGTCTCAGATGTTTATAAGTTATTTTTTAAACGTTTGTCTGTTGCTTATTTAGGCTTTACATTTGAGTTCAGTTCTTCAACTCTTATAATTTAATACTAATATTTGGATTTCTTTTGAATAAATGACTTTTATTTTTCTTTAATAAGTAAAGATATTGGTTGTTAATCTTAATTTATAAAACATAGCAAAGACGAACCCATGAAATATCAAGTTCATAATATGAAACATCAAAATTGAGCTGTGCTGGAAAAATCAAGTCCTAATCCACATTAATATTGCCCAGATAATATTGAATTATTAATTTTTTTTGTGGGAAATTAGGATTTTTGATTTCTTCATTCTGTGCAGATATATAATCTTACAAGTAAACCATATAAATAACATGAACAAAATCAATTGGAAGAAATGAATACAAACAAAATAGTTGTACTTCCTTTTGAATTGTCTAAACCAGAGCCTTTACCAGTTTAAAACCGTTGTAGTTAAAACAATCGTAAATGTTTAATTATTGTCTGGTCTAAATCTAATTAGAAAACCTTCTATTAAGGAATTTTAATAGACAATTTTACAGTTAAGAGTAACGTATGATTATTTCATAACTGTTTAATAATTGTAACGTTGCATCAATAAATAGTGCAAAATTGACTCATGTAAAAACTGCTGATGATGAGATACTTTTAGTGTTCTGTATGGAATACTTATAAGATCACTTCGATGTCTGTCCGCCTGTCTGTCTGTCACACCCGATTTTCTTCGAAACTATTTGACGTAGAAAGTTGAAATTTGGCAGTAATATAGGGATTGTTAGCTTCATCAGAACCATGTAGTTCTGAAAGTTAAATTCTGACTTATGGTCCTTTTACACGGCCATATCAGTCCTCAGTTTTGTTTCAGTTTCAGTCGAACTGTCCTTTTTTCCTATGTGTAAAAAGGAAAAACTGAAAACAGAACTGAAACGGAGACTGACACCTGACGGTATGGAGTTCTTTTCTTCCACCGTTTCTTTAACGCCACAGCTAAGGCTACTGAGTGTTTTCATACATGAGCTATTTTACACATGTACACTTTGGGACAGTATAAGAACACGTGTTTGTACGCGAAAACACATAACACTTTGAAAGTGTAACTCGGACTGAGAACTGAACGGACGGTGTAAAAACAAACCTCCTTCCGAACTGAAATGAAACGAAAACTGAAACTGAGACGGAACTGAGAACTGATATGACCGTGTAAAAGGACCATTAAGGAGTTAGTTTTGGGGGGTGAAACTGGAAGCGAAAAAAAATTTTTTACCAGGTCATCGAGTCGGGTGTCAAATAAAAGCTTGTGAAAATAAGAGTTCAGAAATATATATAATGTAATATCTGTACACAATTTTCTTTGAATCATTTTAAAAAAATTGCGGAAAATCGCTGTCCACCCCCTTATCTCGAAAAGTACTGACCAAAAAAATATTGAAAAAATTTTGCAATATTCTCCATAGGGTGTAGATTGAACGAAAATTAACACGAGTGCACTACCTTTAATATCCTATCTGGTATATAAAAAAAAAAATTTCAAGGTCATCAGTTTTCTATAAAGATCGGAAAAAACTTTGTTGAAAACTCATTTGGGGTATTTTTGTGAAGTCATTGATCATTTTATAATCCCGTAACAAACATTTTTATTTTAAAAGCAATCAACGTACACTAATTGCGCAAGTTCGACTCGTACTTGGCCGATTATTATTATTTTATATGAAGTATAATGCTATTTTAGGTTGTATTGTTGAACAGAGACTTTTGTCCCAAAAAATAAAGTATTTCCAAGGCAACGTTTCGTCAATGGTCACAAAGCAAAAAACGATTTGTAGCCTATACAAAAAAATCGATAAAGAAATTTTCCGAGTACTTTACTTGCAAACACGTAGTGCTAAAATAAACAGTGAATTTGAATAATGAAACTAAAGGTAACACTAGGCAGAACAACTAGAAACTATTAATAGAAGGTGAAAGAATAGGAAGGGTACAAACATTCATATATTTAGGACAAAAAATCGAAATGTCAAAATATAATTTAAAGGCTAATTTGGATACAAGAGTCTCGTTAGCTTGGTTTGCGTTCGGAGAATTATAAGCCACATTTAAACTGTACATCCCAAATACAATAAAAACCAGAGTTTTCGACCAATATGTGATATATAAACTTTAAGAAACCTAAACAACAATGGAGAGGAAAGTACTAAATATTAGACTCCAAGATCGTATTCCTAACATCGAGATACTAAGAAGATTAAAAGTGACAGATTAAATACATCGAATATGTATGGTGGTGGGATTGGGCGGGACATATTGCAAGGATGAATGATAACATATGGACACGTAGTATGGTTGAATCGGGGCCTAGAGAACAGAAAAGATGCAGAGGTAGGCCACAGACAAGATGGACGGACGACATAAAAAGATTAGTGGGACACGATTAGATGCAAGAAGATATACGTGTGTAGTCATTTGAGCGATAGCTCTGGTACACGAATCCTAATCTGTGCATACCAGTTACATAATAAACACCACGTTTTGCACGAAAAAGTCAATAGTAAATCGATTATCACAAAATAATAATAATAAAATGCCAAAAATTTAACATTTAGGGCGAAAGAGGCAAATAATGGATTTCCAAAATTATTGTGCAAACTCGTCATTCCTAAACAGTTTAGCATAACTTATCTGTATCGTCAACATTTGATTTTTTTTTGGTTTTTGGTTGAAATTGTTCACATTTTAAGCGTTTTGTAGAAGTATAGAAATAAGTTTGTAAATTACCTCCTCTGAAGTAAAAATGATACTTTTCTGTGTAATTGATATTATTTACATTACTTTTCAAATTTTGATGCAGATGGTCTGAGTACTTTATTCGGGTTAGCTCACTTTTGCCAAGCTTTACTAGAAATATTTTTAGGTAATGCTTACTGATTTGAGAAAACTGAAGCTATATTTTACAGTTTTTAGGTTTTTTAGTATAAACTAAACTATTTTAGCTACTTTTTAAAAATTAAATCGGCTTTAAAGTTTGTTCTCAAAAGCAGCCCTGAAAAAGTTAGGTTATAAATGGACAACCCATCATACCTTAAGAATATATGTTTAACTATATTAACATAATAAAGAAGTAAAGTTTATGTGTTTCTCTGAGGTAATCTCTGGAAACCACCAATCTGAATTAAAAAAAAAATTTTGGTGGTATATTGCCTTGACTTTTAAGGTCAACACAGGCTAGATTTTATAAGGTTCTGAGAAAAGGGCGCTGACGCGGTGGGGAAAGAAATTGCCTCGAGCGAGCGCAGAGCGACTCGCTTGTGGCGTGGTGGGAGACGGCGGGAGACTCTTGGCGAATGACAGGCCAGTATTGGTGGGGTGTTGTGTTTGTCTAGCACTTGCAGTTCCAGTCTATAATTTGACTTTCTCGAAGTTAAGTGATATGATGAGTTGATGTTATGTTTTTGAAGACGAATGAGTTTGTTATTTTGTTATTCGTAGTTTTAAGATTCTTTCATTATTTTTGTAGGTACGCTGTAGGTACTTTGTTGGTGTCAATAGGTACGAAACACGAAGGGGGTTTGAAGAAACGAGTTCAAAAATATATATGATGTTAAACTTGTGCACACTTTTCTTTCTATAATTGTTAAAAATTGCCAAAAATCGGTATCCCTATAACCTATTTCGACAACTATAAAAATTTAGAAAAAAATCTGGAACAGACGTTATAAATTGTAGATTGAGTGAAAATTATCACGAGTGCAATACATTTGAAAATTTGTCTAATGTAAAAAAACACTATATTGTATGAAAATAAGTTTTTTTAATATAGTTTTTAGTACAGTACTGTTACCGCCTCTCGCGCCGCTGTACTGAGAAAAAATAATTTTATTTTATTTGTTTATAATTATATATTAATTATATAATTAAACAAATATATAAATGGTATATATTTTGTTTCAAATTTTTACTACTAGATTCTAGATTGAGCTAGACTGATTTATTGGCTATTAGGTAGATAAGATGCTATAACTATTATATATTGCTGACTAAGAAAAAAACGTGAAAATACATATTGGATCTTAAGATATATACATGACAGGGATCAAATTGACTTAGCCTAGGTAAGGATTTTATTTTAAAAGCAATCACGGTACGGAACACTAATTGCTGTCCAAGTCCAACTTGTACTTTACTGTTTTTTTTCTGGTCTTAAATAGTGTAAAGATTTAGAATTTTCTAAATTTAAGAATAAACAGTACTTCTGTTTTGTTCTACAAAATTACTTTAATTTAACAGTAAAACATATAAATAAAACAGTGGCCTGCCTCTGAGCCCCCTTTTAGCGGAAGCATTCATGGCTAACTTTGAAAAAAATCTTTTCTCAAATGAAAACTCTAGAAATGTAACCAAACATGTCTATTTTTGGGCAAGATAAAACGTAGGCTGAAAAGTTTTTGCTCTAGCTATTTAAAACACATTTTTTTTGCAAAATTCGACTTTATTTATCAATGTAGTTTCCTTCAAGAGCAATACAATTAATTCAATACTATTCTATACTTTTCTTGTAGAAGGATTTGTCTTTGCCTTCAAAATAGGCCTCAGTTTCGGCGATAACTTTTTCATTGACGTCAAATCCCTTTCCGGCGAGCATTTTTTTGAGGCCTGCAGATACATAATAGTCGCTGAGGGCCAGATCTGGAGAATACGGTGGATGAGGAAGCAATTCGAACTTCAATTCATGCAATTTGCAATTGACTTCTGACATGGTGCATTGTCTTGATGAAAGAGCACTTTTTTTTGTTCATTTGGGGCCGTTTCTTTGCGATTTGTGTCTTTAAATGCACCAATAACTTTATATAATATTCGTTATTGATGGTTCTTGCTTTTCAGCATAGTTGAAGAAAATTATTCCATGCGTATCCGAAAATACATAGGCCAAAACCTTCCCAGCAGACTGTTTTGTCTTTGGTTGCTTCGGGCGGCTTTCACCGGCTGTTGTCCACTCAGCTGACTGCCGATCAGTGGTCAGAATCCTCAACACGTTGTTGTCTTTGGTCCAATGTGAGCAAACGCGGTAACCATTTCGAACAGAGCTTTCTCATGCCCAAATGTTCATACAAAATATGACCAACACGTTCTTTTGATATCTTTAGGCTGTCAGCTATCTCACGCAATTTCACTTTACGGTCATCCAAAATAATTTTGTGTATTATTTTTTTGTTTTTTGGTGTAACCACCTCATTTGGGTGTCCAGAGCGTTCAGCATCATTTGTGTCTGTACGATCGCGTTTAAATTCAGCATACTAGTAAATGATGAGTGATTTTTCAAGGGCAGAGTCCCCCTAACACTTATCAAGCCATTGCTTTGCTTGAATGGCATTTTTTTCCATCAAAAAAACAGTGTTTAATCGATACACAAAATTCGATTTTTTCCATTATTTTTAAAATATCAAAAGTAGCATCACTAAAACCAGTAAATCACTAAACTAATCGTAGAAATGTCATGAAATTTTGACACGTATCGTTTGAATGTTGATACTTCCTAAAAATCATATGGATTTTTTGAAAAGGGAGACATTTATGTGTCAGACCAAAAACTTTTCAGCCTACCTGTTATCTTGACCATATTCTCCGCATTTGAAAAGGAACCGATAGACAATTGTCATAGTTCTTATTAATTTTAAATAAAAATCAATCATAACATCCAATTCACAACAGAAATTGAAATAGACAAATCACTTAGTTTTTTAGAATTATAAATTTCAAATGTAGAGAACAAAATAGAGTTTAATATTTTATGTAAACCAACTACAACAGACACCATTATACATGTTAAATCAAATCAATCTTGGCAGATCAAAATGTCAATCTTCCACAGTCTCATACATATATTAAATAACATTTTACTAAGTACGGATAATTATCTAAAAGAACTGAATATAGTCAAAAGAATAGCCAAAAATAATGGATATAATCCAATTATTATAGATAAACTAAAAAAAAAAACATAAAAATATACTTAAACAATTATGTCGGTGGTATTAGTAACAAAATCAACAATAGCCTTAATAAGTTAGAAATAAACTGTATAAGTGTTAATAAAAACAATATAGCCCGATATCTAGTTAATAACAAAAAACCGGTCAAGTGCAAGTTGAACTTGCGCAATTAGTGTTCCGTACGTTGATTGCTTTTAAAATAAAAAATTTTGTTACAGATGTATAAAATGATCAGTGACTTCACAAAACACACCCCAAATGAGTTTTCAACAAAGTTTGTTTCCAATCTTTACTGAAATCTGATGACCTTGATTTTTTTTTTTTTTTTTAAATACCAGATAAATTATTAAAGGTAATGCACTCATGATAATTTTCGTTCAATCTACACCCCGTGGAGAATATTCTAGAATTTTTTCAAAATTTTTGGATAAGTACTTTTCGAGATAAGGCCCGGGACAGCGATTTTTCGCGATTTTTTAAAAATAATACGAAGAAAACTGCGCGCAAGTATTACATTATATATACATTTTTTACTCGTGTTTTTACAAGCTTTCATTTGACATCACACTCGATGACCTAGTAATAAAAAATTTTTTTCACTTCTGATTTCATCCCCCAAAACTAACCCCTTAAGTCAAAATGTAACTCTCAAAACTACATGGCTCTGATGAGGCCATCAATTCCTATATTATTACCAAATTTCAACTTTCTATGTCAAATAGTTTCGGAGAAAATCGGGTGTGACAGACAGACAGACAGACAGACACCGAAGTGATCTTATCAGTGTTCCGTACGGAACACTAAAAAGATCTAATAAATATGGAAAATCGGGTATATATGAACTTAATTGTGATGACTGTGACACTGTCAATGTGGGACAAACGGGACAGATTAAGACACTCTATTTTAAATGAAGAAAAATTAACAAGTTTTGCTGAATACTGCATAGACAATAAGCACCTTTTTAATAACGAGAGGGTGAAGTTGTTATAAGGTGCTCAAAAAGGAACACATATGGATTATTTAGAAATTCTTAGCACAAAAAAAGGCATTAAAAATAATATAAAAATAACGAACACCCAAATAGAATTAGGAAATCCCCCATATTAGACGTCGTGTTAGTTAGACTCCCTCTAATTAACCCAATTTTATTACCTCTTAATTTAAATTTAGTACCAATTAACGATTCAAATGTAATATCTTTTAGAACTTAAGTTTAGTCTTATTGTAACCGTCTTCGAAAGTGCTCGCGAGACCGAAAGACGTGTCAGAGTGACCTGAATAAATTCAGTTATTTTGTGTTTTATCTGAAAAGTGTAAATTTATATATATATATATATATATATATATATATATATATATATGTATATATATATATGTATATATATATATATATATATACATATATATATGTATATATATATATATATATATATATATATATATATATATATAGATATATATATATATATATATATATATATATATATATATATATATATATATATATATATATACATATATATATATATATATATATATATATATAATATATATATATATATATATATATATATATAATATATATATATATATATATATATATATATATATATATATACATATATATATATATATATATATATATATATATATATATATATATATATATATATACATATATATATATATATATATATATATATATATATATATATATATATATATATATATATATATATATATATATATATATATATACATATATACATATACATATATACATATATATGTATATATATATATATATATATATATATATATATATATATATATATATATATATATATATATATATATATATATATATATATATATATATATATATATATATATATATATATATATATATATATATATATATATATATATATATATATATACTCGTATATACATATATACATATACATATAATTAAACCAACCTTTTTTCCATTAACAACAACAAAAGAATTCTTTTAGTCTGGTTAATTTGTTTTTTATTTGGAAAATTAAAGTGTTGCGTTTTATGGTTAAAGTACGATTATTTTATTTGACCAACAGTAGCCTCAAGCTATTTAGGGTTTTATTCCTGTTGTATTTCTTGTTATTTTTTTTTGGATATACCTACCGTTTATTTTCCATCAGGTAAAACCTGTAAATGCTTGAGTACGCTATGAAAACGAATGTATATACATATTAAAAAAGTTGTAGGGTTGGTAAATTTTATATTGTACAAGAAAACCTTGTATAAGCTTCTCAAATGGCACCAAAGTGCGAGAGCCAGGGTTTGATTTATGGGCCCGCGAGGGCCTGGATATTTGCAAAACTTCAACTTGGATTTCTCGCTTAGTTTTATACAGAAAATACATTTTCTGTATAAAACTGTGTGTGAAGCTACCTGGTGTTTTCTGTACAATATAGAAAACAATTTAGTCTACGTACTCTTGTCTCGAATTCATAGATTATTAATGATTACAGTCACAGAATGGACCTGTTTTCATCAACAAATACATGCACTCTATACTGTATTCTTACTTTTTTTTACGAAACTTGGTACTATCACTGGTATTCAATATTATCAATCATTTATCTGCTTATATATGCAGGTTGAATTAAATAGAAACATATTCTATGCTTTAAAAAATTGTTAAGAAGTTTCAAAACTCTATTTTATCATGCTTATGATTTCTAATGACATATTATCATTTGTCTGGTTTCCATAGAAACAGATACGATTGCACAAAAATAGACGAATTCCTGCTCTGTTGCCTAACATACGCTATTTGTCAAATATTTGTCGTTCGTCAATAAATTTTTTTATTGAGATTTTAGTTTGATGAAGAATTCTAATGTACGTTTTTCGTAGTCATTATGTTCATATTTAAATATCACTTTATACACATAAAGATATCATCATTATCATCATCGTGATATATATATATATATATATATATATATATATATATATATATATATATATTTACTATCTTTCATTTGACACTACACTAGATGACCTAGTAAAAAAAATTTGTTTTTACTTCCGATTTCACCCCCCAAAATTAACCCCTTAAGTCAAAATTTAACTTTTAAAACTACACGGCTCTGATGAGGCCATCAGTTCCTATATTATTACCAAATTTCAACTTTCTATGACAAATAGTTTCGGAGAAAATCGGGTGTGACAGACAGACAGACCGACAGACAGACAGACCGATAGACAGACACCGAAGTCATCTTATAAGTGTTCCGTACGGAACACTAAAAATCGATAAAACCCAGATTTTGGCAATTATTTATTACCTATAGATACAAATTAATGTACCTTACTGCGAAAGATAGAATAATTCATCTGCATATATTTTTCTTTTATGAGTGGTTTGACTTTTTTTTTGTGTTCTTGTCGAATTTTTCCTCGATATCATCAATTAATCAGAAAAAATCGGGTGTGACAGACGGACGGACAGACGGACAGACAGACGGACAGACACCGAAGTGATCTTATAAGTGTTCCGTACGGAACACTAAAAAGAACTAGGTTAACAAAGTTTAAAGATTTTAGTTTCTTAAAACCTATCTTTAAATAAAGACTATTTTACTGTACTTGCTCAGAAAATACTTTATTTCCTGACTTATATTAAACAGATAATAATATTGCCGAGGAGAAGTTAATTAATTAAAATCTCATTTATTAATCTATCAAGAGGGGTACAGGTAACGTTAAAACCACATAGATTCTAGCAGACAGTTAGTGGTCGGAACCGAAGAGCAGTATAGTTTAAGATCGGAGTCTAAACAAATTAACTAAATCAAAATAAATGGAATAAATCTTTTAGCGTAAGTGAAGTGATTTTAGATTTCCAGTCATCTCAGGTTAAAGTATTTTTGAAATAATTTTACAATTCTCCGTCAATGATTACAGTGTTAAGATAAAACCAGAAGCGTAGTGAAATATTGCAGTATTAGTAACCGCTTTTTTTATATTAAAAAATTAGAAATCATTGTGTTTATTGTTCCGTACGGAACACTTATGGAATCACTTCGGTGTCCGTCACACCAGATTTTCTCCGAAACTATTTGACAGAGAAAGTTGAAATTTAGCACACGTATAGGAATTGATGGCTGAATCAGATCCGTTTTGAGTTAAATTCTGACATAAGCGTTTAGTTTTTGGGTGATGAAATAGGAAGTAAAAAAAAATGTGTATCTTGTCATCGAGCGGGGTGTCAAATGTAAGCTTGTGAAAACACGCGTTCAAAAATATATATAATATAATACTTGCGCTCACTTATCTTTATATTAATATATTATTTTTAAAAATTGCTAAAAATCGCTGCCCCCCTTTATCTTGAAAAGTACTAATCAAAAAATTTTTAAAAAATTCTGAAATATTCTATCCCTTAAAGTGTAGATTGAGCGAAAATTATCACGAATGCAATTTATCTGCTATAGAAAGTACTATTTGGCGTAACAATAAGGTGAAGATTTTTTAAATATACTTTTCAGTACACACACTGGTGGCCAATGGACAGGTATCGAGAGAAAATAATTTTATTTTATTTTTTTATCATTAAACAAATATTTAGGTAGTAAATATTTGTTTTATCATGGTAGAATACAACGAATTGTATTAAGTACGCATACCTATTACTCCATCGAAAGCTGACACAGCAGCTTTCGAGCCGACAGAGTGGTTGACACAGTTAACGCTTAAAAGCAGGAGAGCGCTTTTCGAGGGATCCTTCCTCACTCATATATAGTTATTGTAAAGCAACTGAAAATAGACAGAAGTCCATATTTCAGCAGTTTACTAGCCGTTCTCTTGTCTGTCAAATCCATCCTGAGATGCGTTTCGCCGTATCACGGCTCGTCAGTCAGGCTAGGATTGACAAACAAGAGAACGGAATCCATTAAAAGTTGTTGTGTCAGCTTTCGATGGAGTAATAGGTATGCGTAATTAATACAATTCGTTGTATCCTACCATCGTACTCCGTAACTTCTGGGATAAGTACCAGCTGATTCCGTTCTCTTGTTTGTCAATCCTAGCCTAACTGACGAGCCGTGATACGGCGAAACACGTCTCAGGATGGATTTGACAGACAAGAGAACGGTTAGTAAACTGCTGAAATATGGACTTCTGTCTATTTTCAGTTGCTTTACAATAACTAAATATTTGTTTTACACTTTTATTACTAGATTCTAGATTGAGCTAGATTGATTTATTGGCTAGTAGGTAGCTAAGATGCTATAACTATTATACATTAGTGACTAAAAAAAAACTTGAAAATACATATTGGATCTTAAGATATATCGGAGACCTAATTAACTTAGCCTATGTAAGGACTTTATTTTATTTTAAAAGCAAACTGTACGGAACACTAATTGCGCAAGTCCGACTTGTCCCTGGCTGTTTTTTTTTTATAAAACTTGATATTAAATTTGTAGTTCAATGCTGACAAAATTATTTAAAATTGCCAATTTCACTTGTTAGTTAAAAATTCTTTGAAATGATTTTAATAAGTTTACCTTTGTTTATTTATCAAATTTATCATTATTTTTCTGTGATGCAAATTTATCAATTTCAGTACACTTAACATTTTTCAACACCTCCTATGTAATATCATTTAATATAATATAGGGTATGTTCACCAGTGGTCGACCACCACCCAATGGTCGGCCCCCACTCAATGGTCGACCACTTATATTTTAAATCTTTTGGAAAAAGTTTTTATCGCATAATCCGTGACGACGTCGTATTCAAGTGATAGTTGAATTTCCTAACTTTAATCCAGAATCACTTCCAGGGTCCATTGACAGATCGAGAAAGGAAATTTAAGGAGGTATTGGGCCGGTTGAGAAGAGGCGGTAAAGCTAATTTTTTAGTACTCGTAGTGTACAGTCGACGCATTTGGGATGTTCAATGAAACTGCCTCTGAAACGTAGTTTTATCCAGAATAAAGGTGTTCAAGGCAAGACGCAAGCACAGAAAATGTTAATAGAACTCGGAATTTCGTCAGTTCTTCGAGAGCTGCATGTTTTGTGAGCGGTCGACTACTGGGGTCGATTTTGTAAGTAATTCTAGTAGTCGTCATAGGCCGGTCGACTACTGGACGTCTGGTGTTTTCTTTTTTTTCCATTAGTAGACTATCATAAATTTATGGATTTCTAGGTGTTCCATGTTGATTCCAGATATTTGATCGGCGACGAAATCTGGGGAAAACCCACCATAAACTAATTATTGCTTTATGGCCGCTGACCATAAACCAATAAATGAATGGATTTTCCAGTTTTTTTTCACTAATCTCACACCGTCCCGTCCCCACTTGGGATGCTAGTGTGCTGAGCGTCCCATGTGCATTTTTTACCTGCAAAAAGGATCATAAAAAATAGGAAGAGGATAGGGAAAACAATTTTACATCGATGCATCTGATTTAACGCTCTGCAATTGATTGGTGATACTGCTCAACAAATTACTGGACAACAATCGCCACTAGGTATTTGAATTTTTATTATCAATTTTGAATTAATAATTCTATGGGGTTTATCCTACTTTTATTTAAATATTTTTATCATTATTCCAGAAAATAATGATTTTGCCAGTGATAATGTTCGTATTCTACCCTACGATTCGATGGAGAATGATGAGCCCGTAGAACCTATAATCACACAGTAGGTAAACTTGTTCTTTCATGCCTCTTACATTTTTGAAATGGAGCTTTTAACTTGGATTTAATTTTGGTTTCAGAATTAAGTTCTCCAGAAATGCCCTATTTGTGCAAATCATAAACACAAGCTAAAAAAGAAAGTCTCTGCTATTTCGTCAAAGACATGACGTGAGTCTAAAGAAGAGGAGTTGAGGAAGAAAGAGGCAATTTAAGTTGCGAAGCAGGAGACAAATAAGAAAATACAATGAAAAAAGGAACAAGTTGCTGCTGCTAAAATTGAAAAAAAGAAGCAGCAGGCTTTAAAGCAAGATAAACCAATGAGAAAAAGAGGCTCCGAGAGGGAAATGTAGTTTTATATTTTCGATTCTAAGCATTTTTAATGTCGTCGTTACTGTACTGACTAGATTTAAACTCAAAATGTACGGCTATGATTATTTTAATATAAAATATAAAGATCACTTATGAAAAATACAAAAGGTGAAAATTAACTTTTTTTTTTAATGGCATGGTAGAGCTTATTCGATAACAAAATTCATGTTGGGAAAAGTAACATGTTGTTCTTATTCCCTGAAAAAATCGAAAAAACACCCCACTACCTCATTTAGTGCTGTAGATTTCAATTAATTCACAAGTGGTCGACTACCGGGGCGTAGACATGTCGACTACTGGAATACTGGTACTGTTATGTCCGTACATTATTTGTTTATTTATTCGACAGAAAAACAATTATATAATTTTTCAAAATGCACTAATGTAAAGAGAAGGATTGAAATTCGAAGGAATTTTCCTGTTGCTTTCTGTAAGCGAAAGTTTTTGAGGCGACGTGAGCCTGCTTATTTTTACTTCTTCGATTGTTAATTTATCTCTAAATCATAACGATGGAGTTACGTTTCATTCAAAGTTACCATTCAATCTACACAGTGTGTCTCAAAGTAAGCACGACTTTTGCAAAATGAAAATAAACACTTTTTTTTGCAAAATTCGTTTATGTTCAAAATAGTCCCCTTCGGACTTAATATAGCGTTTTGCATGGTCAATAAACATGCTAAATGAATTTATAGCTTATGTTTTAAGATGTCCTTCATTTTCTTGGTCTACGCTTTTTGGATATCTTGAATATCAGCATAAGGCTTTCCTTTCACAGACAAATGTAATTATGGGAATAGAGAGAAATCGCACGGGGCCAAATCAGGCGAATATGGTGAATGGGTAATGGTTAAAATGCCGGTTTTGGTAAACAATAGTAATAAGCGTGGAACGATGAGTGCATTATCGTGTAACAGTCGGCAATTTCCACTTTCACTATATTGTGATGCGACGAATACGCGGCAATAAACACCTCGTAACACCTAGATAATACACATCATTAACCGTTTGGTCAAGTGGAACGAATTCCTTGTGTACTATATTCTCTGAATCGTAGAAATATTTTTTTTTTTGACTTCTCGAAACAACTTTTTTTCGGATTTTCTTCGCTTAGGTGCCTCAATTCAGACCTTTGGAGTTTAGTTTCTGGATTATATTGAAAACACCACGTCTCATCTTCAGTTCAATGGAATACTTAAAGTTTTTGCCTTTTTTTGACTCTTCAATTACATCTTCACAATGTTGAATTAGAAACAATTTTTTGGTCATCAGACAATTTGTGTGGCACGAATCGTGCCTAAATATTTCTAAGCCCCAAATGCTCAGTCAAAATGGAATGGATTAAAGGATCAAATACTATGATGGATTTCATGAAAGCTACGATTAACGTAACCTCAACGTTATTCGGTCAACTACTGGTGCACCTACGCTATTATAATATAATGTATCATATTATGATATGATATATTATATTATAATATATCATGATATAATGTCTATTCAATTTCTCAATATTTCTATAAAAAATATCATAAAATTTTATTAGTATTCCGTACGGAAGGAACACTTGTAAGATCACTTCGGTGTCTGTCTGTCCGTCTGTCACACCCGATTTTCTCCGAAATTATTTGACATAGAAAGTTGAAATTTGGCACTAATATAGGAACTGATGGCCTCATCAAAGCCGTGTAGTTTTGAAAGTTAAATTTTGACTTAAGGGGTCAGTTTTGGAGGCTGAAATCGGAAGTGAAAAAAAAATCTTTTTACCAGGTCATCGAGATGGGTGTTAAATGAAAGCTTGTAAAAACACGAGTTTAAAAATATATATAATGTAATACTTGCGAACACTTATCTTTTTATTATTTTTAAAAAATTGCGAAAAATCGCTGCTCCCCCTTATCTCGAAAAGTACTGATTAAAAAATTTTGAAAAATTCTAGAATGTTCTCCACAGGGTGTAGATGGAACGAAAATTATAACGAGTGCATTAATAATTTATCTGGCGTATAAAAAAAACAAAAATTTCTAGGTTATCAGTTTTCAGTAGAGATCGGAAAAAACTTTGTCGAAAACTTATTTTAGGTATGTTTTGTGAAATCAAATTTTTATGTTAAAAGCAATCAACGTACGGAAGGAACACTAATTGTGCAGGTGCGACTCGGACTTGGCCGTTTTATTTTTTAATAAGTTTTTTCATGTGTTACAAATAATTTCTAATGACAATAAAGATATCTTCAGAATACAAACAAGAAATCAAAAAAAAAAATACAAAGCACAATGATAAAGAAGCCGTAGGTGTGAGTTAATAAGAAATAACAGGTATGGTCTACATAATTTTTTCCTAAATGCCTTTTAGTCAAGGAAAAACATTTATTATGTAAGAAACTATTCCCAAGTGAAAATTACTGCTTTTATTTGTAAAATTTTCCCCTGTGCCAGGAACAAGAAAATAAGAAAAATATCTAGTGTACGCGTGGGGATTTCTTAGAAGTAAACAAAACATACATACATATTTAATGGATTAAAATAAGATCTTCTTGGCTCAGTTGTACGATAGTGTTGTGCCATTTATCTGGTTTATCTGGTGAGGCGAGAAAGCGGATTCTGTTATTGATTTAATTAATTTAAGAAATAGTTTGTAATATTGCAGACAGAAATAAAATAACAATGTTTTCTACTTACTTATATGACGGGACTAGGTGGGATGGAATATATCAAAATATACCTGCAACAAAATATTCTTGTTATTGTAAAAATTTTGACGAAAATTTAAATGAATTGGCTTAAAAAATGAGCCCTAACAAAATTAATATACAATGTTATTCTGACAACGCATTACTGATAACAGACAATGAAGACAATCTACAAAGGCAACTCCAGACATTTAATATAATATCAAAAACATATAAAATGAAGATCTCTGGAGCAATCTTAGTCATGCGAGGAAGAAAAGATGACTTAAAAAATTTTAATTACTATGCTGCTTAGGTTCTACCATTATATAAATTACACTAAGACATGACAATCTTTTTTTGGAAAAGGCTGAGATGACGGGAGGTGTCAACTTGTGCCGGTAATGATTATAATGACTATCAACTCTTAGTATGATATCTGTGCAAGTTATCGACCGGAAAAAATTAAAATTTTAAGTTTTTTCAGTTTTCAGAAACATCATAATTCGTAAATTTATAGATACCTATTAAAGCAAGAACGAAAATTTTGCGATGTAGACTAAGAAAATTATAACCAACACGTATACTATCACAAACGAAGTTATGAAACTTCGTAACATCCCTTGAGGAAGATAACAATTCATCCCCTACATGGTTCTAGGTTACATTGTTAAATTAATACAGTAAAATTCTCTGTAAGAGATACCTAATGAACTTTGATACTTAAAAAACCCCTAATTTTACAATGTTGTAACAATTTGAAAAAAAAAAAAATTAGATATAATATCAGTTTTGTATATAAAAAAGGTCATGATGTGGTTTCTCCTCAGGTCGCAAAAGAGATGTTATTCTCTGTAAATGTCATCTATTGGCTATCTATATCGAGTTGGAATACCTACTAGGCTTGCAGAAAGACTGTAAATACCTAAATAGATCAATTATCGGCCAGTTTCATCTTCTACTTAAGGGGTTATATACACGTCGAATTTCAATTTTTTTTTTTACGGATACTTCTAAGAAATTTTTCAAAAAAAAAAATTCATACCATTACAAAGTTATAGCATTAAGTGTGATCTGGCGTCGGATTGGGACCGCCACCTGTCTCAATGCTCTGTTTGCAATATTACTTAGTCAATTTTTCTCTCCTAAAATCTTAATAATTATTTTTTTTACACAAAATAGTTTTTTAAATTTTTCTAATAAGTTTTTATAAATATAATTATACTCTATCCGTTTGCGAGGCAAAGTAATAAATCATGTAAAATTATGCAAATTAACTTCACGTGATAGTACCGCACAGTAAATTTTATGCAAAAATGTTACAAGATTATCTGTACCGGTAGTATTAGCCGGACTAACATTTATGGAAAATTACAATAGAATTATGGCATTTTTGCCTTGAAAATCAGAATGACCGAGTAGTGACGTACCGATTGATTTCTTTTGTAGTAATTATAGCTATAATAAAGGTTGGTTATATTAATAAAATATATTATAAAATATTACAGATATTACAATAATATTACAAGAGTAAAGCTAGTATTAAACAAAATTGAGGAATTATAATAAGATGACAGAACGGCGCCCATCAGTGCCAGGCAGGTAACCTGCATAATATATGCATACAAAACAATATGATAGTTCAGATCAAATCAAATCAAATTTATTTATCAAAACGTATAAATAGGAAATTAATTACATATAAACAAGTTTTAAAATATAAACGCATCTAGGTGCATGCTCCTGTATATGTCTTTACAAAACACTATTTAAAGCCTAAAATCTAAAACGAAACAAATACAAATGTCACACAGGGAAGACTCAATAACTGTATGTTGATTGGTTTTTTATTTTTATTAATATTTATTTGTTTATTTATCCACAGGATATTCCCATTTAACACTGAGGGTAACAATTAAAAATTTATCATTTTTAAAACAACACCTTAAACTATCACTTAAATTTAATGACAAAATAAAATTATGTTAATCTTAGACACCTTCTATATCCGACACATCAGACATATCCGAATTAAAATCTGACATAGCATCATCTGTACCTAATGGTATAAGTGTAGTATAGTGGTTCTACAATTTGGTCCATTGCTGAATCTAGTGTTCACATTTTATCTTCTTTATTTAATTACGTGTTCAATACATTTTTTCCAGTTTTCTGGAGTGACATTACATATTGCTTTTGCGAATAGCTTTTTAAGGTGGCAAGCGAAGAACAATTATATCCCGAGTTTTGGCAATTTCGTCGATAACGTACTTATTGTACTTATCTTTGTTTATTAAAACTTCATGTTTGACTAATTGTATTAACTCGCGTTTAACATTGTCATCATAGAATAATATATTTCACTGAGTTAAATAAGACTGTCTATCACGTTTAAGCCATCCCATCGTGGGAACACGTTCAACTTTTTTGGAATGGTAACTTGCATACATGACAATTATTGAGCTTCGGGGGGTCAAATCTATCATCTGTGTAAACCATTCTTCAAACACATCAGAATTTATATCCTCGTGGTAATCTCCTGTTTTTTTCGATTCGAATGTAAGCAGACCGCTATTAACGAAACCGTGGATACTCCCTATATGTGTTATAATTAATCGGCGTCCTTTTCCAGATGGTGGATGGGGACCGGTTGACTAACCTTCCATAAAAGCTTGTCTTAAACTCAAAACGTTTTTGTCTTGTCAAAACTTATTTACGGTGTACCCTTAATTTATCCAAGCTTCGTCTAAATAATAAATACGTTTTCCTTGAGAACGCTCATGTTTAATTTTTCTCAGATAATCTCTTCTCCAGCGTACGATTTCTACCCTTTCAATTAACAAGGATTTTCTTTGAAATTTTTCCCAACGAAAATTGATTGATTTTAGAACTTCCCACAACTTGGTCCTGCCCATCGTTACTATCTGTGGGTTACAGCCTCTAGAATTAAGTCCAAAGTTGGGATTTTTTTTTAAGTGAAAAACCCATGAATAATTCTTCGCAGGGAATTTTTTACATCTTTTGTCAGCTCCACTTTTATTTTACCTGGTTTTAGCTTCGACGCAGTACCTCCTCTTGCCCTTTCTTCCTTTAAAATTCGATAGATAGTTGTTTTTCCAACTCCGGTCATTAGGGAACACTTTTGAACACTATCGTCGACACTTAAATTAAGGTTTTCATCACTTTTGATGTAATTCAACACATTCCTAATTATGATCTTTTCAATTAAACTTAAAGCCGTTATTTTTTGACCTTTTTATAATTGACCGGTTTATAATCCAAATTAACCCCATCAGGGTAAAACAACCCGCTTTTGGTTTATTATCCACTGGGTCACTTTTATTACTAATTTGCATAATTTTTTATGATTTATTACTCCACCTTGCAGAGTATAAACATAATTTTTTTGGTCTAAAATTGCATACTAAAGTTTGAAAAAAAAACCCTTCACCAATTTTTTAGTACTACATTATTTTACAAGATTAAATTTTATTTTTGCAGATTAGATTATTCTTTGTGAAGTTATCCTGCAGACAAGAAGCCGCCATAGTTTTCCTCAACGGTCCATTTAATCCGATAAAAAATAATGTTAACATTGAAAACATATTTAAAAAAAAAATCTTCTAATTTAAAGTACAATAAAAATATATAATCGCCATTCTTTTGTATTATTTACTTAATAATCATTAAAATATGTTTTTTTTTTAAAATATGCATACTTTTTGGAGCGCCCAGGTGTGTGTAACCCCTTAAAAAATATTTGTAAGTTGTTATGCTTCTCGATAATGGATTTTTTACAATCTCGAATTGATTGATGTAACATCTTGTAACTCTTAAATTCTGATAATTGATATATAATAGGCGACACAGTTCTCTGCGATTTTATTGCCTTATTTACGAAATCACTAGATGATCGAAACCGATTTAAGAACCGAATTATAGGTCGGAAGTTTAAAAGAAAACCAGCCAAGTGTAAGTCGGACTTGCACAATAAGTGTTCTATACCGGGATTACTGAAGTATTCTATGCAATTCATTCACACATTCGTCTTCAATATAAGAATTACCAAGAATATATAAAAAGCGAGACATATTTGTAGTAAAAGTTGAAAACAAATATTTACTACCTAAATATTTGTTAAATTATAAACAAATAAAAAAAAAAATATTTTGTCTCGGTACATATCCGTTGGTCACCAGTCATCATGGAAATTTATTTTATCTGTATTTGACTGACATCATAATGTCCTGAGAAGTATATGAGTATGTTACTGATTATACCGAATAAATGATATTATCAAGTCAAATAGTTTTGTGTTTATAACAGATAAATTATCAAACGTAATGCACTTTTGATAATTTTCGCTCAATCTACACTTTATGGAGAATATTCCAGAATTTTTTCGAAATTTTTGGAGCAGTACTCTTAGAGATAGGGTGGAGGGACAGTGATTTTTGGTAATTTTTTAAAAATAATATAAAAAAAGTTTTCGCCAGTATTACATCATTTTATATTTCTGTGTCTTTTGCAACCTTTCATTTAACATCCCACTCAATGACCTCGCAAAAAAAAAATTCACTTCCGAGTTCACCCCTCAAAACTAACCCCTTTAGTCAAAATTTAACTTTTAAAACTACACGGCTCTGATTGGGCTATCAATTCCTGTTGTCAAATTTCAACTTTCTATGTCAATCTCGAGAATTATCGACCCATTAGTCTTCTAAGCCATTTATATAAACTCTACATTTGTATAATTACCAACAGACTGGGAAAAAATAAGCTCATTTTCTGTCAGCGAAGAGAGCAAGCTGGTTTCCGCCCTGGCTTTGTAACAAACGATCATCTGTAATGCATTAAACTCCTTATCAAAAAAGAACACACGTGCTACAGGGAAGTCTCTAAAACGCTCCAGGAGCGGCATGTGTGCGGAAAAGCGATTCACGTTGTTCTGGGATCGCTGTAAATTGTACTCGGTGAGAAACACAACCCTGAGCAAATTATTCCAAAGGGATGGTGTTTTCCATACAAAAGATTGCTTGAAAAGCGTTGTACGTAGAGTAAACAAGCTGAACCCCATACGAATGTGAAGTATTAGCGCGACGTGTATTTCTAACATGCACCGCTCTGGGAGGAATTATGCGGGCTACATCCTTCGAACACTTTCCATGAAAATACTTGTAGAATAGACTCAAGTCGCCAACCGTTCTTCGATGTTCCAGCGAATCAAGGCCGCCGGTCAGTTTCGGGTCTCCAATCTGACGAACAGTTCTTCTCTGAACAGAATCTAACAAAAGCAGTGTGTGTTTGGGAGCGGAACCCCAAACATGGGAGCAGTATTCCATAGTTGGTCGAATTTGAGCTTGGTAAAGAATTAACAGTTGTTGTGGAGTGTAAAGCTTTATGGTTCGAAATAATATTCCCAACTTTTGAGAAGCTCTCCTTGCTAGGCCTGCAACATGTTCACGCTAGGACATATTTGCTCCCAAATTAACGCCCAACAAATTGAGTGACGATGCTAGGGGAATGGAATGCCGCAACATGACTATGTCGGGTTCAGCAACGTTAATTTTTTTAGAAAAAACTGCCGCCTGAGTTTTTTGTAGCGTTAAATTCCACTTGGTTACTGTCACCTCAAGATAGAATCTCTTCCAGGTCTTTGTTAAATTGAACGACCTCCTGCCGTCTGCGGATATTCACCTGAGTAGCCGATGTCCGAGCGCTCAAAGTGAATGAAGAGATAAGCGTACTGTCATCTGAGAAGCTGTAGATTGGATTCCCGGTCTTTTTCAACAGATCGTTAATGTAAATGCGAAAGATGGTAGGAGACAGTATGAAGCCTTGTGGCACATCGGTTATATCTGATTTTTATCGACTTTCATAAGGCGCTCGATACTGTAGAAATGGCCCCAATACTAACAGCACTAAAAGTATGCAGAATTGAACAGAGATATTCGAATATTATCCAAAACATTTACGAAAACGTCTCAACAACAATTAACATATATAAAACAACCAAAAGAATATGAATAAATAGAGTAGTCAGACAGGGAGATACTCTGTCTCCAAAATTACTCACTGTAGTCTTAGAACATGCATTTTAAACAATAGATTGGGAAAGCAAAGGAATTATGGTCGATGGGGAAAGATTGAACCATCTAAGGTTTTGAGATGACTTAGTTTCAATATCAAACAACTTGCACGAGTCCAGAAAAACGTTGGAAAAATCGGGTCTGACAGTCAAACAGACAGATACACACCGAAAAAGAGTGCCGCACGCAACACTAAAAATATGTAATATTTAAAAAAAAAAACATTACCTATAAAACACATATTGTTGCTTAAAACTTTCTAACAATTAAATAAAAGAATACTTAATTCAGGAATTACTAATTAAATCTCCCCACTATACAGTTTACTTATATATAATTTTTTATTTTTAGGTATGCTAACAAAGGCGCTCTGAAAGAAATTATCGAATAAGCTGAACTTCGTAAGTACTCTACGTTTACTTCCTATGCCATATTTAAATGGTACTCAATATTGAAGGGCAAGAAAAATATATAAATATGCGTACATAATTTCGCAGTTTAATCGTACTACATAGTTCTAATAAGTCGTAATACCGAATATGGTATAATGAAAACGCAAATATATTTGAAAAGTTTTTGGTCTAGCTACTTAAAACACGTTTTTTTTACAAAATTTGAATTCATTTTTCAATATAGTCTCCTTCAAGAGCAATACAATCAGTCCAACGCGTTTCTAACATTTCTATACCTTTCTTGTAGAAGGATTTGTCTTTAAAATAGATCTCAGTTTCCGCGAGCATTTTTTTGAAGTTTGCTAATAGACAGTAGTCGCTAAGGGTCAAATCTGGAGAATACGGTGGATAAGGAAGCAATCTGAACTTCAATTCATGCAATTTTATCATCGTAACCATTGACTTGTGATACGGTGCATTGTCTTATTGAAAGAGCACTTTTCTCTTGTTCATTTGGGGCCGTTTCTTTGCGATTTCTGGATTTAAATGCACCGATAACTTTATATAATATTCGCTATTAATGGTTTTTTTCCTTCTCAGCATAGTCGATGAAAATTATTCCATGCGCATCCCAAAATACAGAGGCCAAAACCTTCCCAGCCGACTGGTGTGTCTTGGTCGCTTCTGGCTGCTTTCACTGGCTGCTGTCCACTCAGCTGACTGCCGATTTGATTCCAGTGTATAGTAGTGGATCCATGTTTCATCCAATATCACATGTCGCATTAAAGAATCCTTTTTATTGCGTGTTGTTTTCGGTCCACTGTGAGCAAACGCGGTACCCATTTCGAACAGAGCTTTTTCATGCCCAAATGCTCATGCAAAATATGACCAACACGTTATTTTGATATCTTTAGGGTGTCAGCTATCTCACGCATTTTCACTTTATGGTCATCCAAAACAATTTTATGAATTTTTAAAATGTTTTCCGGTGTAACAACCTTATTTGGGCGTCCAGAGCGTTCAGCATCATTTATATCTGTACGACCGCGTTTAAATTCAGTATACCAGTAAATGATCAGTGATTTTCCAGGGGCAGAGTCCCCGTAACACTTACCAAGCCATTGCTTTGCTTGAACGGTATTTTTTTTCCATCAAAAAACAGTGCTTAATCAACACGTGAAATTCGACTTTTTCCATTGTTTTGAATATATCAAAAATAGCGCCACTAAAACCACTGTAACTTATAAACTAATCGTCGAAATGTCATGAACAAACGTATTGTTTGAAGGTTGGTAATTCCTAAAAATCATATGGATTTTTTAAAAACGGCGACATATGCGTGTCAGACCAAAAACTTTTCCCCCTACATGCTATGTAAAATTAAATAATGGGTAATATGTCGCAGTTTTTAAATACAGTTGTATACAGAAACATTTTTTGAAGTGTCACATGTAATTCACAAAAAAAAAATAAAAAGGTCTTATACTGGACGCTCGAACCAAGATAAAACCCTGCGGCGACTGTAAGTAACTGGGATGGGGGATGGAAAACTCGTCAGGGAAATGAGAGAAAAAAATATGGTAGGAAGAAAGATCATTAAACAGCTAAATAGCATTCTATGGGATAAATCTGTAAATAGAACCAATAAAAAGAGGATATAAGAAACCATAGTGAAAAGTATCACATTATATACCTGCGAAATGTGGCCTCTGAAGGAAAGAGCGTTAGCCACGCTGAGAGCAACGGAAATGGACTTTTGGAGAAGGACAGTAGGAATATCCAGAAGCAAAAGAGTCACCAACGAACGAATTAAAGAAATCATGGGAATCAAATACAGTATTACAGACCACATTCTAACCAAACAACTTATATGGTACATTCAAAGAATGGACGAAGATCGAATCCCAAAAGAAATACTAAATTGGCAACTAGAAGGCAGGAAAAAGTGAGGTAGACCGAGAATAGGTTGGCGAGAGGGGATAGACAAGGAAATTGAGGAAGAAAACCTGGAAGATGTATGGAACGACTGAAAGAGATGGAGACTGGAGGTCACAAGACGTTGGAGAAACTTGTAAACCGATATGTATATATCTAATTCACCATTTTCTCCTAAAAAAGTCGTTCGGTAAGAAGCTTAATTTTCTATGAAGAAGCTAAATTTAATAACACAAATTAAGTTAAATTTGACAGTTTACAAAACCAACTAGGGTTTTTTAAATGACGCTCTGTACATATAAGCACACACTTAAACAGCTTTTTTGAGTCCGTTTTTTAAACAAATATATTTCTCTTGATACTTATTTTAAGTCGTTATCGATACACAGATATGATAATAAGATACTGGACGGAATTTTAAATTTCAGGAGGCTCATGTAATTTGCTACTTTCCCATTTGGCATATCAAAACATTTTTTCACTACTAAGCTAAAAGAATTATGTTGGGAATGTGAAATCTTTGGCACAATAACACTACTCAGTATATATCACCACTATACCAAACATTTTATTTTTGCACTCGGCGCGTGTTTCGCTAACCATGTTAGCTTCATCATCGCTCCTGTGTGATATTAAGAGACAGAACACGAAGCGAAACAATAAGAGATGAACCGGAAGTACAAGATATCCTGAGTTGGACCAGGTCACAACGAAGATTCTGGAGAGATCACGTAGATAGGGAGAGAAAACATAAAGGCCAGAAATACTCTATCACTAAGGCGCTGGCAGGAAAGCTAGTCATCAGCATCACAAGAATAAGATTTAAAAATATTGACATAGTCCTAATAAAAACGGAAGAAGAAGAACAATGTTACCAATAATAAAACAATTTAGCAAAGGATATGGCAAAAATGAACTGTATGTAGAGTACCATGTGCAAATAATTGTGTAAAATGTCGCCAATACTTTCTTCACTAATTTTTACTTCGCCTTCTGTTCACCTTTGACGAATTTTATGATCTTGTGTCACTAGCTGCTTTATTTGTCTATATTTTAATTATTAATCTTTTTCAATTTTCTCTTTTCCATGTTAAAAGAGACAGGTCCATTGACTAACAATAGCGTGCAATGGTGTAGATCCGTCATAAGTAGCTTTTAAGACTTCCTTAATTTCCGTAGCATATTTTCTCTTCGTTTATGCATTATACTTCAGTTTCCATAAATTTTTATTATATTTTAGCGGTAATGTAACGATATATGCACTCATCGAAACAAGTGTTTTACTATCCACAAACTGAACGAGTAATCTTTAATCTTTTTCAGTTACTATAACTATTTGTCGAGTTTAGGTGTATAACTTATAATTTAACTAACTTAGACTAGTTCTGAGTTTGGCTAATATTTGTCAAAAGTCAAGTGATGACTATGAGTGAGACGTCTTAACTTTTGTAAGTTTTTCATTGGATTTTTTATTTTGATCAAAACTGAGCGGTGGTATTATTGTTGAACTTTATCAGCAGTTTGCAATATAACGAAAACTTTAAAACTAAACCAAGAACATTTTCATCCAGAAGTATTTGCGAGAATTTTACAATTAGAGTTAAATTGAGAATATGAATAAGATTCTAGCAGATTTACACTATCTCGTTTTCAAATTTGCAATAATAAAATACGTCGGAAGAACTAATTTTAGTTTAAAATCTCTTCCAAATTACAGGAGAACAAAGTTTTAGTAGAGAGACTAAAATTTAAGTTAAGTTTTATAATTTGTTTGTTTGTAATCGAAACCAAACCTTCCTGTTCTAAAACTGATAAATATTTAAGGTGTAGTTATACGGACCACTTTTGAGACAATTAGTTGCCCAACGTTAGCGGAGCAATTAGTGAATTTATTCCAATTATTTAGGCAGGATAGCCAGGATTTGTGTGTATTTTTATATGGGTATTTTTGCCGATTTTATTACAGAGATGGCGCTACTCCTATTTAAAAAATTATCTTTTTCGTAAACATAACTTAAGTCGCTGCGTGATTTGGTTTGTGAGTGGCAGCCATTTAAATAGAATAACTTTTCTAATGTTACAAAAATGGAAGAAATTGAATATCGAGCAGTGATAAAAATATTTGTTTTTGAAAAAGAAAACGAATGATGAGATCAAAGTGGAACTCTGCGAAGTTTATGGGGACTCTGCACCTTCGTCCAAATGAGGTGACCATATCAGAAATAATTGAAAAAATCCACGATGTAGTGATAAAGGATCGGGTAGTGAAAGTGCGTCAGATTGCTGAGACTGTGGGCATCTCAACTGAACGAGTGCAGATCATTTTAACAACTCATTTGGATACGAGAAAGCTTTTCGCAAGATGGATGCTACGATGGCTCACAACTGACAATAAACACGGTCGTTTGTCAACTTTAAAAGAATGTTTGCGCAACGGAATGATTTTTGACGTCGATTCATAACTGTTGACGAAACATGGATTCATCACAGCACACCAAAGGATAGTCCAAACAGTGGGTTTTCCGTGGCGAACCGACGCCAAATGAAGCCAAGGCGACTTTATCAACTAACAAAGTCATGGGTACATTGTTTTGGGATACACAAGGCATAATCCACGTCGATTACCTTGAAAAGGGTAAATCGATTGATGGAGAGTATTATGTTAATTTATTGGATTGTTTCAACCATGCCGTGAAAGAAAAAAGTCCGCATTTGGTGAAGAAATAATTCTCTTTTATCATGACAGTGTACACATGCACACTTATGTCATCGCCATGGCAAAATTCCATGAGTTAGGATACGAATTGCTTCCGCATCCACCATGTTCTCCAGATTTAGTCCCCAGCGATTATTTCGTATTTCCCGAATATGAAAAAATGGCTAGGCGAAAGAAATTTGGCTCAGACGATGAGGTAATTGCTGAAACAAACGCTTGTTTTGAAGGGTTGAAGAAATTGTATGTTTTAGATGGGATACAAAAGATAGAAAAGCATTGGCCTAAGTGTATCGAGCTAAATGGAGACTATGTTGAAAAATAAAATAATTTTTATACATGAAAATGTTTTTTTTCTTGTCCAAGCCAGGTACTTATCATACAACCTTGGCATCTACATGATACAAAAGTGCTTCCAGAGTAAAGCGTATCCTGCTACTCAGATTTTTACATACGGCAGCTCTTTTGTTGGAGACTGCAGGTCTAAGCTAGTAGAAATACCGTTATTCAAAACAAATATACAAAATATGTATATTTGTTACGAATAATTTATTTTTACAGCACATCTGTAATAAATATAGTTATTAAGTCGAATTTAAAATTAAAGTTTTAGATAACTAGTGCCTACAGCTGTCATAATTTAACCCTGAGAAGCTGTAAAATATTATTACAACTAATAAAACTGAAGTTCACTCCTTTATAGTAAGTAAAATATAGAATTCTCCACGATCAGCAGTTTAACAAAGTATTTTTACGACTTTTTTACTTTACACTCCATAGAAATAAATATTAAAAAATAAGTAATTTATTTTTTTTGAATCAGAAAAAGAAGGAAAGCGAGCGTGTTTGTTAACCAGAAATGCAAATTGCAAAGATAAGGCTGCTAAATAATTTGATGATAGTGCAACGAAAATTTTACATTTTCTTTTTGCAACAAATTTTATTTTTACTGGAGTTGCATAATATTAACGTTAAGCCGCAACATCAGAATTGGAAATGAAGACGTTTAAAATAGAAAATAAAGATTGGGCGCTGCCTGAACTTCAAACCGTATTAGTAATTAAATAAATGAGAAATGCCCATAAAGCTATGAACTTCTTCTCTTTTTCTCCAGACTTATGGAAGGCTTCCTGTTGGATGGGTAGGAGATGCTTATATCAACCAGAAACTTAAAGAATCGAGAGTTCATGTAGTCCCAACTGTTTGAGCTCAAAGTAGCAGAACACTGTAGCTATTTGTCTAAATCTCCCCTGTAAATAAAGAGTGACTTTGCTTCTTGAACTGACCTGTTCATTGGGTGAGCAGTGATTCTACATTTGCTTCTTTTGTGGACTTACAATACAGACCTGCTACTAAACTCTGGCAGTGGTGAGTATAATATACAATATTAGGTCTGGCTCATATGAAAATTACCAACATATAAAAATGTATAGTTTAAAAAAGTAAAATTTTGGTAGCAGCTATCATCAAATTGTTTAGCAGCTTTACCTTTCTATAATCATATTCTAGTTATATCCAAACTTCAATTCCCGTATAACATAAATGAAAAAGACAATGCAGAAAGGGAGAGCAGGAATTGGAAGGCACAGATATAGAAATATACAACCTAGAAAGTCTAAATGATGATAATACTAGATTTCTTTATAAACGAAGGTTGAATCAAAAACTAAAAGAAGAACACTACGACGATATTGAAAAACTACACCAACATATAAAAAGCAGCCAGTGAAGCATTAGGAGTAATAGACAAAAAGGCAGAAAGTAAAAAATGGTGGTGGAATAACAAAATAGCCGATGAAATAAATAAAAAAAGAAGCGTATCTGAGGTGGCTCAGTACAAGGACGGAGGAACGCAGAGAGGTATATCGAGAGAGGCGGGCAAGGGTTAAGAAAATGGCACAGGAGGAGAAAAGAAAGGGTTGGGATCGTAAATGTAAAGAGATAGAAACATACATTGGAGGAAGACGCTGTACAGAAGCATGGAAATTTATAAATAACATTAGATCAGATGGCAATTAATCAAAACTACAAATAATATCAGCAACACAGTGGGAAAAACACTATAAAAAACTATTAACAGAAAATAGAGTGAAATTTTTGGAGGGGAAAGTACAGTAGTGGAAGTAGAGGGAGAGAAGATAGATTTGGATACAAATACGGTTCTCAACGCGGTAAAAAAAATTTAAAAAATCTCAAAGCAGCTGGTCTAGGAGGAATATACGCAGAATTGTTAAAAAACGGCACGGAATACCTTATAACGCTTATAACAGAACTTTTTAGCAAGTGTATTCAAAAGAAACAAACACCAACCGAATGGAAAATTGGATTTATGTCTTCGTTATTCAAGAAAGGCAATCGACAACAATGCCAAAATTATCGAGGCATAACCGTGACACCTACTTTAAGTAGACTCAATGGAAGAATTGTAAGAGACCTAATAGAACAAGAATATCTAGAAGACGAAGCAGAAGAACAAAGTGGATTTCATGCCGGGAGATCGTGCATAGGCAATATATTCTGTATTAAACAAATAATCAAAAAAAGAATTGCCGTAAATCAGAAGACCCACCTTCTTTTTATAGATCTTTCTAAGGCTTACGACAATGTTCCAGTACTAAAACTGTGGGAAGTACTAAAAAGTACCCATATAAACCAAGTAGTGCAAGAAATGTACAAGGACTCAAAGATTAAAATGAAAGTGGGCAAAAGGGTCTGAACAGGATTTTCGGTCTCGAAAGACTTACGGCAGAGATGCTGTATCTCTCCGACACTATTTAAAATATATGTGGATGCTGTGTTAAAACAATGGAAAAGAAAATGTGGAGTAATGGGAATACCAGTAAATGATTCACATATTTTCACACTTCAATTTGCCGACGACCATGTATTAATAGCACAGCACAGGGGCGACCTGGAATATATGGCTAGAAAAATAAAAGAAGAATATGAACGCTGGGGACTATCGATAAACATAGACAAGACCAAATATCTATGTGTAGGAGACATTGGAACTAACTTAAAAATAGACAATAATGAAGAGATAGAAATATGCCATATGTATAAATACCTGGGAGTTCATATTAACCAAGATGATAGAGACACAGAGGAGATTAGAGAGAGAGTGAGCGTGGAGAGAAGAGCTAAGCGATTACATGGGCTTTGGCGGAAGTAATCAAATTACAAAAGGGCGAAAAGCCCAAATATATGAAACAGTAGCTAGGAACATTCTGTTGTATGGCGCTGAAAGTTGGAAACTGACAGTAGCCGATAAAAAGAAAATCCTAGCCGTGGAAATGGATGCACTAAGAAGATCCTGCAGAATTTCAAGAATGGAAGGAAGGAGAACTGAGGAAATCAGAGGAATTATTAATGTCAAACACACAATAACAGATGAAAAAGAGAAACGACAGCTAGTTTGGTTTGCGGCTTTTCAAAAATATTTAAATATTGGTATCTTATTCAATTTCCATACTGTATAGTATTTTTTTTAACTTACAACTTTGTATAAATACTATTAAATAAAAATTATTAGACACGTTTTTCATATTTATTCTAATATCACTTCTCTGAAGTTACAATTGAGATCTAAATTTTGTACCATATGTAGTCCTATTTGATGACACGTCCGTACCCCATCAACGTTAAAATGCAAAAACCTAAACATAGTGTCGCGATCCATAATGGGTCATCCCTACCTACTACTATCTTAAACATTTCTTGATTAGGTTTATTTGTATAATTCCATAGTTTTAGTAGTAGCTGAAGTAGATTTGCGGGAAGATTGTTTCTCCCACGGCCAATTTTATGTGACTTGCTCGCGTGTAAGCTCGCAAATCAGGCTGGTTATTTTGTCATGAACAAACAAAAAACGTAGTTTATAAGGAAATTTTACACTAAGAAGCATCACACTGTTTCCACCCAATCGCGTTATTCCTTTTACAAAAAAATATACTGCAACATCACCCTCTTCCAATAAAAATCAGTAGATATATTAACTCATCATCCAAGCGCGCAAAGTCGCTGGTAAAAGTTAGTTTAAGATAAAATATTGAATACAAATAAAGAGGATGAAGCTAAAAAAGGCGAGAAGACCTTGCCAAATAATTACCGACCAATTGCACTGCTTTCAATAATATCGAAAGTCTATCAATCAGCATCTTCTAAAATATCTTGAAGGGTTCAACATTATTAGCGATCATCAATGTGGCTTCCGCAAAAATAGATCAACAGGAGATCTTCTGACTTATGTAACACACGTTTGGAACAACGCAATTGAACACTTTGGAGAATCTCGAGCGGTTGCTCTTGACATATCCAAGGCATTCGACCGTGTTTGGCACGATGGGCTATTGGCTAAGCTACGCTCTTATGGTATGTCTGGAAAGTTATGTTTGTGGCTTTCATGTTTCCTCAGAGAGCGTTCTTTACAAGTGGCAGTCGACGGATTTCTTTCTAACACCTTCACTATCAACGCCGGTGTACCTCAAGGCTCCATACTGTCTCCTACTCTCTTTCTCATTTACATTAACGATCTGCTGAAAAAGACTGAGAATCCAATCTACAGCTTTTCAGATGCCAGTACGCTTACCTCTTCATTCACTTTGAACGCTCGGACATTGGCTACTCAGACGAATATCCGCAGACAGTAGGAAGTCATTCAATTTAACAAAGACCTGGAAGAAAATCTGTCTTGGGGTGACAGTAACCAAGTGGAATTTACCGCTGCAAGAACCCAGGCGGCAGTTTTTTCTAAAAAAGTTAACGTTGCTGAACCCGATATAGTTCTGTTAGGGCACTTCACTCTTCTAACATCGTCACTCAATTTGTTGGGCGTTAATTTGGGAGCGAATATGTCCTGGTATGAACATGTTGCAGGCATAGCAAGGAGAGCTTCTTAAAAGTTGGGAATATTATTTCTAACCAGAAAGCTTTACACTCCACAACAACTGTTAATTCTTTACAAAGCTCAAATCGACCAACTATGGAATACTGCTTCCATGTTTGGGGCTCCGCTCCCAAACATACACTGCATTTGTTGGATTCTATTTATAGAAGAGCTGTTCGTCTGATTGGAGACCCGGAACTGACTTGAGCCTATTCTACAAGTATTTTCATGGAAAGTGTTCGAAGGATGTGGCCCGCTTCATTCCTCCCAGAGCGGTGCATATTAGAAGTACACGTCGCGCTAATACTTCACATCCGTATGAGGTTCAGCTTGTTACTTCTCGTACAACGCTTTTCAAACAGTCTTTTATATGGAGAACATCATCCCTTTGGAATAATTTGCCCAGGACTGTGTTTCCCACCGAGTAAAATTTACAGCGATTCAAGAACAACGTGAATCGCTTTCTCCGCACACGTGTCGCTCCTGTGGCGCTTTAGGGACTTCCCTGCATACCCATAAAAAAAGACCTTTTCCAGAGTAAAAGTGAAAAAAAATGAAATTTTTTCTAACGAAAAAATTGAAAAATAAGATAGTTTTTTTCATATTCTTTAGTTTTCCTTCTAACCATTTTGAAGAGCATAAAATTTCGCATATTTTTGAAAAAAAAGCTTCCTATAATCTTTGGCTCATAAAAAAAATCCATTATAAGATTTGGACTAAAATGCGAATTTTGACCGTTCCTCTTAATATTTTTTAATAATATTGGCATACTTTTTTGTTAATATAAAAGCTATATTTTCCTATAATTTGAAGCCGAAATATCGAATTGAACGGAAGTTACCCATTTATCAATTTGCCGAAGTAAATACCTTTTTTTAGGTTAAGTCCTTAATATTTTTTAATGCAATCTACGCAGTTTTCTAGGTAATTTTATGACAAGTAAAACTTTTTTTTTGTTGCATAACAACGAACAGAAGCTGAGATATTTAAGAAATAGTGAGCCGAAAGCGTTAAAATATAAAAAAAAAACTAGCCATGCCCGCGGCTCCGCTCGCGTGGAGCTGATTCACTATTATCGCTACTGCTTATTCCTTATGTTACCTAACTTAATAAAATATAGTATATCCTATAACCTGACCAGAGAACTTATGCATGAATTAAAAAAAAACACATGAATCAAATAAGTTGTTCTCGAATGATAAGCGCAATAATGGACAGATAGACAGACAAAGAGACGTTGCGCTTTATATGTATTATATAGATTATTATTATTATAAAACCTGGCCAAAGAACATATGTATGAATTAAGAAAAAAACACGTAAATCGGATAAGTAATTCTCTAGGGATAAGCGCACTATCGGACAGACAGACAGAAAGACGTTGCATTTTATATATATTAGAGATATAGATTATTATTATATAACCTGGCCAAAGAACATATGTATGAATTTAAAAAAAAAACCTAAATCGGATAAGTGGTTCTCGCGGGATTAGCGCACTAACGGACAGACAGACTGACAGTGAGACGTTGCATTTTATATATATTATATTCTTTGCTACATGATATTGTTCCATATTTAACGGTTTAGGTAGCGTATTGCAAGAGAGCGCGCTAGCGGCAAACATTTTTCCGACTTGATTCACTATTACCGTCACTACTTATTTCTTATGTTGCCTAACATAATAAAATATATCCTATAATCCAGCCAGAGAACATATGTATGTATGAAAAAAAAAATCACGTAAATCGGATAAGTGATTCTCGAGTGATTAGCACACTAACGGACAGACAGACATACATGCAGACAGACAGACAGAGAGAAGTTCCATTTTATGTATATTATAAATTATAGATATTATTTGCTACATGATATTGTTCCATATTTAATGGTTTAGGCAGTGTATTGCAAGAGAATGCGCTAGCGGCAAACTTTTTTCCGATTTAATTCACTATTATCGTCACTGCTTGTTCTCTATGCCACCTAACGTAATAAAATATAGCCTATAACCTGGCCAGAGAACTTAGGTTTTTTTTGAACAAAAAGGCACGTAAATCGGATTAGTGGTTCTCCAGTGATAAGCGCACTAACGGACAGACAGACAGACAGAGAGACATTGCATTTTATATATACCATATATATTATAGATGCACTAAAATAAAAGAAAATTAGCCTTACGGTCAAAATTAGGCTGAGAAAACTGGTTTACATTATGTTGGCACTGTTTTAGAGTAGTTAAATTGATTTCCAAGGTGTACACAAAAATTTCTAAAAATCATGAAAATTTTACGGCATTTGCCTCCACTGTTATAGACAACGGGAAAAAGTTAATTGATAAAAATATTAGGAGCACTATAATATACGTTTCCTTTAGGTATAGTAATATATTTATATTAAATTTAACACTGATTTTAATGTTTTTATTTATAAACGTGGATATTTATTAGTTATAAATGCGTCACATTCTGGCAATAATTTTATTGGTCATAGCTTTCAGAAAAACAAATTACAAGTGATTATCTTTCTTGTTCAAACTCGATGAAGAAAGTAATAAAACGGTGGTGCAATTATAATAATCAATAACCTTGTACTTAATAACGGAGATACAAACTTTATAGAGTTAGGTAAAGTTTCACAGTTTCGCGTTCGTATTCCCTTATCTTATTTTATATCTTTCTCTTTGTCCTTTATACCAAAAACCTTTTATTTTAACCTCGGTTTCAGTCCTATTTCCATAATAAATAAATCTAAATGTCCATGTATTTATTATGTTTGTTGGTTGTGTTTATTAGTCAATCACGTTTATACGACTTGAAACATCTCAATAATCTTTGATATACGGATAGGCTTTGAGTTGCTACATACACGATAATTGTTTAACACTGACAATGTTATCAAAATTAAGATTTTGATATTTTCTCTATTTATTGGCGGAAATCATCCCAATTTGAACAATTACAGCCAGATTCATTAAAAGCGTTTAAAAGTTTGACTTGGTCTAATGGCTATAGAAGCTAAAACTTCTTGTGGATTTGGGATTTTGACAATTTAATATTCTGTACTTTAAATAACATCAAATCAATCTTTTATCAAAGTCTTTATAAGAAAATTTGATAAAAGTTCCAGATGTAAGGCTCTAGAGCCGATGGAAATAACAGCTTCTGCAATTTCAATATAATATTTAATTGTTAGCACTCAATACATAATTAAATGAATAACTAGCCAAATGTAAGTCGGACTTGCGCAATTAGTGTTCTGTACGTTGATTGCTTTTTTTCCGATCTTTATTGAAAACTGGTGACCTTGCAATTTTTTTGTTTTATACCAGATAAATTATTAAAGGTAATGCACTCGTGATAATTCTCGTTCAATGTACACCCTGTGGAGAATATTCTAGAATTTTTTCAAAATTTTTTTAACAGTACTTTTCGAGATAAGCGGGGGACTGCGATTTTTGGCAATTTTCTTAAAAATAATACAAAGTGCGCATATATTACATTATATATATTTTTTGGGTAAAACTTTGTTACTCGGGCTTTTCAGAAAAAGGTTTTTTTTTTTTTTTTTTTTTTTTTTGGAATAGGCTTAAAATGGTCTAATTTTGAAACACTTACGAGAAAATATAGGGGGGAGGCCCTTTTTATACGTTTTTTTTTTGCATATAAACATTGATACGTAAGAGTACGAGAGTCCACTATGCTACTGACAACCACTGATCGAAACTGCTCGAGAGAACTCAGTTCGTCTATGCGCATGCGCCGAGACGATTATGCTACATTTGCAGTCGTAGTAAAATTCCAGCTAATAAGGAAATTTGCTGTGAAATTTTCTTTGCGGAAAACAACGCGAAGGAAACAAATTACAAGGTTTTTTTGTGGAATAGGCCTAAAATGGTCTAATTTTGAAAGATTGACGAGAAAAATCGAGGCAAGGCTGTTTTTGGTAACCTGAACGAACTCTGGTCTCCAGTCACTAATATAGTACGTATATCGTTTGTTCACATTAAGGTAGGACAATTTTTTCATTATTTTATGTATTTTGTAATTGCTGGTTATTTAATTCAGGTTAGTTTCAGTTAGTTTAGGTTAACAAAAATGGTTACCTCCCTATTTTTTCTCATAAATTTTTCAAATTAAGGCCATTTTAAGCCTATTTAAAAAAAAAACTTTCTTTTTCTAAAAAGCCCGCGTACCGGAATTTTACCAAAAAAAATGAGAATAAACAATTTTGTGATAAGATTAGATTGTAACTGAAAAAAAATTTAACAATTTTTTGAAAAGATTAGGCTGACCTCTACATTTCACCCATTAGTGTGAATGGAGCCTATTCTTCCGAAAACAACTGACAGTTTCGATCAGTGGTTATTAAAAGTTGTCACTGATATAGGTTCATTTTTATTTACCAAAAAAAAGTGCAAAAACGGCTTCTCTCCGATATTTTCTCGTAAGTGTTTCAAAATTAAACCATTTTAAGCCTGTTCCAAAAAAGAACCCTTTTTCTGAAATGCCCGCGTAACGAAGTTTTACCTATTATTGAACTCGTGTTTCTACAAACTTTTGTTTGACACCCAACTCGATGATCTGGTAAAATTTTTTTTTACTTCCAATTTCACCCCCAAAACTAACTCTTTAATTCAAAATTTTACTTTCAAAACTACACGACTCTAATGGGGCCATCAATTCCTATATTAACGCCAAATTTAAACTTTTAATGTTAAATAGTTTCGAAGAAAATTGGGTGTGACTGACGGACACACCCGAAGTAATTTTATAAGTATTCCGTACCGTAAGTATTCCATACAGAATACTAAAAAAATTGTGGTCTTATGCTGCAGCACTTCTAAACTTTAATTAGCTTATTGGTGTTCTTGTCAATTTAAATCCACGATTTCCAAATCAGACCAGCTTTAATATTTTTTAATGAATCAGGAAGTAAATTTCGACAACAAATTTGTAAATTCTAAGAGTTTTTGATAATGATAGTTATCAAAATTGTTATTCATACCTCTTTTTCGTTTTTTCACCTACTTTAGTTAGAAATTTTGAGCACCCAAAATTAAAGAACTTTTTGACATTGACAGCTGTTAAAAACTTGATGTTTATATCTTATTTACTGATGAACCGATTCGACCAAACTTAAACGATAGAATGAGAATTCTATAAAAAACATTTGATATTCATAAGCGCCATAATTAAATTGGTGTAATTATGAACTGACTGTGCCCAGATTTGAACAGTAGATGTAAAATACACTAGCTGTATTTTTTTTTCGATATTTATAAAGTTTTGTAAAGATATACACATTTATTGTGAAGAATATATTTTGCTATTTTTTGTATTAGTTCAGTAAAAGTTAATGTTACCAAAACAAATCCTTTAAAGTCAATTGTGTAAACAAAGTTTCAATCAATCAAGATTATTTTTGTCAAAACAAGGGAGATTTCTTTTGCAGCAATATCATTTTCCAAAAGATTATGTGTCGATTATGTTGAGTTTACTGGTTTTACTTCTTGTCGGGAGAAGAATAATGCAAGAGAATGTTATGATATTAGCATAATCTGTCATAAACCGCACGCGGTAAAACTGCTCTGCGACAAAATGCTTAGGGTTTTGAAAAGATTTTTAGCCTTTATATGATTTTTTACTATCTGAGTATTTTAGTATTAAGAAATCTGTTCGAACATGGTCAACACTGTTTTGGTAATAGGAAATTGATGCCATATTTCGGTACTCTAGTTCATTTTATATATAATTTTTGTTTGATCATTCCTAGTTTTTTTTTTTATGCCAACTAGTTTGACAAAAAACGCGAGCGCTCACGTTTCTGATATTAAGTTATTGTGACTGAACGAGTATGGACCTAACGAGCAATAATTTCGTTTCATCCTGTATATCTGTAATTATGGTCAAAAAGTGTCCGAATCTCCCGGACAATTCTTGTTACGATGTGGACGACCAACTTTTCATTTTGATGGTGACTATTTTGGTCTTTCCATTCAACCTTAAAAAATCTTGGGCCCACAAATAACTTGTATTAGACTTCCTACAGGATGGGCTACTGGATCTCGACATATGCCTATTGCTACGCCAATGATTTAAACGAAACCTAAATATCACGTAAGTTTTTTTTGCTCAATTAACATAAAAGACATAATTAATAAGTCGAAATACTCGGATATCGTTAAATATTCAGACCTACTGTCTGCAAAAAAGCCACTCCCTGATAGTACTAGATTGTCTGTGCCACTTTGACAAGAATTATTTGTCATCCGTAACCAAGACGGTAAAACCCAATACAATCTAACTTATGAATATGTTCTCAAATACCGGGACTTTCAAAAGATAACTTCTTTGAGCAAAATCTAAATTTATAATCATATTTTATATGACAAATAGATGCTTATACTGCACTCTGTCGGTGACTTACAAAGTCTTTTCAAGCAGAGCGGCACAGCACGGCTGGCACTTATTGCAGAAACGCACCTTTTTCGAGCTTATCGCTCGAAGGCATAGATGGCACTGGTATAACAACTAAAGACGAATCGAAAAGATTCGCATTATTAGAAGTTACCAAAAGTGTTCTTCGTATTTGCTGAACCATCCCAAGACGCGTTTCGTCATATCACGGCTCCTCAGTTGGGCTCGCTTCAGCAAATATTTGCTGAACCTAGCCCAGGAGCCGTGATACGGCGAAACGCGTCTTGGGATGGTTCAGCAAATACGAAGAACACTTTTGGTGACTTCTAAAAATGCGAATCTTTTCGATTCGTCTTTAGTTGTTATACCAGTGTCATATTTTATAAATTCTCTGCCATATTTAAAATATCACAACAAAATATTTTCGAACTATTCTGGGATTAACTCTTACTCTATCAAGAAATATTGGCGCGAATATCATAATATTTGTACACTACTACTGTAAAATACGTGTGTATTTTATAGTACTTTTTAGACAAGCGTCGGTAGCCATAGTCGATATTGTATTTCTACAATAATTACTATCTATATACAGGGTGGCCCAAAATTACCGAAGGGGTTTGAATTCCTTATAACTTTTTTATTATAATTTTGTTTTTTATTTCTTTTCAGTATTTTGTAAAGAAGACTTGGGGAATTTAAAATGGAACAGTACACAATTGAATAACGTGCCCAAATCGTTGAACTTTATTTCTCAAATCAACGGTCCATTGTTTTGACTCAGCGTGCATATCGTCGTTATTTTAATGTGCGGGTTGGACCCTCAGAGTCAACAATAAACCGTCTGGTTGCAAATTTTCGACAACAAGGGGCAGTAAGGAACCTTCCTGGTGCCGGCAGACGACGAACGGTGCACACGGATGACAATATTGAACGGGTACAGGAGAGTATTCAGGAAGATAGAGAAACATCAATCAGGAGACGTTCGACACAACTTGGCCTCTCACGAGGGTCGCTGCAGAGAATTTTGCATACAATAAGAATGTTTCCATACAAAATTCAGCTTGTCCAAGAATTGAAACCGACAGATTACCAGCAACGACTTGATTATGCAATTTATTTCCGGAAAAAAGCAGAAGAAAATCATAATTTAATTATGAGCGACGAAGCCCATTTCCAATTAAATGGGTTCGTTAATAGGCAAAACTGCAGGATATGGGCTACGGAAAATCCAAGAGTAGTTCAACAGCGACAATTACACCCACTTAAGTGTACTGTTTGGTGCAGTGTTTCGTCGGAAAGAATAATTGGCCCATATTTTTTTGAAAATGAACACGGTGTCGCCGTTTCCATCACTGGTGTTCGATATCGGACAATGTTGGAAAATTTTTTAAGGCCAACCGTGGAAAATCATCCGCAAGTATGGTTCCAACAGGATGGAGCCACAACGCACACTGCGAGGGACACAATGGCTCTTTTACGCGACATCTTTGGTGAACGAATTATTTCGCGTACAAGCGATTTTAATTGGCCTCCGCGTTCACCGGATTTAACCGCTCCAGACTTTTTCCTTTGGGGTTATTTGAAAGGAAAAGTCTATATTAATAAGCCTAGAACCATCCAGCAATTAAAAAACAATATACGCGACGAAATCAACAATATAACACCTGAAGTTTTGCGAGATATAATTTTTCATAATTAAATTAAAAATATTCTCCATTAATATACTGTATTTAAAAAAAAAAAAATATAATTATGTCTTAAATAAAAAGTTATAATGAACTCAAACCCCTTCGGTAATTTTGGGCCACCCTGTATAAGCAGCCTGTTTGGACGGCTGCACATGGATTTCGCAAGTAGTTCCGCCCAAGTACTAATCGAGCTGCTTGAAATTTAATAGTGTTTGTTCCAAAGCTATATTGGATAGTAGATCTCCTGTTGATTGAAGCTTTATTGATGCTCACTAATAATATTAAATACTTTCGGTATTGTTTAAAGCCATACGATTAGTTTATGGTTGTGGGGATAGAAAAATTCCTTCTCTGTAGGATAAGTTGAAAAATCTACAGAAAAACACACTGGTGTTAGTTCGCTGGCATATTTTTTTGAGTGCGATGATATGGTATTTCATCAAGGCTAGACGCTTTCTTGGTGTCTAGTTCCATTAAGATATATTTTTCTGGTATTTTAAAAGGGGCATGGACATACTGTAAATTTCTTCTAGGAGTAGTATTTAAGAAAAAGTTTTTCATAATAGAAACCTAAAACAATTTCTACACTTTTAAAACTTCAACTGGATTTGTTTGTAACCAGTTTAGATTCTAAAGGGTAGTCGAAAAAGTATTCAACCTTTTTCTCGTTAAATAGCTTTAGTGTCACATATATCTCAGGATATATAAGCCGCATCGGGTCCTACTTAGCGTCAGTTAAAAGTTGACATTTGACAAGAGAAGAAGATGAAACTGTTGGAATTCGTTTAATCACACTTAATTTAGAGTGCTTTGAAAATTCGGGAAATTTCGGCAAAGTTCGCTACATTTTACAATTCTGTTTTAATAAAGGCACAAATGCCGCTTAGGCGTATGAAGAAATTTGTGCTGCTTATGGTCAAGATAAGTTATCAAACGCAACAGCCAAAAGATGGCTCAGTCGAAATTTTGATGTTAATGGTGCTTTTTCCACTGGTCGACCAATGATAGAAAAAATGTTGGCAAAATTTGAGCAAGACCGACAAGTAAGTAGCCATGACATCTCTAAGGAACTAAACATCCATCACCAAACAGTTTTAAACCATATGGAGGAAGCTGGCTACAAAAAGAAGCTCGATGTTTGGATGCCACATGATTTGATGCTAAAAAGAAATTTATTCGGTCGAATTTCTAGTTGCGAATCCCTACAGGAACGTAAAGAAATCGAGCCATTTCTGAAGCGGTTGATCACGGGCGATGAAAAGTGAATCACATACGACAATAATGTGCGAAAAGGATCGACAGAAAAGGTTGAAAGAATATTGGCAACAGTTTGCAGTCAGACATCCCCCAGAAAGTAAACAAACATCACCAAATAGTTTTTAAACTTGGACACTAAAGCAAACTGACAGAAAAAGAGTCGAAAGTTTCGAGATGTGGGTATACAGATGAGTTCTTCGAATCTCCAGGACAGAGCACCGGACTAACGCGTCAGTGTTGGAAGAGATAAACATGAAAACTAGGTTACTCAAACGTGTAAACCAAGTTTACCTCACATATTTTGATCACATTGCCACCATGGAGAAACTGGTAGTCGAAGGAAAAGTTAGCGGCCGAAGATCAAGAGGAAGATCTCCTACAAGATTGATAGACTAACTGCAACCCTTTGTTGGGAAAACTCTGCATGGGGCGGGCCAAATGGCCCTAGATCGAGAGATCTGGAAGGATAAAGTTCGAAACACCAGCTCATGAGTAGTCACCACGCCCTGCCAACGGCAATAGGCCAGAGGAGCAGGAGGCTACAAAAAGAAGCTCGATGGTGAGGTGCCATATGATTTAACGCTAAAAAATTTACTATGTCGAATTCCCATCTGAAAAGGAACGAAACGAAATCGAACTACTTCTGGAGCAGTTGATCACGAGCGATGAAAAGTGGAAGATGTATGACAATAATGTGCAAAAAAAAATCGTGATCGAAAAAGGATGAAGCTCCACAGACGATGTCAAAGCCCGGATAGACACCAAAAAAGGTAATGCTGTGGGTTCGGTAGAATTGGAAGGGAATCGTGCATCATGAGCTGTGGTAGCCTGGCCAAACGAGTGATTCTGTACTCTACTGTCAGAATTTGACAAGATTGAAGCAAGCGATTAAAAAAATCTGCTGGAACTAGTCAACAGAAGCCACGACAATGTCAGACCACACACATCAATAATGATTCGGCGGAGGGCTTGGCTGGGTAGTTTTAATGCATCCACCGTATAGCCTGGACCTTGCACCGATAGACTACTATTTGTTTCGGTCCCTGCAGACTCTCTGAATGATGTCAAGTTAGTTTGAAAAGAGGCCTGTGAAAACCACCTGTCAAAAATTTTGGCCCAGAAACCATAGAAGTTCTATAATGAGGGGATTATGATGTTGCCAGAGAAATAGCCGAAGGTTATCGAAGAAAATAATCCTTTCAAAATATAAAAAAACAAATGTCTCAATTTTGACTTTAAAAGGCTTAATACTATGTCGACAACCTAATATAACATTAACATGCCTGCATAACATACGAGCTTAAACTAAACATTTTGACAACATCCTTTATAAAAGCGACCAACCGTAACAGGAAACATCTAAAGGGTCAAACATTCCAATTCCAGACCACTAATCTTAGTCAGCACATATCCTTGTAACTGCAACCAGAAAATTAAACATCCTCGTAGATCAAGTCAGCCCTAAGAGATAGCGCGAACGTGTTTGTAAATATGTGGTTTTACCGTCTGGATTCCTGGATATCCTTTGAAAGGGTCGGATTATAGTGAACAGTGAAGTGAATATGAACTTGCTGGATATACGAGTATTTAATGTAGAGTTAAATATTAAATAGGTAATAACTTAGAATAATAAACTTTCCAAAAACATACTAGAAAATGTTTTTTTTTTTTGAATACGAATTATCTAGACAAATGTTCAGTCGAAAACCCTTCTTTCAAAGTCAAATTTTTACGAAAATTATTTATAAAGGTTTAAACAATATATTTCGTTTGTTCAGGTTAGTCTAGCTTAGAAAATTACTGTTGCAAAGTTTAAATGGTGTTATATCTTGTTAGTTCCGTATGGGTTACCATTCATTTTTGTTATGGTTAGTTTCAGTAACTAATGCGCTTTCTAACAGAATAATTAAATATTTAACTAGATATTTCTTGCTATCAACGTCAGCTATTTGTAATGTCGTAGGTAGTTCCGAGAACAACCCTGTTCACAATAATATTATATTATTGTCATTATTATAGCGTATATCATCATATCTTACGGATTTATTTCTTAGATGGTCTGATTTTAAGAAGGAATTCACATTAAAATTCACGCTTGTAGAAAAATGAAATGAAAAGATATTTGCGAAGTTTCAGTGGATTCGACTCCCGGGTTTACGATAAAAAAATTATGAAAGTTGCTGAAAATATATGGGTTGTAATGGTGAACTAATTTGGTTAATATATAACTTATCATGTAACGATAAAAGAATGATAAAAGTTTTATATAACATGTAACAATGCCTTTAGAAACTACACACCAAATTTTATTCACTTTCACTAGTTAGATTTCTAGCACTACGCAATAATATTTTGTCATGTGCAATGAAAAGAACTAATCTGTCGTTATGGGTTTATAGATGTGGCAATACAACAATTGAGGACGTTTTGCGCGTGCGCGGCTCTATAAATAAGATGCATTTATTTCTTACGTTTTTCGTTACATACGGGTAAACATTTTTAAGTTTATATAAAAATAATTCTTCTCTTCACACACTATTTATGACCACAATGTCTCAACTTTATATCAAATAATTTGTCATAACGAGAGTGTCGATCATTGAAAATTTGAATTTGCTGTATGTCTATTTTGCAACGTTAGCACGGTTATTACTCATAGTACATCTGTTGTAATAATTTTTTTTTTAAATACATAATTAATATATTGGATTTATTTGATAACAATGATAACACAGCCACACAAAAAAAAAATTCGTTACTAGGAACCAACCAAAATATATGGATCTAGTGTATTTTTCAACGCTGAATTCGAATCCGTAGTTAAAAAAAGATATATTGTGTCACTTTTTTTTTTTCGTCAAAAACATCCCTTGAAATGAGGTAAAACTATAGTTATAATGTAATGATTCCTAATGAAGTGTGAAAAATAGTAGATATTTTATAGTCTAGAGAAAAGCGTTCAAACCACATCAATCTATTTCTATTAATTAAACCAAAATTCATCCTTATAGGGGGTGAAAAGTACCCATAAAACTCAAATAACGCACCTGAGTTCAAATAACATGTACAAAGGACAAATTCTTGTAGCTCTTAGGAGGTGTAAAAGCCACCCCCACCTGCGAAGGTATCTCATAAGTTTCAATAACGACGACAATTTCAGGCTTTTGTAGTTTTAGGTAGGGTGAACAAATATGGATTAGATTCGCTAGCACCACCGATACACGACTATAAGCTTCCCTTGGAGGGTGTTATAAATAAATATATAAATAAATGCTTTATTTCAAATCAATATACATGGTATATGAAACGAAATGACGTCAAAATAAAGAAAATATAACAAATAATTACAAATCCGGACAAAAATCCCTAATTCTATATGGTTCTGCGGTTATTAATAAATTCTTAATCTCTGCTTTGAATCTTTTGATAGAGTTAATATTTTTGATTTGGTTTGTTAGGGCATTCCATAAATTTACACACATATAAAGGGGCGATTTTTCAGTAATTGTAAGTCTATGCACCAAATATTTAAAATCCATTGTTCTAGTGGTATAGCCATGATCTGATTTAAATTCAAATAGATTTTTATTTTGAAAGAAAAACATTAAGTTTTCGTAAATATATATCGCATACACGGTCATCATGTCCATATTTTTAAACACCGATCTACAGCTTTGCCGATAATTCATTTATTTTACGATTCTCAAAATTCGTTTTTGAATAATGAAGACATTTCCTTCCCCAGAATATAATACCATACTTAAGAACCGATTCAAAATTGGCATAATATAGTATTCTGAGAGAAGATTCGTTCAAATATTTACTCAAAACCCTTATACCATAACACACCGAGTTTAATTTCTTACATAATTGGATTATTCGATATGACCAGTCCAAATGTTCATTTATGTAAATTCTCAAAAATTTAGCATGTTGGGTTAGTTCAAATTATTCATTATCAAAATCAATGTGTCCTGGCACAGCAATATTTGACTGTTTTGTTTTAGACAAAAGGAAATTTGTTTTTTCTTTATTCACAATCAATTTATTTGTGCAAAACCAATCAGTCACCCTGTCAAAAAATTCTTTTGCTTTACTTATGAGATCTTCTATGGTCTTACAGCTAATAATTAAGTTTGTATCATCTGCATACTTTACAATATGCTGATTTGGAGACTCCAGTAATAGGTAAAGATCATTTTGATTTTTTAGACACTACTCCTACGCTCTAATGAGGTACTTGGATGTTATTGAAATTCGGAAAGAATGAAGTGCTTTTATCACATTGAACCAAACATTTAAGACAATTAGATCATCTTTCTCATAAGGTCGAAAATCATCCCGAGGAGAACTACCTCCTGGGTTTCATGAATCTTAGAAGTTCTAGCATCTGAGAAAATAAATACAGGCTTTCATAATTTCAGGCATGATGGACAAATACAGAGTTATTTCATTCCAACCGCCGACACAAGACTAAAATTTATCACTAGAAGCTTGTAAAAACTACTCCTACGCTCAAATGATTGTGCTATTTGAATTCAGAAAAAAACACATTTCACAAACTCTCTAGGGGTACTCTCTAGTTCTATCTCAGCGGTTGGCACCTTATTCTTCTTTATCTTTCCTCCCTAGAGCTACAAAATCCTGAAGATTTTTCCCAGTTATTAGATCTTATGAGATCCCTCCAACAAAGGGGGTAGGTTTTACTTTGCATAGGCATGAATTTTAACGTCATTAAGACGACTGACTGGTTGTCACGTCGTATCAAAGGTACACTTGGAACAATGAGCCTCAAGACTGTGCTTTTTTCTGAATTCAAGTAGTACAATTATTTGAGCGTAGTTTTTACGACCCTCTAGTGGTAGACTTTCTTGTGTCAGCGGTTGGAACGAATTAACTCTGTATTTGTCGATCCTGCCTGAGACTACGAAATCCTGTATTTTTTCTCAGATGCAAGAACTTTCAATCCCGGTGGGTAGTTCCCCCCTCCTAGGGATGATTTTCGAACTTATTAGGAAGATGATTTACTTGTCTTGAATATTTGGTAAAATGAGATAAAAGTACTTGATCCTTTCCGAATTTCAGTAACAATAAAGTGCATTATTAGAGCGTAGTGGTATTTGTTACCACACTCTAAGGGTAGTTTATAGTCGTGTATCGGTGGTTCTTTTTTTTTATCGTTCACCTCCCCGCCTGAGTAGGGATTTTATCCTTTTTCTTATCCTAAGGATATCGGCGAGGATACCCGCCAACGTTGTCTAAATGCTGAAACATACATTTCTGTATTTCACAGCACCTTTTTAGACAATGCGGTAGTGCTGCCTCCTACGTTATTGCATTTTTGCGAACAACTATTACCTATGTACGTGGCTAGGCCAAATATACTTAAATAATTTAATAAATAAGTATACCGACCTGCGAGATTGAACCCTCGACCTTCTGCACCGTAAGCAAGGTACTTCACCACGGAGCCGCGGGCCGCCACACAAGCGAATCTACTCCATATTTGTTCACCCTGCCTAAAACTACAAAAACCTGAACTTTTTTCGTCGTTATTGAAACTTATGAGATACCTCCGTAGGTGGGGAGGTTTTTTATCCTGTAGGGTTGAGTTTCAACCCTTTAAGAAATATCTAGTTGTCACACCAGATTCAAATATTTTGTCCTAAGAGCTATAAGAATTTGTCCTTTGTACATTTTATTTAAACTCACGTGCGATATTTGAATTTTAGGGGTACTTTTGACCCCTGTAAGGACGGATTTTGGTTTAATTAATAGAAACATCTTGCTGTGGTTCGAATGCATATTCTCTTCTCTAAACTATAAAATATCTACGATTTTTCACACTTCATTAAGAGTTATTACGTTGTTACTACAGTTTTACCTTATTTCAAGGGAGTTTTTGGTAAAAAAAAATGACACGATAAATCTTTTTAGTGTTCCGTACGGAACACTTATAAGATCACTTCGGTGTCTGTCTGTCACACACTTTTTTTTTTTATGGGTCTAGCACACGGACTACAGGGAAGTCCCTAAAGCGCTACAGGAGCGACAAGTGTGCAGAGAGCGATTCACGTTGTTCTTGAATCGCTGTAGATTGTCCTCGGTGGGAAACAAATAGAAAGTTGAAATTTGGTAATAATATATGAATTGATGGCCTCATCAGAGCCATGTAGTTTTGAGAGTTAAATTTTGACTTAAGGGGTTAGTTTTGGGGGGGTGAAATCGGAAGTGAAAAAAAAAATTGTGCTAGGTCATCGAGTGTGGTGTCATATGAAAGCTTGTGAAAACACGAGTAAAAAATATATATGTAATGTAATATTGCGCGCACTTTTCTTTGTATTATTTTTAAAAAATCGCTGTCCCCCCGCCTTATCTCGAAAAGTACTTATCAAAAAATTTTGAAAAAATTCTGGAATATTCTCCACGGGGTGTAGATTGAACGAAAATTATCACGAGTGCATTACCTTTAATAATTTATCTGGTATATAAAAAAACAGAAATTTCAAGGTCATCAATTTTCAGTAAAGATTGGAAACAAACATTGTTGAAAACTCATTTGGGGTGTGTTTTGTGAAGTCACTGATCATTTTATACTTCCGGTACAACATTTTTTATTTTAAAAGCAATCAACATACGGAACACTAACTGCGCAAGTTCAACTTGCACTTGACCGGTTATTTTAACTATGGATTCGAATTCAGCGTCGAAAAATATACTACCTCCAAGTATTTTAGATCGTGATAATGAACTTTTTTTTTTGTGAGGCTGTGTAATTAAATGTAGAATGAATAAAAAAGTTGGCTATTTTTAGTGTTCCGTACGGAACACTTATAAGATCACTTCGGTGTCTGTCTGTCTGTCTGCCACACCCGATTTTCTCCGAAACTATTTGTCACAGAAAGTTGAAATTTGGTAATAATATAGGAATTGATGGCCTTATCAAAGCCGTGTAGTTTTGAAAGTAAAATTTTGACTTAAGGGATTAGTTTTGGTGGGAGTGTGGTGTCAAATGAAAGCTTGTGAAAACACGAGTAATATATATAATATATATATATATATATATATATATATATATATATATATATATATATATATATATATATATATATATATATATATATATGCCATTTCCTTTAAATAAGTTACGCACTTCTTTAGTATATTTTAATAGGGACCTAAATAACATATATAATTTTTGTAATGATCATAGCCTTAAGCTTAATGCACAGAAGTCTTGTTTTATGCTGTTTAACGGTAATAAAAATGCAGAGGGTATACTTTTTGATACCTTCAGACCTTTAATTGACAATACTTTTTTGCCTTTAATTCATGAGGCCAAAGTATTAGGAGTAATTTTTGACAAATCTCTTTCATTCCAATCACATATTAATATTAAATTAAAGGCAGCTTATATTCGTTTAAAAAAAACTATATAATCTAAGGAATCTTCTGCCATCAAAAACCAAATATTATTTATGCAACAGCTTGATCTTATCTTTATTTGATTATGCTGATGTTGTGTATGGCGACTCTTTGTCAGCCCAGTATGTTAGATTAATCCAGAAAATACAAAACTCTTGTATGCGCTTTTCTTTTAACATTCCATTCAGAAATCGAATCACACCCTATTTAAATAACAGCTATATTTTAAATATGGAAAATCGTAGAAAGTGTCATTTGTATAATTTCGTCTATCGGATTTTTAAATTTGGACAACCCCAATACCTCAGAGAACAATTTAGTGTTTTTCTGCATCCGCACGATACGAGAAACATTAATTCTTTTAGAGTTCCTCAACACAGGAAGGCAGCCTTTCAAAAGTCTTTTATTTTTGTTGCTGTGCATTTGTGGAATTCTTTGTCACAAGAGGTTAAACAATTATCACCAGGCAAGTTTTCTTCCTATGTAAAACACCAACTTATTAACCAGCAAAAGAATTCTAATTTAACGTAACATTTACCTATTTTGTATATAATTTTTTGGGATCCTTTTAGTGGTGGTACCACTTGCCCATCATATCATATTATGTAAAATTTACTCTGTTTATGCATATACATCTCCCCGCGTCTCCGCCACCCGTTTCGCTGCGTGCTCGCCGATCCCTCTTTACGCTCTGCTATTTTTTAGAATTTTTATTTTTAGAATTTTTTCAATTAGTTTTTTATTTATTTTTAAGATATAGGTTCGCCACTGGGTGGCACTACACATGCCCAAATAGTGAAGGGCTTGTGGTATCGGCTATTTATAGTCGCTGTGCCATCCTTTTTGTCGTATTTCGAGAAAATTTAATTTCTGTCACATTATGAATTTGTAGATATTGGCAAATAAACTGATTTTGATTTGATTTGATTTGATTTGATTTGATTTGATTTGATTTGATTTGATTTGATTTGATTTGATTTGATTTGATTTGATTTGATTTGATTTGATTTGATTTGATTTGATTTGATTTGATTTGATTTGATTTGATTTGATTTGATTTGATTTGATTTGATTTGATTTGATTTGATATATATATATATATATATATATATATATATATATATTATATATATATATATATATATATATATATATATATATATATATATATATATATATACATATATACATATATATATATATATATATATATATATATATATATATATATATATATATATATATATATATATATAATGTAATACTTGCGCACACTTTTTTTTGTATTATATTTAAGAAATCGCGAAAAAAATCACCTTATCTCGAAAAGTACTGATCAAAAAACTTTGAAAAAATTCTGGAATATTCTCCAGGGGGTGTAGATTAAACGAAAGTTATCACGAGTGATGACCTTTAATAATTTATCTGGTATATAAAAAAACAAGAATTTCAAGGTCATCAATTTTCAGTAAAGATTGGAAACAAACTTTGTTGAAAACTCATTTGGGGTGTGTTTTGTGAAGTCACCGATCATTTTTTACCACCGTAACAACATTTTTTATTTTAAAAGCAATCAACGTACGGAACACTAATTGTTCAACTTGCACTTAACGGTTTTTTTATTATAATATAATAAAAATAATGAATATAATTTAATTTTTCATGTTTTGTGACGTTCTTCGTTATCCATGTGTATTTAGCATAGGTCTATCTTCTTTGTACGTCACCCGGTGACGTACTGCCCTAACTTTCTTAAGCTAAAATAGAGAAAAAGTGGACAAATTTGTTTGCGCCGATATTAAATAAGATATTGATTTGAATTTATCAAATGTTTAAATCACAAAAAAGGGGTAACACATTAAAAAGATTGAAGGCCAAGTAGATAAGATCTTAAAGACTTATTTGCAAATAAACGATTAAATCGTCTGAATTCCTTTCCCTGAAAAGGGCCCAGAACTGTCAGGTTTTATTAATAACTGTGACTGCGGTCGTCTTTGGGAAGGTTAAATTCCGAGCGTGTAATAAGTTTACGATTAAATATTAGTCTAGAAAAAAGGGCTCAAGGTAACAAATTGTTGTGAAGTGACTTGAAACTGAACATATTTTCGCCAGCAATATATCAAAAGGTATTTGTTCCATCGTGATTTTTTGTTAAACTATTTTCTATTTAATTGAGGTAATTTTTTACTTTTATTATTTTTCAAAATAAAATTAACCAATTAAAATCTTTTTAAAAAGTTTAATTTAAAAATATTCGTAGTAAAAAGACTAATTTATAAATAAAAAAAACCTTTATTATACGATAATGAAGTCGTTTTTTCGAGCATGCGCCTTGAGTACCTGCTTCCCTTGGCTAGGCACAGACGCTACTAGATACCATATCAATTTTGGTTACTTAATTTAAAGCCTTTAACTTGGTTTGCCGAAATTCTGTCATTTTTTTAGATCAAAAATTTTAGTTCATGGCTACTGGTGAATCGGTTAGTTTTTTCGAATTGAGCATGCCTTTTCTATTGTTAGCGTAATATGTTTTGGTATGCTTTGATATTTGTAATGTTCCGTACAGAACACTTATAAGACCACTTTGGTGTCTGTCCGTCTGTCTGTCTGCCCGTCTGTCGCACCCAATTTTCTCAGAAACTATTTGACATAGAAAGTTGAAATTTGGTACTAATATAGGAATTATGTAGCTTTGGAAGTTAAATTTTGACTTAAGGAGTTAGTTTTAGAGGCTAAAATCGGAAGTAAAAAAAAAAAATTACCAGGTCATCGAGTCAAATGAAAGCTTGTAAAAACACGAGTTCAAAAATATATGTAATGTATTACACGCGCACATTTTTCTTTGTATTATTTTTAAAAAATTGCGAAAAATTGCTGTCCCCTCTTATCTTGAAAAGTACTGATCCAAAAAATTTTGAAAAAATTCTAGAATATTGTGTAGATTGAACGAAAATTATTACGAGTGCATTACCTTTAATAATTTATCTGGTATAAAAAAAAAAAAATTCATCAGTTTTCAGTAAAGACCGGAAAAAAATTTTGTTGAAAACTCATTTGGGATGTATTTTGTGAAGCCATTGATCATTTTATACCTCCGTAAAAAAAATTTTTATTTTAGAAGCAATCAACTGTAACATTCATTTTTTCCTAGATTTTAAGACCATGTAATGTTACTGATTTTTCCATTTCAAATTGTACTTATTTTCATTTTGTATCGAACGGTATATTAAACAGGGATTCCCAGACGTTCGGTATATAGTGAGTTGTGCGGGTTCCTGACCGAACCTCTCGCTACGCCGCGATTGGTGGAATGTTTGATCGGCAGTTTTGATTGGAGCGTCGTGATATTACTGGCAAAAGTCGCACGATTATTTAAGGCTCCGCAGACCGTAAATCGAGGTTGTTTTCCATCTAGCCGCAACCAGGCAGTACCATCAAGCCGCTGCTGGGCTGTTTTCCATCTAGCCGCAGCCAGGCAGTACCGTCTAGCCGAGAGGCTATTTTCCATCTAGCCGAAGTAGGCTAATTTTCATCAGAGCCGCTAAGTAAAAGCACCAGTGTCTTAAATAAAAGCCGTAGTGAGCTTTCTAAGTGTTTGTTAAGAAAAAATGTGAAATCGGGCGTAGTCGATCACAGCAGGAATAAAAAACAGTAAGTCAACAAAACTCCCTTCAATAGACTTATTCGAGAGTAGCAATGTAAAACAGACTAAACTAAAAAGTGAAGTGTAAAGCACGATTTCTCGTCTTCGGGGGTTATAATAGTCTAAAATTTTAATGTAACAACTACTAGTTAGGCTAGAATTTGTTAGGTAAAACTGTAAAGGTTAGAACTTTTCATTTTAAAAACAAGAATAAATTTTTTTTTTGATTAAAGCTAGTGTCTCACTGAATATTTATTTTTCTTTTCAGGATAAGTTGTACTAGACTAATTCTTTTTAGTAATACCCATAAAACCCTTCAGCATTTTTCCATTTTTTTAGCTGAAGTTAGATCCTTTCTATTTTAAAATGGATGGTGCCCAAAATTTCGTACAGCTAAAGCCTTTTTAAAATAGAAATTAATTCCAAAAAGACGTAAGACAATTATCTCTTACCCATATCTCTCTACCAAGGAAAACTGAGCTAGTGTTGTTTAATTTCTTTAGTTCTTCTAAAATCA
>CM032447.1:55378435-55570306 GCA_019049505.1 Pachyrhynchus sulphureomaculatus
TTTTCTTTTTAGTGTAAGTGTTTGCACTAGAATCATTTTTTTATTTTTTTTATTTAAGAATTTTTATAAATTTCTTTTGCTGAAATAGAAAATTTTCAAACAATCCTTAAACTATTTTAAGGGGGGTGTTCATACTTGGTTTCAGTTCATTTTTTTTTGGTTTAGACAAGAGTCTAGACAAAGTTAAATTATTTTTTTGTTTTGGTAACGATAACAGAGCTGATTCTTTTATATAAGAAGACCGCGATTGTTACTTTGAACAGGTATTTCTTATGTTCATGCAAGGATTTTTATTTACTTTTTGATGTACTTAACCTTAGTGCTTAATTAAGTTAGGCCTAGTTATAAGATTCTTGTGTACTTGCAAAAATTTTCATTTGGTTTTCATTGTACTTAATATTAGTGCTTAATTGAATTAAGTCTAGTAGTAAGGTCCGAAGTTTGTAATTTTGTTTTAAGTTCTGACCTTAGTATTAAGTGATAGTGTACCCCTTTGTACCTTTTCATAAGTAGCCTAAGTTTAATAGACTAGTGTAGTCTATTTCTTTTTGGAAGGGGGTAAATGTAACATTCATTTTTTCCTAGATTTTAAGACCATGTAATGTTACTGATTTTTCCATTTCAAATTGTACTTATTTTCATTTTGGTATCGAACGGTATATTAAACAGGGATTCCCAGACGTTCGGTATATAGTGAGTTGTGCGGGTTCCTGACCGAACCTCTCGCTACGCGCCGCGATTGGTGGAATGTTTGATCGGCAGTTTTGATTGGAGCGTCGTGATATTACTGGCAAAAGTCGCACGATTATTTAAGGCTCCGCAGACCGTAAATCGAGGTTGTTTTCCATCTAGCCGCAACCAGGCAGTACCATCAAGCCGCTGCCGGGCTGTTTTCCATCTAGCCGCAGCCAGGCAGTACCGTCTAGCCGAGAGGCTATTTTCCATCTAGCCGAAGTAGGCTAATTTTCATCAGAGCCGCTAAGTAAAAGCACCAGTGTCTTAATAAAAGCCGTAGTGAGCTTTCTAAGTGTTTGTTAAGAAAAAATGTGAAATCGGGCGTAGTCGATCACAGCAGGAATAAAAAACAGTAAGTCAACAAAACTCCCTTCAATAGACTTATTCGAGAGTAGCAATGTAAAACAGACTAAACTAAAAAGTGAAGTGTAAAGCACGATTTCTCGTCTTCGGGGGTTATAATAGTCTAAAATTTTAATGTAACAACTACTAGTTAGGCTAGAATTTGTTAGGTAAAACTGTAAAGGTTAGAACTTTTCATTTTAAAAACAAGAATAAATTTTTTTTTTGATTAAAGCTAGTGTCTCACTGAATATTTATTTTTCTTTTCAGGATAAGTTGTACTAGACTAATTCTTTTTAGTAATACCCATAAAACCCTTCAGCATTTTTCCATTTTTTTAGCTGAAGTTAGATCCTTTCTATTTTAAAATGGATGGTGCCCAAAATTTCGTACAGCTAAAGCCTTTTAAAATAGAAATTAGTTCCAAAAAGACGTAAGACAATTATCTCTTACCCATATCTCTCTACCAAGGAAAACTGAGCTAGTGTGTGTTTAATTTCTTTAGTTCTTCTAAAATCAGGGTTCACTCAATTCAGTATCAGAAATTAAAGCGGGGCTGCAAGAAAATTGTGTTCAAGCTGGGGTGTCCAATATTCAAACGGTACAAAATGACGCAGTGTACGTGGGGCGCAATTAAACACCTTTTCATAAGTTACAAAATGACACCACAACGTGCGGGCAAGTTCCAATGTTACAAAATTGCGCTCAAGCGTGGGACAAACAACTTCTCACAGGGTACAAAAAAAGATGCCTCAAACTGAGGACAGTTAACACCTTACAAAATTACGCCCAAGCTTGGGGCAAACATTTTTTCACACGTTACACAACGTACGGAACACTAATTGCGCAAGTCCGACTTGCAATTGGCCGGTTATTTATTTAAAGTTTAAAGTTATTTCAAGTATCTTATGAATGATAAATAATTGAAATAAATATAAATAGTTGAACTCCGTAAAATAAACTTACTTCCAATGAACCAAAGTGCGCTTATGCATAGTATTCCATCAAATGCTCAAATAGAAGACGTATTATTAAATTATTTAAGAAAGTGTGTAAATAGGATTTAAGTTATAGTTAATATAGTTAGATTTGTCTTCTTCGTAAAATTCCTATTTTTTGTATCCTACCTTTCGGGCCACCCTGTGTTGTGTACTAGTAAAATCGTCCTGCGATGGCCCTAGGACGTGAAGCTAGTGACCCCGTCTTAATCTCTTGAGTCTTTATCTACAGCGGCTAGATAGGTAGAGAGGGAGAGTCCAATCCCCCCTCAAGGACATTAGTAATAAGTAATTTAGTTATAATTTTGTTTATGGGGTAGTCCAGTGTAATGGGTTAGTATGGGTGATTATGTAGTTGTAGATTAATTTAGTGTTTATGATTATTATAGTAAAAAAAGTATATATGGGATAACCCTATAAGTTAACTCATGGCTAAGTGGGACTTTTCTCAAAGCCACAAAACAAACAAATATATATAAATATATATATATATATATATATATATATATATATATATTATATATATATATATATATATATATATATATATATATATACAGTAGACACTGTTTATAGTGAAACTCAATATAGTGAAAAAACTCTTTATAGTGCAATTTTTTCAAGACCTACTTACATAGCAATACATACGGATTTTCTCTTTATATAGTGAAAAACTTTCTATAGTGAAATTTCGGTCAACATTTTGGTCTTTCACTAAATAGAGAGTCGACTGTATATATATATATATATATATATATATATATATATATATATATATATATATATATATATATATAAATAGCGTAGCCCATTGTTGATTCTTGTTTTTGATAAAGAGAAAAAATTCATTAATATTTATTTCCAAATGCCATAATTGCCATATAGTGTAGTTAGTAATTGGTTGTGTAGTAAGGTTCTACGGAGAAAAAAAAGTGTTTTTAACCAATACCTATTCTACATCTATAACGGAAAGGGAGCAGAAAGATTTAGCGAGCGATTTTTAGCAAAACAATAAAAAAAAATTTTGTTTGCGAGTTGTTGCGAGTTTACCTTTGTTTGTGCGTGTTTGAAATGCTTCAGATCATTAAAAATCCCGCGGATTGTGCAATACGCTGTATTTCGCTTTCTAATTGCACGAGACGTGAAAGCGACTGAAATTCACCAGCGGATTAGTGAAATATATGGTGAAAAACGCTAAGATTGCGGTACACACGTGCACGATGAGGGACGAAGTGTATTTTGAGACAGACAGCGGGTGTTGCTAGTGGTTTTTTTTACCTGGGGGGGGGGATACAGTAAATGTTGAGACAAATTGTGAGACCTTCACTAACGTGCAATCCAAAAACGTTTTGCTACACGAAAATGCTCATCGAACCTAAGATTGTATCAAGTCATATGGCTAGGAATAACTTGATCACCCTTTGTAGAGCCCTAACCTAGTAACTAGCGACTACCATTTGTTCCTGGACTGAAAGAAGCGCCTTAACGGTCAGCGCTACAACACCGACGACGACGATAAAACGGTCGTGCTGTATTGTTTAACAAAGCAGACGGCAGATTTTTATGAGGATGGAATACAAAAACTGAAAAATAGATTAAGATCCGGGCGTTCATGTAAAAATAAAATTGTTTAAAAAATGTCCCTGTATTTTTTAATATTAAAACGGTACTTACTTTAAAAACGAGCCCTGTACGTCAAACTTTCTTTAGCAAATTACTTCGCGTTCAAAGATTTGCTTAGCCAGCTGAGCCATTGAGCATCATCGGAGGTCTTATTTGTTGAACCAGCTGTTTCTTGTAGGGGTGCAGATATAAATCTTTATGAAAGTACATTAGGATGAACTCTTAGGCATATTTACGGTACTAAATGAAGTGATAAAGTTCAAAAAATTAAAAAGAAATAAATTAATAAAAATAGGCAGCACCTAATAAATGCGCTAGAGTTCAGTTGATGCCCAAAAAGATAAAAAAACTTTGCCAAGCAACTACCAACTAGTTGCATTGCTTTCAGTAATATCTGGAAGCAATTAATATTATTGACGACCATCAATACGGCTTTTGTAGGCAAAATTCAACAGGAGATCTATCTTATGTCACATATATTTGGACTAATCCAACTGAACATTTTTTAGGTTTACGAGTGGATGCATTGGATATGTCCAAGGCCTTCTACCGTGTTTAGCATGATGAATTGATGGGTTAAGTATTTGGTATGTCTCAAAGGTTTTATTTATGTCTCTGCTGGAAATGATCAGGAATCCAATTTGCAGCTCAGCAGATGATAGGATGCTTGTTTCTTCATTTACCTTGGATGCTCGAACATAAACTACTCTTGCAATTATTTACAGACAGCGGGAAGTTTACGTTAACAAAAACCTGGAAAAAATTCCATCCTGGGATGACACTAACCAAGTAGAATTTAACTCTGCAACAACCTACTGAATACAATTTGCGTTGATTCAGGATTAACATGAAACGCTTTTTCTGTACAAGCGTCGCTCCTTTAGCGTTTTAGAGATTTCCCTGCATCACGTGTGCCGTATCCATAAAAGAAAATCGCTCGCGTATTGATAGGTTGGGATTATTTCCCACAGTGACACTTGAATACACTTTACGTTTACAGCGCTTTCCGGTGTCGTTAATCGCACTGTCGGAGGTTTGGAACCAATTATTTCAAACTTCTGCGCCCACTCCTTTATTTGGCTGAATACTTTGATGGTCTCTTTTACTGTAAATGATATTGAACGTTAAATTTTTGCGCACCATAATTGCAAAATTATTGGTCTTGTGAAACTCTCGTACATACAGTGTACGGTAAAACGCTCCACAGCAACTAAATTTGTCGTATTTCCCATTGTTTTCACAGAATAGGTCAACAAGTTGGAATTTATTTTCAGGATAACCCGTATTATAGTTATGTATGACCTCGGGTAGAGGAATCACATTTCAATAGCAAAAAATTCGATGTAAGGCTAGAGGATTTTAATTACAAACATAATGAATCGTACAAGATTTGAAATTTTACGCGACAAATTTTATCAGTTCTTCAGAACAGTGAAGTTTCTTTGGTAAACACGTTTATTGACCCTCAGAGAAAATTGATTCGCTATAAGGAGATGCTTTACAAATGGAAAATACCTTTGTTGTGCAGTATTAAGTATAATTTAAAGGAGTTAGTTACATAAAGGTTCGTGCTCCGGTTATTCTTCTTTTAATTCACCGTATAAATTTCTAAAATTTTCAATAAAAATTTTAATTTAGAAGGAAGTGGAAGTCCATCGTTATTCTATTTCTAAACAGCCATTTCCATTTTTAAAAATTTATATTATCAATACAAAATCGCATACTCAATTTTCCTAATAAATTAAAAAAAAACAATTATCCAGTCTGACTTTTGTTCCTCTTCTTTAATTACTTTTAAAGTTGTTCTCCGTTGTGATAAAATTTTTCCACAAAAACCGCCAGCCTCGTTAATACTAAAACTTTACTGAATTTAACGTTTCCAAAGGGCCAGACAAATAGACAGCTTATCGCTCGAATCTAACTGGATTTGGTGTGAGCCACAAATGACTGGATACCATTTTAAGTATTCTCAGAATGCCTATAGGCGGCGTTAGGTTTTTAAACTTTGACAATACGCTTTTATTTAAATGAATTGATTTGGGTATATCCATTAAGTTTCAATAAGAAATAAATCATTAAAAAAAATTATATAATTTTTATTAGTCGAAAAGCTAGATTTTGTTATTAAGGTAAATCGTCAAAGTTTAACGCTATATACACTACTAAGGAAAAGTTATTTATGCTATATATATATATATATATATATATATATATATATATATATATATATGTATATATATATATATATATATATATATATATATATATATATATATATATATATATATATATATATATATATATATATATATATATATATATATATATATATATGTATATATGCATATACAGGGTACGGCGCCTAAAATTGGACAAATTTAAACGAATTTTTCGACATATAGTAGTTCCGCTATAGATCGTTGCTGACGTTCGTGAAAGCCACATATTTCTAGTAAACAGTCATAATCTCGAAATGACCGAGCAGTTGCGAAGTACAACCGAAGAGCCGCGAGTATCGAAAGTCTTCGCGCTGGACGTTCAGCGACTGAAATAATTCGCTTCTTCGGGTACCCTGAGATCAACTGTCTACGACACGAGGCATGTATGTGTATCAACAGGATGGTGCACTGGCACACACGAGCCATTTAGTTCAGAACTGGTTAGCGGATAATGTGGACATGTTCTGATTTAAAGAGCGCTTCAGGCCAGGGATGGAGGCGGTCATTGCGGCTGTGGGAGGTTACATCGAATAATTTCACTCTGGATAGGTCACACAACTGAGATGCGAAAGGAATTTTTTCATTTCGATTCTTTGACGAATAAAAATTTTTTTTAGAAAAATGTTTGTTCGGATTTCAAAGCCGCACCCTGTATATATAAATATAATAATGCCAATTTTTTCGCAACATGTAAGTGTTTATTTCCATCACAAACACCACGACTTTTTCCCATCTTTCTGTCAAAGAATGGATTCCGCATCAAAAGAACTTTTCATCTTTTGAGGCCAAACATTCATTAAGCCAACTTTTCACTTCTTCTTAAGAATGTAAGTGTTGTTCTGAAAGTCCGTGCTGCGTTGATCGAAATAAATGGTAGCCTGAAGGGGCTAAGTCCGGTGAATACGGCGGGTGGCGTAGAACGTCCCATCTGATGTTTTCCAAATAGTTTTTAACACATTTTGCAACATGGGGCCGAGCATTGTCATGTTGAAAAATGACTTTATCGTGTCTTTGGGCATATTGTGGTCGTTTTTTTTTTTCCGTCAATGTTCGGTTGAATTTCGTCAATTGTTGTCGGTCTCGATTGTCAGAAATCGTTTTACCAGGCTTCACCAGTTCGTAATATACAGCTCCTCTACTATCCCACCAAATAGACAGCAAAGCTTTCTTTCCCTGTATATTGCGCACTGGTTGTGATGTTGAAGGCTGGCGTCAGTCTACCCAAGTTTTTTGGGTTGGAGCATGTTCACCATAAGCTTTAAACAACAATCGACAACTTTCAGCAGTCGTTTTTATCAAATAAAAAAAGGTTCTTAAAGTTCCTCACAAAACGTCTTTTTCTGGTACACATGACAATTAATAACGAACTGGCTTTTGATGGCCTATGTTTACCTTCCAAAACGCCATAGATGTCACTAGTCTATACCAATAAGTGGATTAGTAACGCCATCTCTTGGCAAAATCGACATTATTAACCCAAACACCTATTATATATAATCAAAAAAGGGTCAAAAAATGAATTGTTTGATGTGCTGTATGATATTGTCATGATTAATGATGGGACGTTTTCAGTTGTTTTCCCTGATTTCTTCGATGACTTCTGGCAAACAAATTGTTATATATCATTTAGCATTAACTGTTCTTCGATCCTCTAAAGCAATAGTTCCAACATATCCAGTATAACCAAAGAAACAAGCGATCCGTTTCTTGGAAGTGCTTCGCGAACGAACCACTTTGGTGGATTCGATTCATCTTGGAACACTCAACTAATTGATTGTTCCTTAGTTTCCGGCTCGTACGATTATATCCAAGTTTCGTCTCTTGTTATGACGTTGTATTCGATATGCCTAAAGATGTCTCTATCTCGTGGTAAGTCATACGCTGATCCTCTTCAATCATGTTGCGTACAGCATCGATGTTTTTTGGAACAACAATCGATTTTCGTCGAACTTCACGAAATTCATTGCTGACGGAAGCACGACCATGACGAAATTCTGCAAACCAATTGTAAACAGTCCTTTCTGATGGTGATTTATTACCAAAAATGAATGAAGCGATTCGAGGCATTGCTGTTTAATTAGGCCGTTCCTAAAACCGTAAAAAATCAACCAACGTAAATTTTCAATTTGTTCACGAAACTGTTTTTTTTTTTAAACGCTCACTATAAACAAACTACTCGGTCAATTTCTGTGCTGCCACTGTTTTAGCAAAAACAAATGTCAAATTTTAAAACGGTTATAATGTTATCGTATATCTCAATAGCGTCATCTAGTGATCGTTTGTAAAAACTTAAAAGGTGGCCCTCGTAGTTCCTACAAAATTAAAAAGATAAAAATATGAATTTCGAAGTCTTTTTTACAATCGTAAATTTCTACCCATAAATAAATTTTAGCCGTGTAACAGTTTGATATGTGATGATACTTTTGGTAATATTCGAGAGGTAAATACACTGATTTAACTATAAATTAACATTATCCAAATGTACTTTTACTCGTATATATTACCTACAATAGTTGTTTTTTTCTCCAGCTTTGAAATGAAAATATAATTACTTTGATTTGTTGAAACTGCGCCGTTAAACTGCTTGCTTGCTTGTTTAAATCAAAATCACGTACATGGAAATCTCTTTTCTAATTACTGAGTCATTATTTTGATATAAACTAGGTAACTCGTGCAGAAAGTTTATCATTTCTATTAAAGTTTCGCTTTTAAACCTGCATCATTATCCTTGCTATTAAAACTTATAGTGTGGTTAAATTCTATTTAAATACTTTGGTAAGTTTTCATAATGCAACATTAACACAATGGAAAATAAATGTTTTTAATTTAAATGTTAATTTCTGAGATTTGTCAAAATACATTATTAACGATCTAAGCAAAAATTGCTTTTGTATTAAAATTAGAGCAGCCTGTAAGTTTTTCTTTTACTAACGCAGCTGTGTCGCCTGCGAACCGCCAGACGCTGTATTGCAATCGTTGTTTCCTCTGTTTCCTAAGTAATTCCTTGTGACCTTTAGGGTAGCTTAAACAGAAATATATCTATTATGCGAAAAGTAAAGTATGTCACACAGAATGGTTACAATCAGCTTTTATACTTTACTGATATGTATATATATATGTATATATACATATCACATCATACATACATACATATCATACATATATGTATATATATATATATATATATATATATATATATGTATGTATATATATATATATATATATATATATATATATATATATATATATATATATATATATATATATATATATATATATATATATATATATATATATATATATATATATATGTATATATATATATATATATATATATATATATATATATATATATATATATATATATATATATATATAGTGCGACCTCGATAATCCGGACTAATTAAAACCGCGGTGATCCGAATTAGTAAATAATTCGAATTACTGAAGCAGGGCATCATTTATATTAATACGAAACAACTAAAAAATAGTACATACATAGAATAATATTTAAAATAGAAGCATATCTTATCAAGTTTTATCTTATTTTGTAAAAAAAATTGTAATTTGCTTGACCCTTCTCTGGTTCATCATAAAAGCAATTTCTTTTAATCTTTGAAGTACAAGAACATCACTTAGAGGGATATCATTTTCTTCTGCCCATCTCATGCACACATTGAAACTTTAAACTGCCTCGTCATTCTTCACAGTGTTCTTAACAGTCTGGTTTGTATTCGTATTTAACTCTGAACCTTCATTATCACTCTCGTGTTGTTCATCTGTATCATCTATGTCTTCCAGTGGTAACAAATCTTCATCATTTTCAAGCGAATTACATATTTCCACGTTCGTGAGATTCTGCTCAGTGAGAACATTCAGCATATCTGAAACATCTGTTAAATATTTACGAATTAACCAAAAATATACTGAAAGAAAAATTTCAATTCTTCATTCGTGGAAAGCAAATCGTGCCACAATTCACTCAGAGGAATCAGATCTTCAGCATCATATTCAGTGTCTGGGTTGGTATCAGCCACATAAGCCATAATTTTGTGCCAGCACTTTTTCAAGACTTCAGGGGAGACTTTTTCCCATGAATTGCATAATAGACGTACAGCATCTTTTAGGTTAATGCTTTTTAATGACGTAACAAGGTTCTCTTCATTATTTGATAAAATATGGGCTAAAAGACTTTTCCGATAAAATAATTTTGTCAGTCTGATTGCGTTCTGGTCCATAGGCTGCAAAAGTGCAGTACAATTTGGTGGAAGAAATAATGTTGTAATCTGTCCATCCTCACTAGTCAGCTCTTCTATAGTTCCATGGCTCAAAGCGTTATCGACGATTAGCAGGGCTCTTTCAGGCGAGTTGAGACTTCTTAAATGACTGCATTGGCAGATGATTTGTACTCAACAGGTATGTTCACATTTTTAAAAGCCCTTGGATTTTTTGCCTTTCTTATCACTAACAACTTTATTTTTTGTGATCCATCAGAATTGCAACATGCTAGAATGATAACGCGTTCTTTGTTTATTTTTCGTCCTGGTGCGGTCTTTTCCTGATTCATCTGCATTGTATATTTGAGTAGGTCCAAGGTTTAATTCTATTATCTTATCTGTGAATAAAGTTAGGAAAGGATCGACGTCACTTTCATCATTGGATAGTTTTTAGCCACAAACTTTTAAAGCACGCAGACCATGTCTTTTTCTGAAGTTAGAAATCCGGCCTCTGCTAGCTCTAAAGTTATCATTCCCGTAGGTTTCAGTGTAAAACTGTTTTGCTTTGTCTGATAAAATGTCGTAGGAAATTGGGACGTGCGTTGATCGTTGCGTACAAAACCATGTATACAAACGAGTTTCCATTTCTGGATATTCAGCTTTTCGTAAGGTTTTTCTGACGCCAGGACCGGAATCACGTTTGGAAATAAATCTGAAAGAAGTTACACGTCCATAGTGAGTGTCCAAAATTATCTTTAAAATAAATCATATATACATACCTTTTGATTTTCCCTTGCTTCTTTTTTATATCCGAAATTGTGGATGTTCCTACTCCGTATTCATTTGGCAACACTTTTCCGCTTTCACCAAGAATTATTCTTTCTAATATATCGGACTTTTGTTTTATTGTTAGTGTAATATGTTTTCTTTTAGGAGACATTTTAATATGTAGGTACATATACGTAAAAAAACGTTTACATACTTATATGAACCACATAAAGTAAAATAGAACGTAGGTATGTTGTACTTGTGACAATAAACAAACAACTACAAAGTCCTTAACCTTTAGACGCGATACGCGATGCATTGTAGGCAAATCAAAGGCATCTACAGTTTGTGTGAATCCCAGATGTATTAGACTGGAAGTTAGGGGAATCCCCTCACTAACGATTTCAGTTTTCCCATGTAGTTTAAATTAAGTAGATGTCTAAAAACGCAGGTCCGGATTATCTAGTACTATCAAATCCGGATTATAAAGTACACAATGCAATAGAAATGTTTGTTCGGATTATTAAAGAATCCGGTTTAATGGAGATCCGGATTATTGAGGTGGGTTGTTTACGCTCTATATAATTTATAACATGTCTATATGTGTTTCTAAATTATATTTTGAATCACCACCATTATGAACTTAGTACTATCCATCAGTACGAACTTTTAGGCTTAATGCTTTGATATAGTCAAATATTCGGAAATTCCTGACATACGTTCTTCTTCTTCTCATGCCTTCTCCTAATGGAGGTTAGCGACCACTTCTCTAAATGTTTCTCTATCCCTCGCAACATGAAACAACTCCCCTACATTCATGCGGGTCGATTCTCTGATGTTCCTCAGCCAAGACTTTTTCTTTCTTCCGATACCCTTTCTACCGTTAACTCCGTTTTCTGCCCTGGCCTATCCTTCGCAGAACCACAGCCACATTTCAAATGATTCTAGCTTTTTAGTAGTATATTGCTTCTACGTCCATGTCTCGACTCTATACAAAAGTATGTAGCCTTCGAAGAAACTCAATCTTAGAACGAGGGATAAGTTTTTATTGCACAAAATTGTCCGCAACCTCTATTCTGGTATTAATTTCAGTGTCTTGGTCAATGTCGGATTTGATATAGGTGCCTTAATATTTGTACTTTTCTACACGTTTTGTTTTCCTTCGATGAATAATTAGCAATGGTTGGTTTGATGTTTAGAAACGACCATAAATTTTGTTTTTTCCATGTTGATAGACTCATTTCGACACTTTCTCTATTCACGTTGTCAAACCAATGCTTGCAGGTCCTCTAATGTTTCTGTTAAGGTCACAGTATCGTCGGCAAAGCGAATGGTGTTTATCACTTCACCTCCTATCGCATGATATGGGATTATTTTTCTTAGGGAATGATATAAAAGCTGATTATAACCATTCTTTGTGACATACTTTACTTCTCCCATAGTAGATGGGTAGCGGGTAGGTACTCTCTGCATGATCCCAGTGGGAGACAGACCTACTTCAGGAAAGCAACCCTGCCCACGCGAGCCTTGATTCCCTTTCACGCCTTTCTTGAGGGGGAATCATGTCCCAACCTTTCATATCCATAAATTACCAGTTCCTTTCCTAAATCCTATTTTTTTTCCACTGACCAAGACGTTTGGCCCACATGGTGTTTTACGGCCAAAACCTCTCATGAATCTATGGAATGAAAATTTTATAGAAGGCCCCCAGTCCCCAGCAGTTTGAGTAACCCCGACCAAGGCAGCGGTCAGAACAGGGCTCGCACAGGGGGTGCTAAGAATCTCTGGGTTGGACCAGGCTGCCGACTATACATAGCGACCTATAATGCGAGAACAATTGGAAGTGAAGAGAGATTGGAAGAACTGGACCATGAACTTAAAAATATTAAATGGGATATATTAGGAATTTCAGAAACAAGAAAAAGAGGAGAATACTGCCTGAAGTTACCTACGGGACACTTGCTCTTCAATAAAGGCTACGAAGACAACAGTAATGGAGGAACTGGATTATTGAGACACAGAAGTCTAATACCGTATACTGAGAAATTCCAAGCAATATCTAATAGAGTTATATACATAATAATAAGATTGAACAACACCCTAACACTAAAAGTAATACAGGTCTATGCTCCTACGACAAGCCATGAAGATCAAAAAGCAGAAGAATTTTATGAGGAAATATCTCAGGCGCTTCACGAAGACAGAACAAAGTATACATTGGTAATAGGAGACTTTAACGCCAAGATAGGAAAGAAAGTAGAAAATACAGAGAGTTATATAGGAAATTTTGGCCTTGGAGAGAGGAACAACAGAGGACATATGCTGATGACATTTCTGGAAACGGAGAAAACTCTATAATATGAATACTTTCTTTCAGACAAAGGAGAAGAGGAAATGGACGTGGATTAGTCCTGATGGTGAGACAAGAAATGAAACTGATTATGCACTAACAACACATAAGAACATAGTAACAGACGTGAAGGTCCTAAATAGATTTACAACGGGTAGTGATCATAAACTGGTCAGAGCAAAGGTATTTTTTAACAAAAGACTCGAACGAAAACGTTTACACAACAAGAAAACAAATAAAACAGATAGACAAACACTAAAAGAAAACGTAGAACAATACCAAAAACAGATTATAGCCAACCTTAATAACAACACATTAACTACAGGAGCAAGTATAGACGAAAGAAACAGAAAAATAATTGAAACACTCAAGACCACCGCAGAAAAAATAGCTCCCCAACCTACTAGGCGAAATAATAACAAGCTCAGTGAAGGAACAAAAAGAATGTTGGAACAACGAAGACAACTTATACACGAAGGAAAGAGATTAACTGTCGAAAATGCAGAATTGAATAAGACAGTACGAAAAGCGGCTAAAGAGGACATAAACAAATACAAAGAAAACATGGTTAAAGATCTTATAGAGAAAAATAAAGGATTAAAAGTTTTTAGAAAAGCAAACGCCTGTAAAAGTGAGATAATTAAATTGAAGGACCAAGAAGGAAACATAATCAATGACAAGAAAAATATCCAGAACAGAATTACAACTTTCTATCAAGACAGTTCAAAAGTCCAAAATGTCGTAATTGAAAAGGACAATTCATCAACAGACAAAAGAGTAATTAATGTCATTCCTGACATAGAAATGGATGAAGTTAAAAAAGCCTTATAACAGATGAAAAGTGGAAAAAAGCGGCTGGAGAGGATGATATTATACCTGAAATGCTAAAATGCGGAGGTGAAGCCCTAATGATTGAATTAAAAGATCTTTTTAATGAATGCCTCAAATGTGGAAATATACCAGAAGACTGGGAAAAAACGCCATAGTCATCTCAATATACAAAAAAAGGTGACCCCGAAAACCTAGAAAGCTACCGGCCAATTAGTTTACTTTCTCAAGTTTACAAGCTGTTCTCACGAATCATAACAAACAGACTGGAACACAAAATGGAATTATACCAACCGATGGAACAGGTTGGATTCAGATCAGGCTTCAGTACGATTGAGCACTTGCACACATTGAGAATACTAATCGAGAAGGCCACCGAATATAGTATACCAATGTGGCTCACATTTGTACATTTTCGCAAGATTTTCGACATAGTGGAAAAATGGGTGCTTATAAGAACTCTTAGAAATGCTCGTATAGACCACAGATACAGCGAACTGATAGCCAGAATTATGATCGAGCAACACTCAAAGTTATGGTAAACCAAGAACTGACAAACAAGATCCCAGTGAACAGAGGAATAAGGCAAGGCGATGTAATATCGCCTAAGTTGTTTACAATGATCTTAGAAGATGTATTCAAAGAACTGAATTGGGACGAAAATGGCCTTCTGATAGCTGGCGATCGGCTAAACAACCTGAGATTCGCAGATGACATTGTAATTATAGCAAACAATAGGAATGAAATGATCCAGATGATCATAGATCTCCACCACCAAGCAAGAAAAGTGGGACTTGACATAAATTTCTCCAAGACAAAGTACATGAGTAACGAAGAGACCAATGATGAAAATATAGTGATTGAACATTCAACAATAGAAAAAGATAGAAAAAGTAAACACGTACATCTATCTGGGCAAAATAATAACGATAGGAAAGGATAACCAGCAGCTTGAAGTAGAAAGAAGGATACGTATGGGATGGGCAGCATATGGAAAATTGAAATATGTACTGAATATGAACATTCCTCAAAGATCAAAAACCCAAATTTATAATCAATGCACCTTATCAGCTACAACGTATGGAGCCGAAACATGGGTTTTAACTAAAAGAACAATAGAAAAACTACAAGTGCACCAACGAGCAATGGAAAGGAAGATGTTGAGTGTTACTTTGAAGGACAAGAAAACTAATAAATGGATTAGACAATAAACAAAGGTGGATGATATCACTAAATAGATAACATCTCTGAAATGGAGCTGGGCCGGTCATGTAACGAGAGTGACGTATAAGTGGAGTGGCAAGATCACTAGGTAGAGACCATGGGGTGAAAAGCGAAGCATAGGAAGACCCCAACAGAGATGGAGCGACGATCTGAAGAGAATCGGAGGGCTTAACTGGTATCAACAAGTACAACATAGAGAAAAAATGGAAAGATTTGAGAGAGGCCTATACCCGACTGTGGGTAGAGAGCGGCTGAAGGGAGAAGAAGGAAGATAGTATATATATTTTTCTGTTTAAGCTGCCCTAAATGTTACAAAGAATTACTTAAGAAACCGAGCAAACAACGATTACAATACAGCGTCTGACGGTTTGCAGGCGATATAGCTGAATAGTGTATTTATTTTAACAAATCTCAGAAATTAATATTCTAATTAAAAACATTTTCCATTGTGATAATGTTGTATTTTGTAAACTTACTAAAGTATTTAAATAGAATTTAACCACACTACAAGTTTTAATAGCAAGGATAATGATGCAGGTTTAAAAGCGAAACTTTAATAGAAGGGATAAACTTTCTGCACGAGTTACCTAGTTTATATCAAAATAATGACTCAGTAATTAGAAAAGAGATTTCCGTGTACGTGATTTTGGTTTTAAACAAGCGAGCAAGCGGTTTAACGGCGCAGTTTCAACAAATCAAAGTAATTATATTTTCGTCTCAAAGCTGGAGAAAAAAATAACTATTGTAGGTAATATATATGAGTAAACGTACATTTGGATAATGTTAATTTATAGTTAAATCAGTACATTTACCTCTCGAATATTACCAAAAGTATCATCACAGATAAAACTATAACACGGTTAGAATTTATTTAAGGGTAGAAATTTACGATTGTAAAAAAGGCTTCGAAATTCATATTTTTATCTTTTTTAATTTTGTAGAAACTAAGAGGGCCACCTTTTAAGTTTTTACAAACGACCACTAGATGGCGCTATTGAGATATAACATTACCACCAATGTAAAATTTGACATTTGTTATTGTTAAAACAGTGGCAGCTTAGAAATTGGCCGAGTAGTTTGTTTACAGTGAGCGTTTAAAAAAAAAATAGTTTCGTAAACAAATGGAAATTTCACGTGAAGGTTCACGTTGGATGGTTTTTTTATGATTTTAGTAAAGGCCTAACTCAACAACGATGCCTGGAATTGCTTCGTTCAACTTTTGGTAATAAATCATCATCAAAAAAGACTGTTTACAATTGGTTTGCAGAATTTCGTCATGGTCCTGCTTCCTTCAGCGATGAATTTCGTGAAGGTCGACCAAAATCCGCTGTTGTTCCCAAAAATATCGATGCTGTGCGCAACATGATTGAAGAGGATCTGCGTGTGACTTACCACGAGATGTAAGCATCCTTAGGCATATCGAATACAACATCGTAACAGGAGATGAAACTTGCATATAATTGTGCGAGCCGGAAACTAAGCAACAATCAACTCTTTGAGTGTTCGAAGATGAACTGAATCCAACAAAAATGGATCATTCTCGAAGCACTCCCAAGAAAATGATCACTTGTTTCTTTGGTTATATTGGACGTGCTGGAATTATTGCTTTAGAGGATCGAAGAACAGGTAATGCTGAATGATATATAACGATTTTTTTTTAAAGACATCGACGAAATTAGGAAAAACAACCGAAAACGTAGCATCACTCATCATGATAGAGCCAGCTCTCACAAGGCACGTCAAATAATTGATTATTTGACGGAGAAAAACATCGAATTATTGTCTCATTGCCCGTATTCACCTGATTTATCGTCTAATGACTTCTTTTGGTTCCCGAATGTCAAAAAAATTCGTTGACAGCGATTTTCATCACTTCAAGAAGCAGTTGAAGTCTTTCAAAAACATGTTTTTGTGGTACCAACTCCAAAGTGGAAATACTGTTTTGAGAATTGGTTCGAATGCTTGCAAAAGCGTACAAATCTTTTTTTTTACATATGTTTTATGGCTTGGCGTATACCAGTTTGCCAGCATCTCTCTTTATTTTTAGACACACAAATTTACACATTCACACAAGGGACAAATCACAAACACCCAGCCCTCACACGGAATCGAACCGCTGACCTCTCGAACAACAGCAGGCAAGGCTAACGCCTTAACCCACTGCGCCAATCGGTCGGGCCGTATAAATCTTAAAGGCGAATATTTTGAGAAACCATAAAACGATTTGTACCAAAGTTTTTTTTTCTTTCATTGTCTTTGTAAAAACTTAAAAGGGAGCCCTCGTACAGCTCATATCAAACCTAGTAATAAATATTGACATTTTTCTGGTATAGTTTTGAGAGTATTTACTTAAGAGATGACAAAAAATTGACCTATAGTATTATCAATTATAATCACTCAGCCTTTTTCGTCCACTGCTGAACATAGGCCTACCCCATCTCAGTCCACTCTGTCCTCTCCTGGGCTCTCCGCATCCAGTTACCACACAGTCTCTTAATATCGTCGATCCAGCGTGTGGGAGGCTTACTCCTACTACGCCTGTCGCTCCTAGCTCTCCATTCAAGCAGTCTGTTAGTCCATCTCCCATCCGACATTCAGGCTATATGTCCAGCCCAGTTCCATTTAAGTTTCGGGTCGCGAACGCCGGTTCTTTGACGGATAACTTCGTTTGTAATACAATCCCGCAGTGACACTTCAGTCATTGACCTTTCCATCTTGTGCTGTGTTATTCTAAGCTTTTTAGCGGTTAGTTAAGGTTACAGTTTCCGCCCCATAAGTCATTACTGGAAGCATACATTGATCAAAGTTCTTCCTTTTTAGGTAGATAGGAAGATCATTCCTGAAGAGATTTTTAAGTCTTCCGTAGGCTGCCCAAGCGAGCGTTATTCTTCTCCTCAATTCGCATGTTTGGTTGTCCCTTGTGATGCGAATCTCATGACCAAGATAGGTGTATTTGTCCGCTAGTTCTACCTCTTTATTGGCGACATTAATCTATTCGCTTGGAACCAAATTCGTCATATATTTTGTTTTAGAAGCATGCATTTCCAACCCCACGTCTGCACATACTTCTCGAAGTTCTTGAAGAATTACTGCAAGCTCTCTAAGACTGTCAGATATCAAGACTATATCGTCTGCAAAACGCAGATTTGTCAGAGTTTGCCCGTCTATGTTAAGGCCTTTTCCTTCCCAGTTGAGTTTCTTGAAAACGTGTTCCAAAATTGCGATGAATAGTTTAGGCGACATCGTATCGCTTTGTCTTACTCCCCTACTAATTGGTATGGATTTGGTGTTTTCGTGGAGTTTCACCGTCATACAGGCATTTGTAGATGTTGTAAATCAACTTTGTATAACGATAGTCAACACGGTACTCTTGTATCGCTTCTAATACTGAGTCCAGCTCGACCCTATCAAAAGCCTTATGGAAATCTATGAAGGCCAAGGCAAATGGTCTGTTATATTCAATGCTTTTCTCGATTAATGTCTTAATACTTTGTAGATGATCATTGGTTCTGAAGCGGGCCCGGAAGCCAGCCTGCTCCCTTGGTTGGTAGAAGTCCAACTTATTTTCAAGTTTTGTTGTTATTATCCTAGTGAATAATTTGTAGAGATGGCTCAAAAGGCTTATGGGCCGGTAGTTATCTGCATCTCCCTTTTTGTGAAGTAGTATAACGACAGAATTATGCTACTTATCTGGTAACGTGGTAATAAACAGGCAAAGATTGAACAAGGATCTTTCCTAGAAGACAAGGTCCACCGATTTTTATGGCGTCCGCAACTATGTGATCGTTTCCAAGGGCTTCGTTAATTATTGCTTTCCTTAAGGCCAACTCTATCTCGTCCAAGGTGATATTTGGCAGTGATTCCGATCCCGTGTTTACAATACCTTTCTTACTTGAAATTATATCGGGTTCTGAATTTGGATCTAGGTTAGTACTTAGACCTATAGTATATTTGCTATAAATTTTGATTACTTTTGAGCAACGTTTTCGATGGTTTTTAATTCATGCAGAATAAAAATTTTGAGGTTTTAATTGATAAAGTTGACGATAGCTCGTTTAAGGACTCTTGATTATAAATTTTTTTGTCAGATAATCGGAAGGATCAATATTGGGGAATATAAAGGGTGAGGAAGAATTTCCAGTGTAATAGTATAATTTTAAACAGTGATTCGGCTCATGTGTGACCGTGAATTATCATGCTCAAACATTATATTCATCCCATTGACCAGAACGGATTTCTCTTGCCTTAAAACTTGATGAACTAATTTTTGACAATTATTTCTCTTGCCTTAAAACTTGAACTAATTTTTGACAATTAACCTTTGAGGTTTGATTCACTGCTAGCAGTTTGAAATCAACTACCAAGCGCACGGCACTAATTTTTTTAAGTATAATTCTGACTTTGGTAAAGGTTTGGGAGTCTTGCTTTTATCTAACCAGTAGGGAACACTTCTTCAATTTCACGTAAAGCATGCAGTTTTTATCTCTGTTGCAATTGGTTTCAGACATGGTGAACAATTTTGATGTGACAGGAGAGAAATGCAACTTGTAGTTCTCTAATCTTGTTTAGTAGTTTATATGGAACCTACTTTCTAAACTGCGAAAGTTACCAAGCCATAGTCTTCTTCTTGAAGTATCATGCAAGGGCAATTGCGTAGGCGTCCTGATCTTCATATTTCTCTGTTTCTGGCGGCACCACCAGGCAATTCAAAGTCCCGTAGATTAGTCAAATGGCGGTGCAGTTAAGACAAACTCTGATACCCCATTCCCCGCTTTTCTTCGATTTTTCCCTGCAGAACTAGATATCGGTATCCGTAACATTCACTTCGCACTATGTGTCCGAAGTAAGCAGTTTTTCTTTCCTTGACAGACCGGAAAAGTTTACTACCCCAAGCTCCTCTCTCAAAAGAATCTTCTCGTTTCTGACAAGATCCGTCAAATTCGTTAATCTCAAAAGCCTCGATACGAATAATGGCTGCCGATTTGAATATACAAATCTCCCTTCCGTATGGAAGGGCAAACCAGACATAGTGTCTCATCATTCTGTACCTGATATCAAAGTTTAGGCTGCGGTCCGCTAGAATAGTTTGGTAAAGGTTGGTTTTGCTGGTTCTATCCGACATCCGATCTGTATTTTTGGGTCTCATTTATCATCGATTAAACGTACCAAATACTTAAATTTGCCAACACGCTAGAGTTCTTCCCCCTTTATGGTGCATTTGGTATTGGAAAGTGATTTCTGCTGATGGTCATAGGCCAGAATAACTAATTGGAAATGTTTGTTTTTATAATAGCAATTTAATATTGTAGCAACGATTTGTTGGATTAATTGCGAGTTTTGATCTAAAATAGCTTGTGAGGCTTTTTTATCAAAATATTACATAAAAGTTAAACATTGCGTGTGAATGACTTTTTAGTGTTCCGTATGGAACACTGATAAGATCACTTCGGTGTCTGTCCGTCTGTCACACCCGATTTTCTTCTAAATTATTTGACATAGAAAGTTGAAGTTTGGCTTTAATATAGGAATTGATAGCCCCATCAGAGAGAAAGTTAAATTGTGACTTAAAGGGTTAGTTTTGGGGGGTGAAATTGGAAGTGAAAAAATTTTTTTTACCAGGTCATCGGGGGGGTGTCAAATGAAAACTTGTGAAAACACGAGCTCAAAAATATATATAATGTAATGCTTGCGCACACTTTTCTTAGTATTGTTTTTGAAAAATTGACAAAAATCACTGTCTCCCCCTTTTGAAGGTTTTGTGAAGTCATTGATAATTTTATACTTCCGTAACAAACATTTTTATCTTAAAAGTAATCAACACTGCGCAAGTCCGACTTGCACTTGGCTGGTTATTTATTTATTATCCCCTACTTGCCTCAGATTGCTTTTAAAATCAATAATACAGCTTAAGCAGACTAAAACGAAAAAATAAATACAGAAGAAACTAAAGGAAATCAATTAATTTGAACTCATAAAAATAAAAAGTAATGACCCACGAAGTAAAAAAAGATACAAAACAAGGGAGATGGTAGTCATAAACCTTCTTTCACTTAAAGATAAAAACTTTTACTCGATAAATAACATACTTATTAAATTATTTATTTACCATTAACTTTTATTAGAAACTCAAGACTTTGTTACGATTAATTTCATAAATTGGCCAAGGTTTTCATTTTGTTTTATAGTTTTTGGGATATTTTTACAGTAAGTAAATAAGTAAGGTCCAAGATAAATGATGTAGCTGAGAGGGTAAGCCGGTTGAAGTGGAGCTGGGCGAGTCATATCGCAAGACTCTCTAATAATCCATTTACCCACAAAGTAATCAACTGGAGGCCCTGAAACGAGAAAAGAAGTAGAGGACGCCCGCAAACCCGATGGTCTGACGACATTAAAACATTAGTGGAATACAACTGGAAAAACAACGCCTAAAACGGGAGAAGATGAACGTACTTAGGGGAGGCTTATGTCCAACGATGGACGGCATTGCTGATGATGATGATGATGATGAAATAAGTATAATTTAGTAATCACTTTTACAAATAATTAATGCTAAAAATACATGAAGAGAACGTGAAGAACAGTGCTCGATGGTGACCGTGATTTCAGCAGTTCTATTCTTCTGAAACAAAAAAACTAAAGAGACTCTTAATTAGTAGAAATGTCGCTATAGCTGGTACCAGAATAAAAAAAAATCGTGAAAATGTAAAAAATGGTGCTCTATAGAAAATTGAATATCGATTTTTGAACATTTTTTTCACCTTTGAAGGGCTGTAAAAAATACAAAACAAAAAATTTGTAATTCATTGTGGTAGGGGCTTTAGCCAATTTGAAAAAAATGATTTCGAGAAAAACGCGTTTAAATTTTTGTGTACTGATCACACAGAGATCCTTTTACTTACGATCAATCACCTGTTCCAGATCCACAGAGTAAACCTTCTTGTTGCTCCAAAAAATAATGCAGAGCTGATAATCTTCCCTATGTTGTGCTCTTTCTTCTCGAGCGAATTCGGGCGAACACCGCTCCGACCGAATGAGACGAGCGTACATGTACGCGCGGCCCTAGCACTAAGCGCGCCGGATTCCACTTCCTATATATTGCTATAACTTTATGAATATTGTGAATCGAGCTAAATGATTTAACAGAAATATTCTCTATACTAAATAGTTGCCAAATATGCAAAAAAAATTGAATTTTTGAACACTCTAAGCCTGAATACCCCCTTAAATACCTGCAACGAATTTTAAAACTCTCAACAATATTTGGCATAAATTACCATTGATCATTCTCAAAGGTAAGTGTGATTCTTGGTTATGCTCAAAGTTTCAGATGCAACGCGCAGTTGATTGTTGACAGCTATCGTGAGTGTATCGGTGTTACACGTTTCGTAAGAATGAATTAAGCAGAGTATCGTGTAGTGATAAAACTGCTGCCCAGATTGAAATTGAATTGACTAAAGTTTATGCGGACTCTGCACCATCACTCAACACCATTTATTACTCGATAAATGAATTTAAATATGGCCGTACGAGCACTGCAGATGCTGCACGTTCAGGAAACCCGATTGAAGTTTCTTCTGAGGAAATGGTAGATAAAATTGATAGTATCCTGATAGAAATATACAATATTAGGCTTATTAAGACTGCTGAGATGATAGGCGTCGCATATGAACGGGTACATAATATCCTACATGAAGTTCCAAAAATGAAAAAGTTAAATACGCGATGGGTACTGTGTTTGAAAAATTTACAGCGTAATCCAAAGGACTTCTGGAGATGTTTTGTGACTGTAGATGAAACGTGGATCCACCATTACACTCCGGATATAAGAGCGCAGTCAGAAGAGTGGGTAGGAGAAGGTGAAAGTGCACTGAAGAAAGCGAAAGCAGGTTTATTGGCGGGAGAAGTAATGACAACTGTTTTTTGGAACTCACAAAATTATAGCATAGAGAACTAAAGCAGAAGCAATTAAGATTAGAGCGCAAAAAAGTGCTCCTTTACCAGGACAATGCGCCTGCTCATACATCGACCGTTGTAAAGCAAAAGTCCTTGAGCTGGTATTCAAAATACTTCCTCACTCACCTTATTTCCCAGATTTGGCCTCAAGTGATCTTTTTTTGTTTCCTAACCTTAAAAATTGGCTTGGGGTAAACGAGTATTTTGCACAGTTCGAAACAATGTTTTTGTTCTGAGAGAATAAAAAAATTAGAATCTTGCAGGATCAAATGTAATGGGCTTAATGGAGATTACGTTAAATTAATTTTTGTTTTTACAAGAAATGTCATTTACCTTGTTGACTTTTCAATCCACCCTCGAGAATCAATCAAATCTAAATCACTCCGAATTATCAGTCAATATGTCAGTTTTTGCTATTGCCACTGGGACCAGCTATATTTTTTAATTCATATTTCTCACTACTCAGTATATATCACCACTATACCAAACACTTTATTTTTGCACTCGACGTGCGTTTCGCTAACCATGTTAGCGTCATCAGGGGCGATGATTGGCTAAAATTAAACTAGAAATGCTATACTTAGCCTAACATCTGAATTACTCAAGCGGAACTAATTACATGGGCGAGGCCATCGGTTCTGGTCAAGTAACCTGTAGAGGGGATTGTAAGGAATAAGCCCTCTGTCTTTGTTTAAACTACTATTATGTTTTATAATTTCCATACTTTCGTATGCGTTTAACAATCTTCTATCAGATACATTTTTAATTACTCTTAGGTTATCTGTTAATTACTCTTAGGTTATCTGTTACAGTATGATTAGCTTCAAGGGCATATTCGGCCACGCTAGACTTTTCTGTTCTACCATATTTTAAATAGGTTAAATGTTCTTTAAATCATGTTTTAATTGACCTTCTAGTTTGCCCAACATACTTTTTGTCGCAATCATTATAAACTAATTTCATAAATGCCACTTTTGTCACAATTAGGAATCTTGTCTTTGGGATTTCCTAAGATATTCCTTAAATTGTCTGATGACTTATAAATTAAGACGAGGCCTACCTTATTAAATACCTTATTGATGCCTCGGGTATATTTGAGATTACATGGTAAGGAGACATACTTAGTCTTATTTGTTTCACGTGTAAAAATTCTTGAATATTTAACCTGAACTTGTGTCTATTTATTAACCTAATTATTAAGTCATCATCATATGACAAGTATAAAAATTATAAAATGTAAAAGTAGTCTAAATAAAGACAGGGAACCTATTCCTTAGAGTCCCCTCTACTGGTTACTTGACCAGAACTGATGGCCTCGCCCATGTAATTAGTTCTGCTTGAGTAATTCAGATGTAAGGCTAAGAATAAATAGGGTAGATTTGAAGTTTAGTTTTAGACAAGCGGAACTTGACTGATGACACTAACAGGATTAGCCAAACGCGAGTCGAATGCAAAAATAAAGTGTTTGGTGTAGTGGTGATATATACTGAGCAGTGCCATTGTGCCAAAGAATCCATATTCCCAGCATCGTCAAATTTTTTAGTAGTCTGCAAGTTTTTATAGCAATTTTTCTGGTTTTATCAAAAACTTAAGTCTTGACAGGTCATATTATGGTTTTTCTTTATTTATTAACTCTTACCACGCCGATGAACGGTTTTTTTCATCCGTTTATTGATTTCCTAAGAGGGAGAACCTGAGTTCCACAAAAACACTTTACTAATAGGGAATGAAAAGGTTTTTCTTACTTTTTTCGGTAATTTTATAAAATTTGTGATTTTAAATAAATAATTCTATATTAAGTCAACTGAAAATGTTGAAAAACATGCTTGTATAAATTGTAGATATATTTACTTCAATTAATTGGTCTCGTCACAAAGAGGATTTTTGTCTATGTCTCTTAACTCAAGTAATTCAACAACAGTTTTTACAGCATTTTCGTAAGTAATTGCAAGTATCAAGAATTTTTTAAATACAAAATTTGCACAATCATAAGTCTTTGGAGCAAGACCTGAAATACACTAAAATTCTAATACTCTGAATGAACACAATTAACATATGGGACGTTCAACTTCCATTTGAAAATGAACGCTATTCCTTGGATAGTTTACCTTTTTCGGGGAAAATAAATATTTTTTAAAGTGAGCGTATATTTACATTTTTGCAATATAGTCACAACTAATCTAAATTTTGTCTACACGTGTGACACTAGGTTTCATCCGACGAGGTCCTGAATAAAATATATTTCCATTTTCCTAGATCTATGCTCCATGTAAAAGCAAGATTTTTCTAAAAACTTTATAAAAAACTTATTTAATATTTAGTTGCTCATAAAAAGTAACAAGATTTTTGCTTTACTTAGTGAAGTAAAAATTATTTATTTGTTTCTATAATAAAAGTATATATATATATATATATATATATATATATATATATATATATGTTTATATATATATATATATATATATATATATATATATATATATATATATATATATATATATCTATATTTATATAGATGGATCTGGCATCACTTGAAACCAAAAAAAATGGTTTTGTAGTGCTAATAAAAATATGCAAATTTTTTACTTTTTGTAATAATATAGATATTTGTTGGATTGGTGCAAGAATTTATTTCTTAAACACACAATTATTTAATTTTTTACATGAACTTCCACTTCCACTTCCACTTTAGCAGCGCAGAGAACTGTTTTTTCAACAAGGTCCTGTGTCCATTCATAGTACGCTGTGGGAGAGGCTGGATGAGCGATGTGAGGACCAGTAGATTGGAGGTTATTTTGCTAATCCCCGGCCAGCTAGATCTCTGGACTTAACACCGCTCGATTTTTTTTTGGGACTACCTCAAGAACCAAGTTTATGCTCAGAGACCTTTGAGAAATATGGAACGTGCAATAAAGTAATGCGTAAATACATGGCTTGGAATCAACAATAAGTTTTAAAATTCTTCTAGCAATCTGATCAATGTATGAAATAAAAATCTCCTTACGGTCATATTTTTGTTGGTCAAAAACTGACAAAATGAGATTTTTTCCAATCGATTTAAAATGTTTCACACTACCATAAAATGCAATTCTAAATACTTTTTTCGTTTTCATCATTTTAACAGATTAATTTTTTACTTTAGAAAATCAAAATTTCCAGCCAAACAACAAATGACAATTGGCATTGAAAAATTATTTTTTGGGCTTGAAATGATGCAAAAACTATTTATAATTTTACTTTTTCTCTAAATGTAATAATGAAGAAAAATCCCATATGTCACACACTTTCTGTCTGTCATATATATATATATATATATATATATATATATATATATATATATATATATATATATATATATATTACATATACATATATATATATATATATATATATATATATATATATATATATATATATATATATATATATATATATATATATATATATATATATATATATATATATATATATATATATATATATATATATATATATATATATATATATTTATATATGTATATGTATATATATCCGTTCGTCTAATAATGAATTTGCACGAGATTTCACCAAATTGCCAAAATCTCATTTGGCATTTTCAGCCAGCAGCTCTTACTGCTGCTGCCGCTCGAAGCTAACAGATTAACAGTTAATGTTATAAAATTCTGTTACATTAATATATAAAGTTGACTTAATATCATTATTAATTTAATAAAACTAACTGACATACCACGTAAAGTGTATTCTTCTGATTTATCAGTTATCAATACACTCAATGTCTCTATTTTATGTTCAGTTAGAGAAATGATAAATGTCGCACTACATATTTCTTATTATAAATATAGTTAAAGAACTAACTAAACAAATACTTCCAATTTGGTAATAGTTCCACTGATTCTTACCTTAACAGCATTTCGATACTGTAAAAGTAAATATGATTTAATTTATAAGGTCAGTTATAATATATATATATATATATATATATATATATATATATATATATATATATATATATATATATATATATATATATATGTATATGTATATATATATATATATATATATATATATATATATATATATATATATATATATATAGTTTTTATGTAAAGAAATGCATTAAATACATCAGATATCCATTAAAAATCGGTCCTTAGAAATAGAACTTTTTTTTTATTGAAAGTTTTCCTTTGTGAAAAATGTTAACCACCCTGTGATCGAATTTTAAATGGGTGCATTGAGTGCAAGAAGGTCTTTTTTTTTATCAAGAAGTTTCGCCGCGCGATTGTCATTTGACGCTTCCCTCTTTGTCCATTACCTCCCACTCTATAAGTAGTTCCGCTTTTAGTACTATCTTTTTTTTCTTCGAGAAATGCCCTTTGCGTCTATATACCTATTCGCCCCTTAGGCTGGCTACGCCACTGACAACCCTCACTGCTTAATATTGCGATATAGAAAGAAGACACATAATATTAACAATAAATATGATGATAACATAACATTATCTTTTTCGAAAAATAAAACTGCAAAGTGCTTCTCATACGAGGCGGCTGTTATTTAATCAGTTTTGTGACGTATGAACAGCGTGAACTTTAAAAGAAAACAGAGAAATTCTTCTACGTATCCAGTATATGACACTTAAAATAATTTGTTTTTCTTTCTTGTAATGATTATTATATATTATTTTCTAAATGCATATGTGTTTTTATTTTTTAAATTGTTATACTGAACTGTTGCCTTGGAGATCATCAGGAAGAGTTGCTACGTATAAAGTTTAAACTTCGTGTAAGGCTAATACCGATAAGTGGATACCTTATGTGAAATTATAATGAATATTTATGTTGTCTTAATGTGAAAACATATCGATAACTTCATTATATATAGGTAGTAGTTGTTACAGCAATGTAATAATGCTCGTGGCAGCGCTACCACGTTGCCTAAGAGGTACCGTAAAATACAAATATATGTTTCGGTACTTATACAACTTTGACAGATATTACGACATCCTCGCCGATATCCATAGAACATAGAAAAAGGGCAATTCCTTTCAGGCTGGGAGGTAAACGATAAAAAAACAGTGTTGCAAATATGTAGTTTTAAAAATAAGTACTCACTTTGATGTTTTCACGCTCAAGAATAGCCTAATTCATACATTAAAAGTCGATAATTTAAATAATAGGCACTTTATGGTAAGCTACTAATCACAATAACAAGTTGAGCCGGAGAAGGCCTTACGAGATATTTGCAACCAACAACCTAATATTTGTCTCATTATATTATTTCTGTTAAAATTGAAAATAATGAACAAATTGTGTTTTCAGGTTTTCAACTTCCTAAACCCTGCCAAAGACGTATAACATAATATATTCTCCTACCCTCCTCTTTCTCGTTAACCCTATATATTTTTGACCTTAAACACCAGGGGTACAAGTATGAAATGCGGATTTTTTTTCTAAAAAAACATGTTAAATTCGGAAGAATGATAAAAAGTGCTTTATTCAAAGTATGCTCCATTGCTTGTTATACATTTTTCCCATCTTTCGGGCAATTTGTGAATATCACGCCAGTACAAATCTTCTCTTTTTGCTGCAAACCATTCATCGAGCCATTTTTTCACATCTTCGTACGAACCAAAGAGCTGCTCAGCAAGTGCGTGACCCATCGATGCAAACAAATATTAATCGGAAGGAGCTAAGTCTGGTGACTAGTCGCATGGGGTAGAACTTCCCAGCTGAGTAATTCCAACGTGTCGCGAACTGGTTTTGCCGTATGTGATGAAGCATTGTCATGAAGAAAAATGACTTTGTGTTGCCTCTTTCGGTATTTGGCCCTTTTTCAAGCAGCGAACGATTCAAATCGGTCAATTGTTGTTGGTAACGTTTAGTATTAACCGTTTCCCCAGGTTTTAACAGGTCATAATAGACCACGCCCCTTTTGTCCCACCAAACACAGAGCATCGTCTTGCTGCCAAAGCGATTCGGTCTTGCGGTCGATGTGGATGGTGCGCCTGGATCTACCCATGATTTTTTGGGCTTGGGATTCTCAAAATAAATCCACTTTTTATCTCCTGTAACTATACGATGCAAAAACGACTTCCTTTTGTACCGAGCGAGCAAAATGTCACACGTGTTTTTGCGCTTTTCCATTTGCCTGTCGTTCAACCCTTGTGGTACCCATCTACCGGTCTTCTGAATCTTTCTCATCTCTCGTAGCCGATTGGAAACAGCTTGTTGACTAACGCCCAATTGCTCAGCGAGTTGTTTTTGTGTTTGCGAATCATCTTCGTCCAACAATGCTTGCAATTCCACGTCTTCGTATTTTTTTGGCGGTTTTCCACATTCCTTGTCTGCAACATCGAAGTCACCACTTTGGAAACGCCGAAACAATCGTTCACACATATCTTGCGATGGAGCATGTTTACCATAAGCTTCTCGAAGTAATCGGTATGAATCAACAGCAGTTTTTTTCAAATGAAAACCAAAAATTAATGCTGTCCGCGAATGCTCTTTGTTCGGTATAAATTTCGACATATTGAACACAACAACCCAACACTATACACACACTTTTCCAGTTTATCACTCGTGCGAGTCTGACACTTGTTGATGACACAACAAAATGGCGCAGTGTCAAATCTTTATAGCACAAACTGTATTGGTGCACCATCTGTTGTCTGAAATCCGTATTTCATACTTGTACACCTGATAATCAAAAATAATAAAAATAATATGGAATTTTTAGATTCCCTGTCTTCAAGAACCTTAAAAATGCTATTCAGTTCGATATGTACCATTTAACATCTCAACTTATTAACCCTATATCTCAACTTATCAACCCTATATCTCTTGGATAACAAATCATTGAAAAAATGAATATATATTGTAATTGTCAAAACTCTTAACTCTAAGAACCCTGAAAAGGGCATACACGACGATATGTATGAGGCAACTCTTATAACATCCTTCCACCTATTTAACATCATATATAAGACTATCAATAATTATGTGCAAAATTTGTTCATTATCTCAATAAAAAGCCAAGGAAATTCTCATAATGATATTGAATATATACAAATTTATTTACTGCTACCCTTTTTCCCATCTGTTCTTAAGGCTATATAGCTCAAAAACTATAATTTTCAACCACATGTCAAATATTATGCGTGTACCAAAATTAAAGTCGATACTTCATTTCATTTGAGAGTTATCGTGCCAACGAATCGATAGGTAGACAGACAGACCGGCACATAAACATGTCCGATACGGACGTAGGCGACCTTATCGCCTTTGCCTGTGGTTGGTGCCGTTTTTAAGTGTTTCCATAGACAAGGAGGGCTTACAGTTTAATGCCGGTTCCGAGCGGCGAAAGTGAGAGGGTTTTACTAGGCATGATACTACGGGTGGTTTGCCATTGCATTCCGAGAGAGAGGCGACCGTCACGTTGCAAATTTTATTTTTATTTTAGTATTTATTTATCTTTTTTCTATTATTATTTTCCGGGCCGAGATACGAACACAGATTGCTGGCGTAAAAAGCTGACAACTTAACCACTACGCTTTTTTCGCCTCTAGAGAGAGAGGTAGACCAACTGACGGAAATAGGATACTGTTTTTTGTGATTTAGAGACTCATGAAACGTGAAAAAAATTGCAAAAATCTCGGCGGCTAAATTTTTGCGAACAAAATACTTTAGCAAGGAAAATAATAATAAATAAAAACAGGTCAACAATAAATTATTGTTCTAGTAAAATTTTCTCCTTTAAAAATTCTCTAATGCGTTAATCATTTTTTGTGTGCTGTGCTTTTAAAGCAAGCTATAAAACTTTTTTAAATGGCACTTACCTAAAATTCGCAATAATTAATCAATTTTACAAGAAAAGCGTCAAATTCACTAATGCCGATGCCTATTCGCTGCTATTAATAAAAGTCGTCCTTAGTCCTTATACGAGCAATTTAGTTTGCATGCACGAAAAATTTAAAGCTTTGCCATTATCATGAAAAGCAATTTATAATTTTGAAACTCAATTTCCTGTCAAAACTGAATAAATGCATCTTCCGCAAAAATAAGAAAAAAATCATTGGCAGTCTCGATCGATTTAAGTGCGCCGCAATATACAAAACAGTAGCGCCGACGTTAATTTTGATTTTATTTCTTAAAACAGGTTTGGTCCTACCACGGCGCCTATTTTGCATTACGGTAAAGTGAACCTTCCCCAAGAGAAGCACGTAGTAGTAATAGTAATAGCAGTATAATTGGGGCACCTGCGCCTAATTAATGGACCAAAGTGACCTTTTTTGCTGGTTCCATTTTTACGTTTTAGGACCATGGGATTCCAATCATATTATGGCAGATGATATTTTCAGTCAGTTATTTTAGTTTCTTTTTCTACAGTTCTTATTTACCAATAACCTATATGAAGAAGTTACTCTACCTATAAATGTATTCTGCGCAAGTGTGTTTTTATCGGGGGGCAGCTCTCGATTCATTCAGCCCGGTTTAGATATGCGACACACTCTAGAGCAGGGGTGCTCAAACGGTCGATCGCGATCGACAAGTCGATCGCGAGTGCTTTTTGAGTCGATCTCGAGAAAAAAATTCCGATATAGAACTATTCACAGATTTTGTTTTAGGTAACTAAAACAAAATGTAATGAATAAACTACTAAAATTTATTCGATCCACAATTAGACCAGAATAACCCCCTCATCACTTTCTTTTATCGTAATAACCCCCTGCTAGCGGCAAAAGGCGGCTTTATCAAAGGAACGCGCGGTACTTGTCAAAGAAAAGCCGCGTTTTTGATTCCCGCCGATTTTTCTAGAAACTTCGGGCGGCGTGTTTGACGAGAACATTCGAGACTTCGTTCGCGCCGATATAAATGTTGCGCCTGCAGGAATAGGAGTCGGTCTGAGTTGTAACTCGACAACGATACAAAGTTTATTAATAAATAGTCCAAAATTAGTGCGGCGAAGAAAAGTAAAACTTATAATTTTAATAACGATTGGGAGGAAGAATTTTTCTTTTGTATGGTCAAGGATAAGTACATTTGTCTCAGTTGCCGTGCGTCAGTTGCAATACCTAAACGTGGGAACTTAGAGAGGCATCATAAAACGGTTCATAAAAACTATGAAAAGGATTTTCCGTCACAGAGTGAATTAAGAAAACGAAAAGTACGTGATTTGATAACTTGTTTGAAAAAAGAACAAACCATGTTCACAAGACCAGCCAAACAATCAAAAGCTGCAACGATCGCGTCATTTAAAATATCTCATATATTGGCGAAACACAAGAAACCATTTGATGATGGATTGGTTGTGAAGGAAGCATTTATTGAAGCGGGAGAGACTTTATTTGGAGATTTTTAAAAATAAAACAGAGATTATATCTGCTATTAGAGAACTTCAGTTATCTCGTCCGACTGTCACAAGGCGTGTTGAAGTCATGAGTCAGGACATGGCAGATAAATTAAAACATGATATCATGTAATGTACAAACTTTTCTTTACAGTTCGACGAATCCACCGATATGACAGACACTGCCCAGCTGTGTATTTTTATTCGAATGGTATTCAAGGACATGTCGGCTAAGGAAGAGTTTTTGACAATGATTCCTCTGAAAGGAAAGACCCGTGGCGAAGATATATATGACGTTTTCTTCAATTTTGTAACAAACTACAAGCTACTAATATATAAACTAGTGTGCATTACAACCGATGGAGCACCAGCAATGACTGGAAACGAAAACGGTTTTGTGGCATTGTGTCGAGCTAATGATGATTTTCCTTCATTTTTTTCCTTCCATTGCATTATACATCAACAAGTTTTGTTTTCAAAAGTTCTAAACATGGAGGAAATTATGGACATTGCAATAAAAATTGTGAATTCTATCCGTGCACGTAGCTTGCAACAACGGCTCTTTAAATTGCAGTTGAAAGATAGTGAGTCAGCTGAACACACTGATTTGGTTCTTCACACGGACGTCAGGTGGTTGAGTCGCGGAAAATTCCTAGAAAGGTTTCAAGAATTATTGCCCGAAATAACAGCTTTTCTGGACGAAAGAGGTGATGACACTCAGATGCTGAAAAACGGAAAATGGCTGACTGATTTGGCATTTTTGACAGACATCACAATGCACTTAAACACCATTGATTTGGAGCTTCAAGGTAAAGGAAAAACTATTATTGAGATGAATAGCGCAATAAACGCATTCAAAAGTAAATTGCAACTTATGATAGATCAACTGAAAAGAAAGGATCCGTCTTTGAAAGCAAGGATTCCTCAGTTGAATTATGCTATTTATGAGGCAGAATTATCAAATATTTTGGGCCAATTCGAAATACGTTTTTATGATTTCAGTAAATTGGCAAATATCACATAATTTACGAGTTGTCCTTTTTCGTGTAAAAACATTGAGGAATTAGCTACTGAAATAGCAAGTCAGTTTAACATGGACTCATGTTCTGTTGAAAATGAGTTAGTGCAGATTATATCAGATATACATCTCACAGCCACAGCATCTGATACAAAATTCTGGTGTTTTATATCGGAAGATAAATATCCGAAACTAAGGCAAATCGCCCTTCAACTGACGGCAATGTTTGGGTCAACTTACTTGTGCGAGTCTGCATTTTCTGAAATGAAGATAATTAAGTCAAAATATTGCAGTCGACTAACTGACGAACATATGTCATCATGCTTGCGATTAGCACTCGGTAATTACGTACCATCTTATGAAAAGTATGCTGAGGACATGCAGTGCCACGCTTCAACATCCAAAGTCACTCTTTAGTTAAGTTTAGACACTAGAACTCGTTTGTTTTGTAAGAACCAATAAACTCGCAATTTTGAATAATTATGAGTTTTTTCATTGACATTTTAGAGCAGACCTACACTTACCTTGACTAAAAAAATGCATATTGTGCGGAAAACTAATATCTATGCCACGATACACCCTACCTAGACAACAATCCTGCATCACACTTACTTGCAGCCTCTCAGAGTCGATCGATCATAGTCTAACAATATTGAGGTAGATCGCCAGCAGTTCAAGTTTGAGCACCCCTGCTCTAGAGCAAGAAGGACACTATCTACATTGGCAATCTCTTCTGGTCGAAGCGACTCCGCAGCTAAAATATGTCCTATGTAATTATACGCTTTTAACAGCTATAGCTAGGCTCGAAGTGTGTTAGCACCATCAGGAGCGATGACCGACTTAGCAGTCAATTATCGCTCCTGACGAATGCAAAAATAAAGTGCTTGGTGTAGTGGTGATAACTGTTATGTAGGGTGATAGTGTCAAAGATCCTAAAGTTCCAACACTGTAAAAATTTAAAACTCAATTTTAATTCAAGAAATATATCTTCGGCCTTAAATTTTATCATAAAGCAGTGATGTTTAGCAAAGCACGTCTCTAAAAGAAATTAAAGCAAGTATTCATAAGAAAATCCTGAAAATATAAAATAAAACTCAAGCTTATGAGGATTTATTTTCAGGCGTATGAAAAGGTGTTAGGTGTGATGTTTCGCATTAAAGAGATTTTTATTTTGGTTTTATTAAAGGCGCCATATGTTACGATGCAGTCCAATGATGTGCGTAAAACCATTAAAAAAATGTTTGTATGTCAATGTAATGGAATCAAAAGTTGTCACTGAAAATTATAAAATTAATACAGACACGTACAAGAAATAATCCTTTTGACAGGAAATTGTTGTTAGAAAATGACATGTCGAACTTCTTTTACTAGTATCAGATCACTCAATAAGTTTTGAAAGCCCATGAAGCATCACTTGAATCAAATATTAAACACCATTCTGAAGTTTCATCTGTCATATGAACGCACCCTAAATTTCAAGTCGATCTGTCAAGTCATTCATTGTTTATCAGTTGGTTCAAGTAGACGTGTTTGAGTATTTTTTAAAAATGGAAAAAATCGAATATCGTGCAGTGATAAGATTCTTTGCTTTGAATGATTTGTCGGCAACTGAAATCCATGCAAAGTTAGCCAAAGTATTAAAGAAGTCTGCTCCTTTATTTCCAACTGTTCATAGATAGACTCTACAGTTTAAACGTCGTCGTACAAGTGGCAATGATGATCCACGTTCAAGACGTGACAAGATATGGTAATGAAAGACAGTCGATTTAGTTGAGGCTATAGGCATCTCACATGGATCAGTATATGTGATATTAACTAATATTTTGGGTATGAGAAAGCTATTCACAAGATGGGTGCCGCATTTGCCAACATCGGAACAAAATCGCACTTTCTAAACTACGTTTGGCTCGTTTCACAAAGGATAAAACTGATTTTAGGCATCAATTTGTAACTATGGATGAGACTTGGGTTTACCAGCATGATCCTGAATTGCGACAACAAACCATATAGTGGACTGAGCCCGTTCAGCTCCAAAGCAGCCAAAATGGTCAAAGTCGTCCAAAAAATTATGGCATCAGTTTTCTGGGTTGCAAAAGGAATTTTGTTAATAATTACCTTCAAATCGGTAAATCAATTACAGGGGAATATTATTGTAGCCTTCTGGACTAGTTGGATGAGAAAATTCGTGAGAAAAGGTTCTGTTTACAGAAGAAAAAATTATCTTTCATCATGACAATACGGCTGCGCGCAGAGGTGCTTTGGCAACGGCACACTATTCGCCAGATCTGGCTCTGTCTAACTCCTGTATGTTCCTAAACCTCAAAAGATTTCTACGTGGGAAGCGCTTTTCAATAAGTGATGAGGTGATCGCATCCGTAGATGAGTATATAAATATATTTCGACTCGTGAATTCATTTTGTCTCGTTTCCGCTTTCAAAACTTATTGACTGACCTTATATTACGAACGGGTCAGCAGATTTTTTTTATAATTTATTTACATAGAGTCCTTCCTATGAGTAAAAAGTATTTGTGTCGTGCGTTTTTTTTTTTTTTTTTGTCTACTGTAATTAAATATTATTTATAATTGATCAATTATTTTATTGAAATGTTTTTCAATTCGAAGTATCTGCTAATATTATTTATATGTTTATTGATTTGTATGAGGGTGGATTGATAAGTCTGATAAATTTCTACGAAATGGTAGGAAATTTTGTTAAGCGACATGACTGATTAAAATAAGTAAAGACGGTGGAACGGAAAAAGAAGTGGACAGAATAAGTAATAGCCCACTCATCAGACATGAAAATGTAGTAAAATTGCACATAAATTTAAATAACTTAGATTTTTGGCCAGAGAGGTTCACTGCTAGCCAAATAATATATGTAAAAAAGTTTGCAGCTTTCGAGGCATGGCCGGCTGAAAAATGGGGTCCGAAAGGGCCCCATTTTGGGTCTATGAAGCATATCTGGAAAAATATTATATGGATAAACTATAGATCAAACGATTCTGCACAGGGCCACTTGATATTTTCTTGCAAAATGCACCGTTTTTGAGAAAATCGCGATCCGAAAAATGCAATAAACGCATATTTTGAGAGTTAAACTAAATTTTTTTGAAAATACCGATAAATTTTTTAAAGAATTCTTATACAATGAATTCTTCAGTACAGTATCAAAGAAGCAGCGTATAAATTAACATAAGATCATATGAATTTGTTATTAAATTTTAACTTTACCTTAAGATAATTCGAAAAATTTATACATACAGAAAAACATGGAGCAAGATGGAATTAGATGAAAAAAATAATACAAAAAAATGCATATGTTACATAAAAAAAATATAATTTGTTTAATATATGTTATTGAAAACTATATATTCAAAATTTTACTTAAATTTCATGTATGCCAGAAACTTCTGATTCCAGAAATTCTTCCCAATCTTCCTCTTCTGCAATTGGTTGTTGAAAGAGTCAGAGGCTCGTGCAAGACACAATAAATTAATCTTCTCTCCCTATTCTTCAGTAACACAATCACTGTACCATCAATACCAAATTTAGAAAAAACAGCAGTACACTTTACAAAAAATTACCTGAAAATAGTCGTTATTTCATAAAATATAGCCAGAATTACAGCTGCTCCGAAATTATATCCTCCTGCACGTGCCGTTGTTAAATATTAGATGTCAGTTCAGTGATGTAGTGGTGCTGCAGACCGCAAAAAATCGATGTCGGAATTTTGTTCGTCTGGACCCCACAAAACGATTCCCCTTTCCAGATATTGAGATAGCCGAAATTTGAGCTCGATTAAACGACGTTAACCCGTGCCACTCGTCGCTCGAAGTTTGAAAAAATCCAAATTTTTGGCAAAAAAGCTGACATATGGAGCCATAACTCCAGAACGGTAAATAATAGAAACACGCTTAATATCTCAAAAGAAAGCTAATGTTGTTCTTCAAAATTATATTCTATACATAATTGTTGTTATTTTAAGTCAAACCGAGTTACAACAGCCTTTAGCCCCAAAAACGTGACCTGGTACCAGTAGGAGCCAGTTTGGGAGTATTCTAAGAATTTTACGGGTTTTTACATAATGTGTCTCGGAATTAACATTTTTTTGTTAAAAAGTATTTTGGAACTCAATTTTCAAACATAAAGAGCCTTTTGTTCAAATTTAATCTTTTATTATATGGGGATTACCTGACTAGTTTACCAAAGAAAGACCCGTTTGACAGGTAAAAAAAGAGGGTGAATCTAATTTCTATTTTAGGGATGGTGATTTTACTTCAGCGTACAACCGACCTTTTATTTTTTTTCAGTTTAGTTTCTAAAGTGCCTTTGAGCTGGTTAGATCGAACAATTATCTAGTGAAGATATTTTAAGACACTGAAGAGGAGAGAATCTACCAGGAACTTGAGAGCTTGGAGGAAATGGACATCCCTGAAGAAGCTGCAGAAGATCCAGGACCATCTGAGAGCAAGAGGATGAAAGTTTCATTTGCAAGGGGCGTTAAAGAGATTTTAAACATGAAATTGTCCATTTTATTAGATCGATGTAAGGTATCCGACAGAAATGCCACGAGAATTTTAATAACTACTCTAGAAGCACTAAACCTTGACCCTTTTGAGTACAAAGTCTCGAAAACTTTATTACGTGATAGATGGCAAATGTTCAGAGAACAATATAATAAAAAAAAATTTGATAAAGTAAACATTCCTGAAAAAGAGCCCGTGGTTGTCCATTGGGACGGTAAACTTTTACCGGGTGTTTTAAAAAATGAACAATGTGAGCGAATAGCTATAGCTATTTCATATGGCGAAAAGGAACAGCTGCTGGGAGTTCCTGTAACAGCAAACAGCTCTGGAGAGGAGCAAGCCGTAGCCGTATATGAATGCCTACATGAATGGGGTCTTCTCAACACCGTCAAGGCGATGTGCTTCGACACTACAGCATCCAGCACGGGAAGACTCAAAGGAGTATGCGTCATATTGGAGCAAATGTTAGGAAGAGAATTGTTATACCTAGCTTGCCGTCACCATATCTTGGAAATTCTGTTAAGAGGCGCATTCGACACAAAAATGGGATCAACCACTGGACCTCAGCCAGACATTTTCAAGAGATTCCTTACTGCGTGGCCCAAGATAGACAAAGGAAAATACGACACAGGTATCAGTGATAATCTAATACAAAAGCAGCTAACTCCAGAAGTAATTGCAAATCTTACTGCTGAATTCGAGACCAAATTAACTGAGAGCCACCTCAGAGATGACTACAAGGAGCTATTGCAGTTGGTTCTTGTATTTGTTGGATCACTAGACGGCAATGTTGTGGGTTTTAGAACTCCAGGAATCATTCATCACGCTAGGTGGATGGCAAAGGCTATTTACTGCTTAAAACTGTTCATTTTTCGTCGTCAATTTAAGATGTCTAAAGAAGAAGAAAGTTCTGTGCGTGCCATTTCTGTTTTCCTAGTTAAAATTTATTGTAAAGCTTGGTTCATTCAATGCTCCAAAAGCTCATCTTGCACCAAAGCAAGATTTAGGTATTTTGCATAGTCTGTTAGACTATAAAGAATGTGACAACGACATTGCAGAAATAGCCCTGACCAAATTTTCGAACCATTTGTGGTATTTGAATGCAAAGTTGGTGGGATTATCGTTTTTTGATCCCACCATTACAGACGATGAAAAGTTGTTAATGGCTAATAAATTGCTCAGTAGCACAGATGAACCATAACAGCACGCTAGGGTTGTAAATCCAAAAGTTAGGAAAGAAAACTTAAAAGAGGTAGTTGATGGAGGATTGGTAAATTTACTTACCAAAGAAACGTTTACATTCTTTGACCAATTTAATATAAAAACAGATTTCCTAAGACAACATCCAAACACCTGGCCTCAAAATAATGACTTCCAAGAAGGATTGAAAATTGTCAAAACATTAAAAGTAGTTAATGATATGGCTGAGCGTGGTGTTAAATTAATAACCGACTTTAACGACCTTCTGACAAAAGATGAAGACCAAAAGCAATATGTCCTGCAAGTTGTAAGTAAATGCCGAGCATTATATCCTGACGTTTCAAAAACTACTTTAACAAAAGCTCTAGAATAGATTAGATAACTATGTAAAATTATCAACTCATGTAGGTACTACGTCTGTATCTTTTCTGTGTCTGTTTTGTATGTACATATTATATAACTAATTTTTATATTTTAAAATAAAAAATGTCATTAGACTTATCAGTATTACTTGTTTTTTTATTATATTTCTACTTTAAACTCAAAAATATACCAAAAAAAGCAAAATTTATCACTTAATAACAAAATATACGAAGTATGCTCCTAGTGGTACCAGGTCACGTTTTTGGGGCTAAAGGCTGTTGTAACTCGGTTTGACTTAAAATAATAACAATTACGTATAGAATATAAATTTTGAAGAACAACATTAGCTTTCTTTTGAAATATTAAGCGTGTTTCTATTATTTACCGTTCTGGAGTTATGGCTCCATATGTCAGCTTTTTGGCCAAAAATTTGGATTTTTTCAAACTTTGAGCGACGAGCGGCACGGGTTAACGTCGTTTAATCGAGCTCAAATTTCGGCTATCTCAATATCTGGAAAGGGGAATCGTTTTGTGGGGTCCAGACTATCTGGGATTGTTAGCTTAAAGCATTTACTTCCTTCTCCAATTTTAACTCGATCTCAAAAGTGTCAAATTAATGGATATCTTATAATTACAAATAAAACAGGCCAATTCAAAGAGTTAAACAAAAAGGAAAAATCAATGTAAAAATGTTATGAAATTGTACTTCTGAAGTGATTTTCTTGAAGAGAAATGTTTAATATTTACGAAAAAACATACGGTACTTATTTTGAACATTTCTAAGATAGTTCGAATACAAAAATTACCTAACCCTAAAAAATAGCAAAACAACACATTTCTTTATTTTCAATGCATTTAAAATCAGGATATCAGGGAGTGAAATGTGTATTTCTAAATAAAAAAGAAATATGTATATGAAGAAGAAAATGTCTGGAGGGTTTTTTGATTAGATTAAATTTACGGAATATATTAATATATAAAAATACAAGCGTCCCTGTTAAAAAAGTTTTCCTTTCAAATGCATTTCCTAATCTCAATTTGAAAAAAAAACAGAATTTCATGAATGCATCAGAAAGGTTAAACTTTCCCCTTCAAAACACTTTTTTTTCTTTTTTAGTATGATTATTTTTAAGGAATTTATGGCAGTTTTCAGGGCGCGATGCGGGTAAAAATTTCAGAATTTCGCTTGGTGCGCGTTTTAAATTATGATTTTCTCGAAAACGCTGCATTTAACAGGAAAATATTAAGATGCCTTTTTTGTGTAGAATCGCGTGATCTATATTTTTTTCCAATTTTCACAAATTGTGCATATTCTTCGAGATATTCTTGAAAGAACCAAAATGGGACCCTTCGGACTCCATTTTTCTGCCCTGCATGCCCCGATTGCTGCAAACTTTTTTATATAAGACGTAGGCCGATAAGTTTTTGGTCTAGCTACTTAAAACACATTTTTTTTTGCAAAATTCGACTTTACTCATCAACACAGTCTCCTTCAAGAGAGATGCAATCAGTCCAATGCTTTTCTAATATTTCTGTATCTTTTTTATAAAAGGATTTGTCTTTGCCTTCAAAATAGGCCTCAGTTTCGGCGATAACTTCTTTTTTGGTGCAAAATCTCTTTACCGCGAGCATTTTTTTGAGGTCTGCGAATCGCTGGGGACCCAATCTGGAGAATAAGGTGGATGAAGAAGCAATTCGAATTCCAGTTCATGCAATTTTGCATACATGCATCGTAACCATTGACTTGTGACATGGTGCATTGTCTTGGTGAAAGAACATTTTTTTCTGGTTCATCTGGGGCCGTTTCTTTGCGATATTCGCTATTGTTGGTTTTTGCCTTCTTAGCATAGAGGCCACAAACTTCCCAGTCGACTGCTGTGTTTTTTGTCGCTTCTGGCGACTTTCACCGGCTACTGTCGATTAAGCTGACTACTGATTTGATTCCTATGTGTAGTGGTGGATCCATGTTTTATCCATTGTCACTATCGCATGAAAAAAATCTTTTTATTGCGCTTAAACAGGTCCAAACAGCGCTCAGAATCATGAACACGTTGTTGTTTTTGGTTCACTTTGAGCAAACGCGCTTAGAATCATCAACACGTTGTTGTTTTTGATCCACTGTGAGCAAACACGCGAACAGAGCTTTCTCATGCCCACATATTCATGCAAAATATGACCAAGAGGTTCTTTTGATATCCTTAGGGTGTTAGCTATCTCACGCAATTTTACTTTACGGTCATCCAGAACAGTTTTGTGGATTTTTTTGACCTCTTCCGGTTTAACCATCTCATTTGTGCGTCGAGAGCGTTCAGCCTGTACGATGGCGTTTAGCTTCAGCGTACCAGTAAATGATGAGTGATTTTCCAGCGGCTGAGACCCTGTCACACTTATCAAGCCATTGCTTTGCTTGAACGGCATTTTCCCCATCAAAAAATGGTGTTTAATCAACACAGCAAATTCGATTTTTTCCACTGTTTTGAAAATATCAAAAGTAGCGTTACTAAAACTACTAACTTGGAAACTAATCGTCGAAATATCATGAAATTTTGACACGTATCGTTTGAAGGTTGGTATTTCCTAAAAATCATATGATTTTTTGAAAAGGGCGACATCTATGTGTCAGACCAAAAACTTTTCAGCCTACGTGTTGTGTTATTTGGCTGGCAATGAACCTTTCTGACCAAAAATCTAACTTATTTAAATTTATGTGTTGTTCAATTTCCAAGCGACTGAATTGTAAAGGAAGGGCGGTCATGGGTCACAGAAGAAAAGCACCCATTTATAATGCAGTATTTAAGAGCATAGTGTTATACGGTTGTGACATTTGGCAACTGATGAAACGATTGGAACAGAGACGAATGGCAGTCGAAATAGATTACTGGCGGAGATCGGCGTAAGTTTTTTTTTTTTAGTGGTCTAGCACACGTGCTGCAGGGAAGTCCCTAAAGCGCTCCAGGAGCGGCACGAGTGCGGAAAAAAAAGCGATTCACGTTGTTCTTGAATCGCTGTAAATTGTACTCGGTGGGAAACACAGCGCTGGGCAAATTATTCCAAAGGGATGACGTTCTCCATATAAAAGATTGCTTGAAAAGCGTTGTACGCGGAGTAACAAGCTGAACCACCTCATACGGATGCGAAGCGACGTGTATTTCTAACATGAACTGCTTTGGGAGGAATTAAGCGGGCTACATCCTTCGAACACTTTTCATGAAAATACTTGTAGAACAGACTCAAGTCGCCAACCGTTCTTCGATGTTCCAGCGAATCAAGGCCGCCGGTCAATTCCGGGTCCCCAATCAGACGGACCGCTCTTCTCTGAACAGAATCCAACAAATGCAGTGTATGTTTGGGAGCGGAGCCCCAAACGTGGGAGCAGTATTCCATAGTTGGTCGAATTTGGGCTTTGTAAAGAATTAACAGTTGCTGTGGGGTGTAAAGCTTTCTGGTTCTAAATAATATTCCCAACTTTTGAGAAGCTCTCCTTGCTATGCCTGCAACATGTTCATGCCAAGACATATTTGCTCCCAAACTAACGCCCAACAAATTGAGCGACGATGCTAGGGGAATGGAGTGCCCCGACATAACTATGTCGGGTTCAGCAACGTTAACTTTTTTAGAAAAAACTGCCGCTTGGGTTTTTGTAGCGTTAAATTCCACTTGGTTACTGTCACCCCAAGATAGAATTTCTTCCAGGTCTTTGTTAAGTTGAACGACCTCCTGCTGTCTGCGGATATTCGCCTGAGCAGCCGATGTCCGAGCGTTCAAGGTGAATGAAGAGACAAGCGTACTGTCATCTGCAAAGCTATAGATTGGATTCCCGGTCTTTTCCAGCAGATCGTTAATGTAAATGAGAAAGAGAGTAGGAGAGAGTATGGAGCCCTGGGGCACACCAGCGTTGATAGTGAGGGTGTTAGAAAGAAATCCGTCGACCGCCACTCGTAAAGAACGCTCTCTGAGGAAACATGAGAGCCACAAACAGAACCTTTCAGACATACCATAAGAGCGCAACTTGGCCAACAGTCCATCGTGCCAAACACGGTCGAATGCCTTGGATATGTCAAGAGCAACCGCTCGAGACTCTCCAAAGTGTTCAATTGCGTTGTTCCAAACATGTGTTACATAAGTCAGAAGATCTCCTGTTGATCTATGTTTACGAAAACCATATTGGTGATCGCTAATAATATTGAATCGTTCAAGATATTTTAGAAGATGCTCATTGATAACCTTTTCCATGACTTTCGATATTATTGAAAGCAATGCAACTGGTCGGTAGTTATTTGGCAAGGTCTTCTTACCTTTTTTAAGTATCGGCTGAACCGTGGCACATTTCCAGCAGGACGGAAATATTCCCTTTCTGTAGGATAGGTTAAAAAGTCTACAGAAAACTGGTGTTAGTTCCCTTGCACAGTTTTTAAGAACTATGGCAGGTATTCCGTCAGCGCCAGAAGCCTTCTTGGTGTCTAGCTTCATTAAAATACGCTTTATGATGCGCTGTCTAAAGACAACATCGGGCATCCTTGACTGCAATATGGGAATAGTAGGTGGTGTTTTTCCTTGGAAATCGACAGTAGAATGTGAAGCAAAGAGTTCAGCCAACAAGTTCGCTCTCTCAACAGGTGTGGTTGCAATGGAATTATCTGGCCGTGTGAGTGGTGGTATGGTGGATTTGGTAAAATTTTGACTAACTGCCTTAGCGACTGCCCAAAAGGACCTGGAATTGTTGGGACAAGCGAGAAGTTTGTTTCTAATTCATTGATTGTGTGCCTCCTTGGTTTCGTCGATAATTCCCTTGCATCTGTTCCGGGCATGAACAAAGATGTTTCGATTTACGGTGTTTGGATTTTCACGCCATTGTCGGTAGGCAATATGTTTAGAAGCAACAGCTTCTTTGCATTTTCGGTCGAACCAAGGCTTGCCGTTGGAGGAGCATTTCTTCGAAAAAGGGATGTAAGCTTCCATACCAGCCAAAATGACATCGGAGACCTCCCTGGCGCAGTCAGATGGGTTATCGGATCGAAAACAAACGTCCATCCAAGGGAAAGTTCGAAAGTATTCCATGAGATCTTCCCATTTAGCAGATTTGTAGTGCCAAATCTTGCGCGGCCTAGGCGCCTCTCTGTCACTGATTGGCAGGATACTCGATGTCGAAAGCAGTTTATGGTCGGAAGAACCTAACGGCGGATTTACGGTGACCGTGTAAATCTCCGGATTGGTCGTTAAAAACAGATCAAGAAGACTGGCGAACTCCCCGTCTCGATTAGGGATCCGTATTGGTTCGTCAATAAGCTGAGTTAAGCCACAACTGATTGAGAATGATTCAGCTTCACGACCTTGTTCGTCGGTAATATTTAAATATTTGAGCCAGTTGATATTGTGGACATTAAAGTCGCCCAGGATGGCAATTTCGGCACTTGGATAGTTACTTTGTAAATGATCGATGGTGTCTGCAAGAGAAGCGAAAAGTGTTCGAAAATTGGTATCACTTGGTGGTCGATACAGGATACAGATAAACCTTGTGGTTTGTTGAGTTGTTATTTTTAACCACATAACATCAAAGTTTGGGGGCTCCAGAGCTTCTTCTCGTTGACAAGAGAGGTCGCTTCTGACAAAAAGACATATTCCAAAGTTACGCCTAAATCGGGAATAGAAGTCGTACCCAGGATAAAGATAGTTAACCGTGCTGGTCGATGGACTGACCTTGGTTTCACATAGAGCGAGTACATGAGGTTTATCTGATTGCAGGTGTTGATGCACTGAATTTATGTTCGAGTTTATACCTCGTATGTTGCAAAAATCTATCTTAAAATTATGAAGTCTGCAAGTCGACGCCTCCGAACCAGCCCCCACCCGGAGATCCGAACAGGGGGCCATTACACCTCCGGAACTTCTTGCATCCAGGCGCCTCATCATGCTCTTTGGTCCCACAGTAGTTAATGTGGAATTTTCCTGTTCTGTCACATGTTTATCTTTGCCTTCTTTGGCTTTGATCCAGGGGGTGTTATTATTGGGTAGTTTGGGTTCTGACCAGATACTTTTCCAATGATCTGTGAGTTCTTGTTTGTTTGGTGGTTCGGTCACTGCTGTCTGTTTGCTGTGCATAGTTTTCCGGTAGAACTGTGTTTGGCTTCTTCGGAAGAGGTTGTTGGTATCTTTCCTCTCGTTTGGTTCTTTGTATCTACGAAGTCTTGCGGCATATACGGATAATTTTTGTTTCAGAGTATCCAGGATTTCTGGCAGTGTTCTGTTGGGAAACCCGGACCTGATCTTGTTTATACTCTGTGTGACTCGTTTGGACACGTTCCCGTTGATAAACTGGGTAAGGTGTCCCAGATATCTCCTGATGTTGTTGATTTGGTTTTCCATTCTTATTTGCCGTTTGAATTTTGGTTTTGTGCTGTTGGGATTTCTTTGTCGTTGCGGGAGTTTTTTGATTAAATACTTCGTCGGTTGTGTTTGGGATTGATGGTGGTGGGTCTAGGCGGCGAGTGAGTCCCTTCTCAGTGGTTTCTTTGTCAGGACTTGTGTTTTTATCAAAGCAACGCATGGTGTGTTCGTTTGTTCCTGTAGTACAACTCATGCGTTGCCCTGATTTTCCCGCCTTGGTGGGTGTCGGCTTACTCGCCGGCACAACACTTTTGGCAGGTCCATTGTCAGTTGCCCGGTCTTCATCGTTTTGGTCGAGCTGCCATTTCCCGCGACGTCCTCGACCGTTACGTCGCTCGCCCGATGCTTCTTTTATTGGTCTACTGTTGTTTGGGATGTTTTTAGTGTTTTGTGGTGTCAGAAGCTCAAAGTGTCCCGACATTGGGTTGCCTGTTAGTAGAAGGTAAACAGTTTCGGTGTGTTTTTTTTTGTGCTTATTATTGTTGGCTTGTCCATAAAAGTTATTTTTGTATCTCTTGTTCTTCGTTGTTTTGAGAAGATATGAAAGTTGCTATTCTGGGTTTCCGAGAGGGCAAGTATCTCTAGGCTCGTTCCATAGGTGCCATTTTTCCTCATATAGTTATAGTAGTTATTGAAGTCTTTCATATCGTCGTCCCCAATGAATGAGTGTCAAGAATGGATAGAGTTAGAAATAAAGGAATACGAGATATAGTGAAAGTAAGAACCACGGTTACTGAAGAAATTCAACACCGGCAACTTATATGGTACAGATACGTAGAAAGAATGGAAGAACACCGAATACCAAAGATGGTTCTAAAGTGGTAACCAAGTAAAAAGAGCTGACGAAGAAGACCAAGAGCGACTTGATTTGGAGATGTTCAGAGGGCAATATCAGAGAGAAATCTCAGACCCGGAGATTCGGAAGATCGAAGGATGGAAACTGGGAACCGGAAGACGAAGACTATAAAATCGGATTGATGGTGATAAATTAATACGTAAAAATAAATTTATCTTTATTTTATTGCCTAGTGTAGTGACGCCTTAAGTCTATTTATTTTAACAACGTTTATATGACCTAGTATTTCTTATTTATATATTAAACAAACACAGTTGCTGAATAAAAATAGGTGGTGTCCAAAATAAATTAAAAAGACATATTTAGTAACATCTCTACAGCTAAAACCCATTTTCTACGATATAAGAGCTGCCATTTAGTACAGATAAGTTGCTGTAAAAAGAAGCTGCCGCAGCATTTTGGCAATATATAAACCATAAACGGTAAAAGCCAAATAAAAGGTTATAAAACACATCAAAGAGAAAGTTATTATAAAAATACGATGCTTTGCAAAGCCGTGCATTTTAAAAGATCACCTTGACAGGAGCATTTCCGCGACCTACTTTCTTATCTCCCCTCTTGTTATTTTCGATTGTTTTACTGCTCAATTTTATAAGAAACAGTACAATACTTATACATAATAAATTACGGCAAATAATTAAAGGTCGGATTTATCATAATATTTCTCGATATTTAGTTAATTTTAAATAATTATAGAGAATATCGTAAAGTATAGCTTCGTGAAGAACTGCAGCTGTGTACGAGGGCCGCCTTTTAAGTTTTTACAAACGGCCACTAGATGGCCCTACTGAGATGTGATATTACCATTGTTGTAAAATTTGACATTTGTTATTGTTAAAACAGTTGCAGCTCAGAAATTGGCCGAGTAGTTTGTTTACAGTGAGCGTTTTAAAAAAAAACAGTTTTGTGAAGGGTTTCATTGGATGATTTTTTACTATTTTAGTAAAAGCCTAATTCAACAACAATACCTCGAATGGCTTCGTTCAGCTTTTGGTAATGAACCACCATCAGAAGAGACTCTTCACAATTAGTTTACAGAATTTCGACATGGTCGTGCTTCCGTCAGCGATGAATTTCGTGAAGATCGACCAAAATCCAAAAAACATCGATGCTGTACGCAACATGATTGAAGAGGATCAGCATGTGACTTACCGTGAGACAGAGGCATCCTTGGACATATCGAAGACTGCACTACATTCGATTTTGCTTGCTGTGAAAAAGATTTGTTCCCGATGGATTCCGCATAATCTGACCGAATAGGCTCGTGTCAATTGGTGTAAGGAAATACTAAAATATTCGACCAAGGACATGTAAAATCCGTATACAGGAGACGAAACTTGGATATAAGCAACAATCAACTATTCCGTGAAGCACTTTCAAGAAAATGATTTGCCTGTTTCTTTGGTTATGTTGCAACCATTGCTTTAGGGGATCGAAGAACAGTGCTTAATGGTATACAACAATTTGTTTGCCAGAAGTCATCGATGAAATGAGGAAAAAAACAACTGAAAACATGACATTATTCTTCATCATGACAATGCCAGCTCGCACACAGCACATCAAACAGTTGATTATTTGACGGAGAAAAACATCAAATTAATGTCTCATTGCCCTTATTCACCTAATTTATCGTTTAGCGACTTCTTTCTGTTCCGGAATGTCAAAAAAATGCGTGAACAGCTATTTTCATCACCTCAAGAAGCTGTTGAATTCTTTCAAAACCATGTTTTTGAGGTACCATCTTCAGAGTGGAAAAAATGTTTCGAGAATTGGTTAGAACGCATGCAGAAGTGTATAAATCTTACAGGTGAATATTTTGAGAAACAAAAAAACAATTTGTAACAAAATTTTTTTTGTTTCATTGTTCATTCAAGGTAGCCTTCGTATACAGGGTTATTTATAATAAATAGACCATTCCTCAAACTGGCGTGTTTGGAGAGTTTGGAGGTAAAAATATTAAATATAGAAGTAGCGATTTTAAAGAGTTTTAGTTAGTTCAGGTTGCTTCAGGTTAGGTTAGTTCCGGTTAGTTCAGGTTGCTCCGGGTGAAGACAATATTCCTGGAAGGAATAACTCCATCGTAATGGATTAATGTAACTATTGTCATCATGCATAAAAAAGGAGATACTTCAGACCTTACAAACTATCGACCCATTACCCTCCTGAGCCATGTATATAAGTTATTCAGGAAAATACTTACCAACCGTCTAGCAAATAAATTCCAGTTTTTCCTTTCAAAAGTACAGGCAGTTTTCCGCACGGTGTAAAGAACAAACGACCATCTGCTTACAGTTCAAATCATCATTGAAAAATGTATATAATATAATAAGCCTCTTGTACTCATATTTATGGACTTCGAAAAGGCTTTTGATTCTGTAAATCAGCAGAGACTTTTGGAAGTGCTTGCTGAGTGTCGTATTGATCATCGATATCGATGGATAAAGAGAATTATAAAGTGGCGACTAAGATCCGAAGCCTATCGGAGTAGAGGTAGACCACCAAGTCGGTGGACTGATGATTTGAAAATAGTGACTGGAAATTAAGTGGATTTAAAAACGAAATTATTGCGCTTCTCATTTTTGACATGTGACACAACCGTATCTATGTTTTTTTTTTCAGTTTTCGTAACTCTGGAAACGCTAACATATATTTTCATGGAGTTTTTGAACAAAATAAAAAATAACCGGTCAAGTGCAAGTTGAACTTGCACAATTAGTGTTCCGTACGTTGATTGTTTTTAAAATAAAAAAAAATTGTTAGGGTGGTATAAAATGATCAGTCACTTCACAAAACACACCCCAAATGAGTTTTCAACAAAGTTTGTTTTCAATCTTTACTGAAAACTGGTGACCTTGAAATTTTGTTTTTTTTTTTCTATACCAGATAAATTATTAAAGGTAATGATAATTTTCGTTCAATCCGTGGAGAATATTCCAGGATTTTTTCAAAATTTTTTGATCAGTACTTTTCGAGATAAGGTAGGGGACAGCGATTTTTCTCGATTTTTTAAAAGTAATACGAAGAAAAGTGTGCGCAAGTATTATATTATATATATATTTTTTACTCATGTTTTCACAAGCTTTCATTTGACACCACACTCGATGACCTAGTAAAAAATTTTTTTTTCACTTCCGATTTCACCCCTCAAAACGAATCCCTTAAGTCAAAATTTATGTTACGGTGATATAAAATGAACAGTGACTTCACAAAACACACCCAAAATAAGTTTTCAAGAAAGTTTATTTCCAATCTTTACTGAAAATTGATGACCTTGAAATTTCTTTTTTTTTTTATATACCAGATAAATTATTACAGGTAATGCACTCGTGATAATTTTCATTCAATCTACACCCCGTGGAGAATATTCCAGAATTTTTTCAAAATTTTTTGATAAGTACTTTCCGAGATAAGGCGGGTGGACAGCGATTTTTCGCAATTTTTTTACAAATAATACAAAGAAAGTATTACATTATATATATATATATATATATATATATATATATATATATATATATATATATATATATATATATTTTACTCATGTTTTCACAAGCTTTCATTTGACACCACACTCGATTAGTAAAAAAATTTTTTTTTCACTTCCGATTTCACCCCCAAAGCTAACCCCCTAAATCAAAATTTAACTTTCATAACTACATGGCTCTGACGAGGCCATCAATTCCTATATTACTACCAAATTTCAACCTTCTATGACAAATAGTTTTTCGGAGAAAATCGGGTGTGACAGACGGAGAGACGGACAGACAGACGGACAGACACCGAAGTGATCTTATAAGTGTTCCGTACGGAACACTAAAAAATGGGGTAACTTCTAAATAAGATGTTCCGTAGTTGTTCTTAATACTAATCCTAGTTGGTTAAGTTTCAAACAATAATTTAAACATGTTTTCTCATAGTTCCAGTTAATGAGTTAAACATAACAGAAAAATAGTATAGAAAGTAGGTGGTGTATGGAGACTTTTTGGACTGACTGTTCATTTTTGAACTCGCGTTTTTACAAGCTTTCATTTGACATTCCATTTGATGACCTGGTATTTTTTTTTCACTTTTTTTCACTAAAAACTGACGCATAGGTTTTTATCGCATTAAATTCTACTTTTATACTATCACCTTAAGGTAGAATTTCTTCCAGGTCTTTGTTAAGTTGACATAGGAAAAATTCTGAAGAATTGTACCTATCGAAACTATTTATTAAAAATGGCTATAAGATGAGAAAAAAACAAGAGGGATATACTAACTGAGACAACGTTAAAACAAAATAAAATAACAACACAAAGAGGTGAGAACTACTAACAAAAATGTAGTCTCAAATATGGTATTATCTGGGGGCACAGTAGTGCCCCCGCCAAGTCGAGCAGAAAGCACAGCCGTACCATCCTTTTCTCGATGCCTCTCACGGCACTTTCGACCCCCCTGTAACTTCGTTGTGGATAAACCTAGAAGCATGAATTTTCAGTGACCAAGAGGACATACTATACTAGCTATATTCCTAAATTACCTACTATTTATACTTTATAGTTTACGAACTATCGCCAGTCGAATTTCTTTAATTTTGTCACTGACACACTCACCGATCATCAAAATCCTAAGGTACTTCTAGCAGACACACAAACTTCAAATTTTGTTAGTGTTTAGCCTATAAAGGAAGGAAAAACTGAAACATCCCGAAATTTTAGTCCCGTTTTCTAAATTGTACAGTCACTTAAGCCAAAAAAGATGCCTTTATTTTGGCATTCTAAAAGCTGTCTCAAAAGTCATAAAATCTCGTCTTCATATATTCAAGGTCAAAGGTTACGAAAAACGGTTTTTCGCAAATATCTCGCTTCCTATGGTTTCAATGATATTTGCATTTGTTATATAAAAATTATAGAACATAAAATTCTCTACAAATTTTGTTCTAAACATTTTTTTATACGCTTAACCGTTTTTGAGATAAAGCGCGGAGAGCTCGCAGCGCTCAGCTATACATAGCATAATGCAAGGTCAACCGTGAGTCCCGGTAAATAATACGTCGTATAAGGTTAATTAATCACTAAAAAATTCATAATTATGAATAATTTGTATTATTTATTAATTAATATATTATATTTTTCATTTATCAAATATATTCGTTTAATAATACTTGCCTACTTCGTGTAATTAAAAAATTGTTAAGTGAAATACTTTAAGTATATTTTAATTATAAAAAAGTATAAAGATGATGCTTCCATGACAGCAGGGCTAGAAGAAAATATAGTTATTAAAATAGGAGCAAAAGTCATGTTAAGACGAAATATTGACGTGAGTCTTGGCTTAGTCAACGGTTCTATCGGTATTGTACAAGGAGTAAAGGTTGATCCTGAAAACACAAATAAAATAAAAAAAAATACGTATTACATTTAATAATGAACATCTTTACGAGCTTGGTCCAGCCAAAACTAGATTTGAAGTTATTAATAGAGCTTATGTTCATCGCGAACAGTTTCCGATATGTATAGCCTATTTGTGTATTACCATACACAAAAGTCAGAGGCTAAGTCTAAACAGTGCACTGACGGCCATCGGTTCTTCAGTGTTCATATGCAGTCAAGCATACGTGGCACTTTCGAAAGTGACAAGTCTGGGCGGATTACATTTAATTAATATCGACTTCGGTACTATCAAAGCTCAGGAGTCCGCAATCGTTGAATATAATCGACTTAGAAGCACTTATCGTCCAGACTTGTCAAAAATTGTTACATCATAGCCTTTGAGAAAAACCAATAGAGACAGGGAGTGGGCTATAAGAAAATCCATAGCTGACGTACAAGAAATATTACCCGAGAAGAAAAAAAAGAGGACTACCTACAAAAATAAATGAGATCTCATCAAAAACATAAAATGTAAAAAAAGTCTCGCAACGCAGTCCTTCCACCACAATAAGTTGGGAGATCTCATGTAAAACTAAGTCAGTTATTTTAGTTAGTATCTATGGAAGCACCTATTCAACAACTTTGTCATAAATTGTTATCTATTTAGTTATCTACTACATTTATAGTGACCGTATCAATATTAGACTTCTTTATTTCTATAATAAATATAATGACTTGGCAATCGCACGGAAACATAATCACATAAGAATAATCTACTATTTAAAATACTTTATTCTTAAGTGCACTGTTTAGACTTACTTAGCAATCGAAATAATAGATTATTTTTATGTGACTACGAGTATGTTGCCGTGCGATTGCCAAGTCATTATATTTATTATAGAAATAAAGATGTCTAATATTGATACGGTCACTATAAATGTTGGTAGGTATCTAAACAGATAACAATTTATGACAAAGTTGTTGAATAGGTGCTTCCATAGATACTAACTAAAATAACTGACTTGGTTTTACATGAGACTTTTTGTGGTGGAAGGACTGCGTTGCGAGACTTGGCATTTTTTTACATTTTATGTTTTTGATGGGATTACTATTACACATAAACCGAAATCGATTATGTTCAAAACTCAAAAAATTCGCTGTTCTATTCAATGCATTCCTGTAAATTCGTTCTTGACTTTCTGTGCCTACCAAAATAATCTAATGGCCTTGATCATTTAAGATTTTGGCCAACTGTGTAATTTTCTTTCTCAGTCACTTCACTATCAAACTTCTTTTATCTTTAAAATATATTTTTAAGTAGCCTCTTAAAAAGGAATGAAACACAGTTAAAATTAAGATATTTGATGATCATCTTAATCTTCCAAATCCACCAATCCATAAAGAGAAAATTTCCTGTAAAAAATCGGTTACTGTGAGAATGTTGTGTGTAAAGCACCCTAAAAATGCAAAAGAACTTCCGATTCTGCATTCTCATTAAGTCATTTAAACGTTGTTTCAATTAAGATGTGGTTATGTATTTTCGGAAACGTAGTTAAGCTAGGGATTCTTCTTTGCCATTTAAAGGCTTTCTTCAGAAATTGTTTTAATGAATAGTCGTTTTTGACTCTTTAGACATTTTTGTTAGTGCAAATTTATAACTATCAAATACACAAACATAAATAAATACTATTGTCGATTTGCATTATTTTCAGACTCTTATAGCTAACTTCGGAAAAAAAATGTTCTTTTTCCTTATTTTGCATAATAACATCTTAAGAATATATATTGAAGTTTCTAAAAAATTATATACAGATGCTCCACTTAAAAAATATTAAATTCCTGTTATATATCAAAAACGAAACGCGCGATTGTTTATATTTTAATTAATTTTAACTTAATTAAAAATACTTAACATCTTAACTAAAAATACTAAACTTCTGTCTAATTCTTCAAATAAGCAAATTGGAGGGATATTCAGTCAGATGTCAGTAATCCTCTACAAGTTTATTACGCAATTACCTGTGTAACATGTTTTATCAAAGCTTATTAATTATTTAATATTCAGGTATATGTTGTTGAATATCAAGCCGTGCAAAATTAAATAAGGTTATCTAGCAAACAAATAAAATTATTAATGAAGTTTCCTGACATATTGTTTATTTTTGGTACAATATTGGGGATAGGCAATGAATTTTAAATAAGTTTTCTATAAACTTGAAATTAAATAAAATATTTAATACCTATTACCCCGTTGGGAATTGTCAAAAGTTAGAATATACAGGGCTGCCCTTGAAAATGCGGATTATTCCAAATTGTTACCGTTTTACTGTACACAAAGTTGCTTATCGTACCCAAAACTAAGTACATGCGTATAAAGAGGAAAGATGCCCTCATAGTGGCATATTCTATAAATTTCCATAATTTCGCCATTGTATTTATTTTAGCTTTGTATACTAAACTAAATCACAAGGATTGTCATCTTAAAGGCCAAGAAACAGGTCCATTTCGTCCTACACATCCATTTTTAAACTCAATGTTTAAATAATCACGTACTAAAATCACGCATTTACAATCACATGAAAAAACATACTTGTCGTAACATTTAAAGACACGTTTTCCAGTAATAGGCAAATCATTCTGGAGGAATGCAGCTAATCTAAGCCATCATCCAGTCAGGTAATGCTGATGAATGTCTCGTCGCTAACTAATTTGCTTTCCGGTTATTTTGCAATTTTTTGAGGATCACTTCTGCTTTCTTCTTTATAAGCCATTACTTCTCCACTGCAAGAGATAGGCCTCTTCAAGTTTCTTCCAATTGTCTCTATCCTGTGCAAGATGGACCCATATACTGCCTGCTATCAACGTGACATCATCAGTCCTTCTTTTCATTGGTCTTCCGACACTTCGTCTCCTCTCCCAAGGTCTCCATTTAAGTAACTTTGTTGTCCATCTACCATCATTCTTTCTAGCCACATGCCACGCCCATTGCCACTTTAATTTTGCCACTCTTTCACTAATATCTGTAATTTTTGGTTGCTCGTCTGACATTCTCGCTTTTAATGTGTTCTCGTAAACTAACACCTAACATCTGTCGTTCCAGGTCTGAGTACCTTGGTATTTCCGCTATTTGATTGTTCTTATTCAATCCAATCTTGTGTCCTAAGTATATATACTCTTTCACTCTCGGAGGAGTTTGGACTGTTTTACCAGTATGTTGTTGTCCATCCGATCTACGTGTTTATTCCATTGTTTGCTTCTAGTTCTGGTCATTTGCTTATTTCTTGGATCTTACTTAGTTCTTGTAGATCTTTGTTCCGGATTCTGTCGTGAATAGTTTTTCCATGTATATTCCTAATCACCTTCACTTCTACAGCATATGTGAGGATCAATCTCACTGTTATCTTGTAAATTCTTATTTTACTTTCCACTATGAGTATTTATTTTTCCATACTATATCCGTGTATTAGTGATGCCTTCATAGACTGTTGTTTTACTTCCCTGTTTAAGTCTCCGTAGCTTGTTATCATTGTTCCCAAGTATTTAAAGTTATTAACCTGTTCAATAATACTTCCTTGGATCTCCAGCTTGCATCTTAATAATTCTTTCGAAGACACCATACATTTTGTCTTGGTTGTGTTGATAATCATGCTTAGTTTTCTCGCTTTCTGGAAACATGAAAGATCTTCTCTCATCATCGGCGTAGCAGATTGTGTGGAAGTGTGTGTTGCCCATTTTGTATCCTCTAGTTTTTGGATTATTCTCTACTATTCTGTCCAGGACGAGGTTGAAGATAAAGGGACTAATCTTGTCTTATTCCGGCGTTTATTTTTACTTCCTTGCTCAGTTGATGTCATACTTTTATATTTGTTCTACATTCTGTGTTAATGTCACGTATGATTTTTATTAGCTTCTGGTCTGTCAGCTTCTCCTGTAATAATTTTATAATATCTGTTAATTGTACTCTATCGAAGGCTTGAATCATGTCGACGAAACACGTATACGCAGGTTTGTTAAATTCTTTAGTTTTTTTCATTATCTGCCTCATTATAAATATGGCATTTATGGTCAATCGATTTTTGCGGAATCCCTATTGTTCCTCACTTATTTGAATCTCCTTGGTCATTTCTTCCAGTATGGTTTTTGTTAATACTTTTAAGGTAGTATTTAGGAGCGTTATTCGGCGGTAGTTTTCGGGTGACGTCTTTTGCCTTTTTTGAATATTGGGATTGTTATGCTAGTTTTTTAATCTAGGTATTTTTCCATGTTTTGCTATGTTTGTAAAGAGCTGTGCTAGTTGTTGATATAGGTTTTCTCCTCCATATTTTAACATCTCATTTGTAATGTCGTCTGGTCCTGAGGCTTTTCTATTTTTAAGACTTCTTATAATTCTTTCTGTCTGTTTTAAAGCTACTTCTAGATTTACTTCTTCCACTTCTTCAAGTATGCTTTCATTATTTTCTTCTTCTTTATATAATTTCTCAAAGTATGTTTGCCATTCTTGAATTGTAATTTTATTAGTTTATACCGTGTCCTTTATATTAAGGTTGTTCCGTCTTAACATTTTCCAGACTCTTCTTTGAGCGCCGTACAGATCACTTTCCATCGCTTTAGTATATGTCTCCCAATATTCTTCTTTAATTTGTTTCCTTCTTCTATTCATTAAGTTTATTTCTGCAGTCTCTTTCGTGCCGATCTTAATTTTTGTGTTTTTGCGAGCTTAGAAGTTTTGTTTTCTTGATGATCATCTCTGTGAAGCTTGATTAAGTTGTTCTATCATAATTTCGAGTTCTTCTAGATCTTCGCTGATCATCTGCGTATCGCAAGTGATGTAAGTATATGCGATCGATTCCCACTCAAGACTTTTAAATACATCCTCCAAGGCTAGGGTAAACAATTTTGGTGAAATTGTGTCGCTCTGCCTAACACCTTTCTCGATCTTTATGGGTTCTCTTTTTCGATCTTCATCTAATTTAACCCATAACCTCGTATTTTCATATATGAATTTTCTGGTATTCTGGCACGAGCTAAGGACTGCATAATTGCTCAATGTTCCAGGGAGTCGAAAGCCTTCTTATAATCGATGAAAGCTAGGTGCAGCTTAATATTATATTCGGTCGCATTTTCTATTAAAAGGTGGAGGATATTACTGTACAGTACTAACAAAATGTAAATGGCTTACCTGTTAAACAAAAATATGAATCAAACGATATGCCTTGAGAAATTGGAAACTTTAATTTTTCAAACAAAATTTTAAATTTAACCTCGACAATATCTGAAACTTTGTTATTGCATAGGCCCCAAATTAAAATAAGGTTTAAAAATCCGAAGTATTTAAAATACAGTTAATTACCTAAGTTAGCCTGAACTATCTTAAATGAACCAGTTTCGGAAGAGGAGTAAATAATTTAGGACTTGAACTTCATCTAAACATTTGAAATGAACAATCACTAATCTCTCTGTCGGTCCGTCGTAAGTTTAGTTTAATTCGGATTCGTCGAAAATATATAATATATGTAAAAAAATGTAAGCAACTGATAGTCTACATATAGCTGTTGGGCTCTCATTTTGTTCAAGGCCGAAACTACCTTCTTTATTTTTAGCAAAAAAGGTCTATAAATTTGGTACGCCAATGAATATGAATACACGACATTCCGTCAATGGGTTGGCTTTGGAAACTTACTTTGGAATTCGAACAATAGAAGAAGGAAACTTTTGTTTTCAAAGTAAAAGAGTTTTAATCGCCTTTTTCTACTTCAAGTGCTAACTCATGTGAGGGCTCTAATTTTAGACTTTTACGTCTGTGTTCTTCACAGACACTTTACTTCTTTTAAATGGGCTTGTTTAAGTTGATTAATTTGTTTTATTGTGTGCAATTGAATCAACATTTTAAGAAACCTCTTTTTAAAAGAAATATATATATTTTTTTCTGTAAATTCGTAATTTTTTTTTTGCTGGATTACGAGACAGAATATTGAATTTTCATGTCTTATATCTGAAACCAACAATAGAGTGTGAATAAAGAATAGAGTATTTGCTTCACAAGCATATATTTTAAGTACAAACTGTAAAGTTCTATGTATCTGTTCAAATTCTCTATGAAAATACATTATCTTTTACATCGTGCTGATATGTTACTTATATTATTATACTTACAATTGATAGATTTGCTCTTCATTTGCATACTTCATGGACATAAGTTTTAAGAAGAAAGTTATACTAAGTATAAGCAACTCCAGATCTTAATAAAAAATTTTATAATACAGCTTATTCTTTTGCTTATACGAGGGGGGCCCAAAAGCAACGGGAATTGTGTTGTGGTTAGGTTAGAATTTCTAGTACACGGTTCGCCCGCTAGGGTGATGTAATTACACTCCTCCCAAGTTAGTTTGCCCAGCAGCATCGGTACAGAAGGTTATAAAAGGTCCTTAATTTTTTTTTTGTAAAAGTTGTTTTGTGTACTCGTCATTTTTTTAAGAGCGACGCCTGGAGGCTTGACCTGAACTAAAGGAGCAGTTCATTCGGAATTTGTTCCATCAACTCAGACGGTAAACCAAGCATTCTACCTTGCAGGTTGCGCAACATCGTGCGAAGAAAACGCCCACACGGCTCTCGCTGTGCGCCAATTTTTGACAAAAAACCGGCATGATTACTTTGCCCCACCCACCTTACTCGCCGGATTCGGCTCCTTGAGACTTCTTTTTGTTTCTCAGGATCAAAAGGAGGACGTTGTACTGACATAGAAGAGGTGCAGCAAAAAACGATGCAGGATTTGGAGGACATTGGATCAGACGAATAGTTGTTTGTAGAAAAATTTAATAAAACTTTTTTTTTAAAATAAATTCCCTTTACTTTTGAATCCTCCTTCATATATAATGAATGAATTTCTCTTGTTTTTAAATTTTTTCAAAAGCTTTTTTATTTATTCTATATATATAAATATATATATATATATATATATATATATATATATATATATATATATATATATATATAAGTATATAAATGTATATATATTTTCATATATATATATATATGTATGTATATATATATATATATATATATATATATATATATATATATATATATATATATATATACATATATATAAATATATCTATATGGGTAATTCTCTATCGAAAAGGCCACTTCCCCCTGCAAACTTTTTGTTTTGGGATAAAATTTTCGTTAAAAAATGTATTTTTCACTGGTTTTACTTATATTTTTGTGGTCGCTGATAACGATAGTGATGGTAATAGAGACCAGGAGTTGCATTGGTCAAGGCGCAGGCTAAAAAATGGTCAAAATTGACCAATTACTCTCAACTATGCAACTCTTGATCTTTTTTTTCATCACTATCGTTATAAGTAACCTGAAAAACGTAGAAAACCCGCGAAAAAAACGTTTATTTTACTGCAATATTTCCAATCTGGCCGCCATTTTGATTATATATATATATATATATATATATATATATATATATATATATATATACATATATATATATATATATATATATATATATATATATATATATATATATATATATATATATATATATATATATATATATATATATATATATATATATATATATATATATATATATATATATATATATACAGTGACACATGGGACTTTTCTTTATTACTAAATTCAGAAAAATGATTTTGCAGTGTCACATGTAATTTGTCGTTTGTCGGGAAGTTTAAAATCTAGAAGTTACCCTGTTTGTTAAAATACCGGAAACATTTATTAGTAAAAAGATTATTTGTTGTGGTAGTGTAAAAATTTTAGACCGATTGGACAAAAACCGTGTTTTTTCAGTTTTTGACCAAAAAAATACAGGCACAAGAAAAGTTTGATTTCTTTTTTTTGAAATACCTTGGTTAGATTGATAGATGAATTCCAAAATTTATTTATTAGTTCCAAGCCTTCTTTCACAACTAATAATTAAATAACCGGTCAAGTGCAAGTTGAACTTGCGCAATTATTGTTCCGTACGTTGATTGCTTTTCAAATAAAAAATTTTGTTACAGAGGTATAAAAAGATCAGTGACTTCACAAAACACACCCCAAATGAGTTTTCAACAAAGTTTGTTTCCAATCTTTACTAAAATCTGATGACCTTGAAATTTTTGTTTTTTTTTTATATACCAGATAAATTATTAAAGGTAATGCAATCTACACCCCGTTGAGAATATTCCAGGATTTTTTCAAAATTTTTTGATAAGTACTTTTCGAGATAAGGCGGGTGGACAGCGGTTTTTCGCGATTTTTTAAAAATAATACAAAGAAAAGTGCGCGCAAGTATTACATTATATATATATATATATATATATATATATATATATATATATATATATATATATATATATATATATATATATATATATATATATATATATATATTTTACTCGTGTTTTCATAAGCTTTCATTTGACACCACACTCGATTACCTAGTAAAAAAATTTTTTTTCCCTTCCGATTTCACCCCCCAAAACTAACCCCTTAAGTCAAAATTTAACTTTCAAAACTACATGGCTCTTTCGGAGAAAATCGGGTGTGGCAGACGGACAGACGGACAGACACCGAAGTGATCTTATAAGTGTTCCGTACGGAACACTAAAAATGATTTTCGTAAAACCTTAACTGTCGCACGGATAATTATCAAATATTTTTACTCTATACCATGCAGTTTAATGATTGTTTCTTTGAGGACACTCTAGCGTCACAATTTTATTGTAAAAAAGAAAAGAAAACTAGTAAATTAATATTTACTGAAGGTAACAGACATTGACTGTACAGCACTCAAAAAATAAATTAATAAAAACACTTCACAAAAAACCATAAACTTAAAATGTTATTTAATCTTAAGGGTAAATTAAATTTTTGCGCTCCCCAAAAAAACACAAATACTCATTTCATTCTGCAATAAGGTCACTTTTTAAGACTAATAATAGCCAAACATCTTCAATACATGGTCATAAATGATTTCATTACATCTATAAAATATATATGACCATTTTAACCCTGTAAAGGAAAATAAAGTATGCTGTCGTAAAAAAATTCTAAGTTTAGCTTTAACGAGCCATAGAAAATTTTAATTTCCGACTATTTGCAGTTTATTGTAATACAGACAGACAAAGGAGTTCATTGCATTTTAAAATCCATTGTATCATGGAAAATTATGTGTCTGGCAGAGTTTTGTTAGCTGTAAACCGAGTAATAAATTTAGCAAACTTTTTACAAAAATTTGCAAAACTTGCATTTTAGTTTTGGTTAGAGAATTGAGACAAACAGACCGTAATATATTGCCTGGCTGTTATCCAAAAATATGCTCCCATTATATTAATAAATAGGACCAGTTCTATTATTTATTTTTATTGGACATTTAAAGTAGTCGTTAGAAATGCATGCATCTTTTTTCTATATTTTTTGCTCATTTTTGAAATGATATTCTCAACTTTGAAGTTCACATTATTTTTGTCGTTTCCCGGGCTTCGGGGGAGTTGTTGAAAAAATAAAATTATTTACGATAATGAACATGCCTAGGTGCAAAAAATGGTCAATATATTTTTACGGATTTTAGAAGCATTGGAAAGCCCATTTTATTCTCTTTCTAATAATACCAAATTCCATAGTATACCTCATGTTTTTTACCGATTAAAATAGGGAAACAAGGGGAACAAGGATTGAAAATAGGGGTCAGAGAAAGGAAAAACAAATTTTAAGTTTAATAATTAAATTTGTTGCTAAAAACCAAAATCAATATTGGTATTACTCCCCCTAGCCCTTGTTATTGCTACCAGCCAGTTTTTCATGGAGCGGATGAGCTTTTTCACCACTGTCTGTGGGATTCTTTCTCATTCAACCATCATCGCAACCTTTAAGTCCCTCAGCGATGTAAGGGTGAGATTTCTGATTCGAACCCTTCTTTTGAGCTTATCCCACATGTGCTCGATTGGATTGAGGTCAGGACTCCGCACAGGTCAGTCTACTGTGGGTACTCCCACTTCCGCGAGATATCGGCGCACCGATGCAGCAGCATGTGGCCTCGCATTATCGTGTATTAGCACAAAACTATCGCCAACAAACTCAGCGTAAGGAACTACGTGTTCCTGCAAAATCTCGATGTACCGGTGAGCAGTTAATCCACTTCTACGAGCCTCATTAGTTACGAAAACTAAATCGAATTTCGCACTCAGTGAGATACCTTCCAATACCAGAAGAGAACCTCCTCAGGTGGAGTTGCGTAGCGACTACACGTTGACCATGCCCTTTATTTTCCGATAACGAAGGATGAGAAAATGAAGTTCTATGTGTTTTTTTGGAGATGAATAAAACGCAACGAGTACCTTAATGAGCGAACAAAAACGGTTCAATGAGTAAAACCTCTTTAATGAGTAAACCTTTTTGGAAATCCAAATGTTTATGGTACGAGGCTGGTTTGAAAAGTTCGTGCGAAGTCCGAGAGATGGCAAAGTCCGAGAGATGGCGTATCGAGGTCATGTTTAGTTAGTAGCATCTCTTGAATGAACGCACACCAAGTTTCAGCCATATTGGTCTATTTCTTTGTGTTTGGCATTCGTGTGAATCAAGGAAGTCGAGTGATTTTCAAGAAATGGACGAAAAAGAATTTCGTGTGGTGATTAAACATTACTTTATGAAAGGCAAAACGCCTCAGGAGACTAAAGAGAAGCTTGATAAACATTATGGTGACTCTGCACCTTCGATTAGAACAGTTTATAAGTGGTTTCAAAATTTTCGGACTGGCCATATGGGCACAAGTGACGCTGAACGTTCTGGACGGCCTGGGGAGGTTACGACTCCAGAAATCATTTATCAAATCCATGATATGGTGATGGATGACAGAAGAGTTAAGGTGCGTGAGATTGCTAGTGCTGTGGGCATCTCGACTGAATGGGTAGATAATATTTTGCATAAACATTTGGAAATGGAAAGCTATCCGCAAGATGGGTGCCGCGATTGCTCACGCTTGACCAAAAACGGAATCGTGTGAAGTGTTGCAAGGATGGTTTGCAGCTGTTCCAGAAGAATCCGGAGGACTTTAAGCGTCGTTTCGTCACTGTGGATGAAACATGGATACATTACTATACTCCTGAGACCAAACAACAATCTAAACAATGGGTTACCAAGGGGGAATCTGCACCAAAAAAGGCGAAGACCGTTCCTTCGGCCGGAAAGGTTATGGCGACTGTCTTTTGGGATTCGCAAGGGATAATCCTCATCGACTATCTGGAAAAGGGTAAAACTATTACAGGTGAATATTATTTATCGTTATTGGACCGTTTGAAAACCGAGCTGCAAGAAAAACGCCCGCGATTGGCCCACAAGAAAGTCCTTTTCCATCACGACAACGCACCAGCACACACCTCAGCAGTTGTGGTCGCAAAATTAATGGAAATAGGATTCCAACTCGTTTCACATCCCCCCTATTCTCCAGACTTGGCTTCCTCGGACTACTATTTGTTCTCCAATTTGAAGAAATGTCTGGCGGGACAAAGATTTTATTCAAACGAGGAAGTGATTGCAGACACTAATGGATATTTTGCAGACTTGGACAAATCCTATTATTCGGAAGGGATCAACAAACTAGAACATCGTTGGACGAAGTCTATAAGCCTAAAAGGAGACTATGTCGAAAAATAAAAAAGGTTTACCACAAACACATAAGTAGTTTTTATTTTTGCACGGACTTTTCAAACCAGCCTCGTATTATTGGAAAGAATGGAGAATTAGCATTCCAATGATACCAAAAATAATACTACTATTTGAAAATTAAATTCAAGAATCGGTGTTAAATGAAGCAAAATCGTTTGAGTCGATTTTTTTGTTCACCAGTATAGTATTAACCAAGTAATAAGCATTTAATAATGTATCCCTACTATAAAATTAGCACGCAATTAATTTCGTCCGTGTAATCTGCCTAAGGTATTCTATTGAATTTAGCTCAGTTAAGTACGGTATAGAAGTCAGGGCTTTTAATAATGACTTGTGGGCTCATAAATCGCATATGAATAATTTAGGACAAACAAACATATTCGACGACCTTTATACCATATTGCTAGTTGCCCTAATATGTGCATAAAGGACATTGCTTTTTAGTGTTCCGTACGGAACATTTATAAGTTCACTTCGGTGTCTGTCTGTCTGTTTATCCGTTAGTCAAACTCTCCGAAACTATTTGACAAAGAATGTTGAAATTTGAAAGTTAAATTTTGACTTAAGGGATTAGTTTTGGAGGGCAAAAACGGAATGGAATTTTTTTTTTACGAATTCATCGGATGGGGTGGAGCATATAAAATACGATTTCAAAAATATATATAATGTGATATTTGCGCATACTTTTCCATGTATTATTTTTAAAAAATTGCAAAAAATCAAAAAATTCTGGAATATTCTCCACAGGGTGTAGATTGAACGAATTATGCCCTACCATCCGTTTTATGTCGTCCGTCCACCTAGTCTGTGGTCTTCCTCTACTTCCCTTATTTTCTCTGGGTCTCCATTCTATGATCCTACGCGTCCATCTGTCATCTTGTATTATCCCTACGTGTACAGCCCAATTCCATCTTAGAGTACACAGTCTTTTTATTACATTTTACTTTGGATATTCTTCGAATTTCAGTATTTTGTATATGATCTCGTAGTTTAACGTTTAGCATCTTTCTTTCCATTGACTTTTGTGCTACCTGGAGCTTATAAATGATATTTTTATTGAGGATCCAAGTTTCTGTGCCATACGTTAAAACTGGCAACACGTATTGGTCAAAGGTCTTTGCTTTCAGCGTGTTTGGTATTTCGCACTGGAGTACGTCTTATAGTTTTTCGAACGCCGACCGTGCTAGTGATATTCTTCTTTGTAGGTCTGTTGTCAGATTGTTCTTTGAAAGTTAGATTTTAACATAAGAATGAATGAGATGGATGAATGAACGACCAAATAACGAGAGAGGGGGAGATAGAGAGAGAGAAAGATACCATACATGATAAGGTCAATAGTATACACTAGACTGTACCTGACCAATTAGAGCAGCGTTTTTTGGAAACATTTTTCTCTTCAAAAACAGTTTAACTATGAACAAATAAAATACTATTTCAACAAAATATCTTCAGATTAAAAACAAATTTTATTTTATCATTAAAAACATATTTGGAAATGATGCTTGTAACACTACAAACGGTACAGCGAATTACCACCGGACTAACCACCAGCCAGTCGCAAGGCTTCTGTACAGATGAAGGTGTCTTTGGGCATATTGTATCTGTAAGACTAGAAATAAACTGTAATTCAATGTACATTGTAATAATTTTGCAATAATAAAAAGATCTTTGACTTTGACATAGCGAATCCATAGCTTCGTTTCATGGCTTCCGTCTCCATTGTTTTCTTCTGGAAGTAGATCATGAAGAGATTGGCGACTGCTGGTGACAATAATGATCCCAAAGCAGTACCTTATATTTGTCGATTTATGTGTTTATGGTACATAAAGGCGTTCTTCAAATAATATCTCGACAGGTTGATTACATATGTTGGAATGTTTTGGATCCGTGCAAGTGGTCGTAACGCTTCATCAGTTAGCATCCTGGGATGCTGGGATTTATATATATATATATATATATATATATATATATATATATATATATATATATATATATATATATAAATATATATATAATTTAATTTTATTCTTAGTACTTCTTAAAAAATTAATAAAGGTCTTGTTAGTATTAAGCTGCAGAATATTAAGTATCTTATTAAAGAAAGATAAAAACAACCCATCCGTGAAAGAATGATAAAACTAAATATAACCATGCTAGGAAAAGACATGGTAATATTAGGAGTATACGGTCCAACAGAAGACAGCACTATAAGAAAAAAAGATAACTTCATGGAAACACTAGATATAGAAATACAAAAAGTAAAGAAAAACCAAGAATTAATAATAATGGGAGATCTGAATGGGAGAACAGGAAGGAAAACAAAGAACAATACCGTAGGACCATTCGGAAAAGACATTACTAACGACAACGGAGAGAGACTAATAGAGCTGTGTGAACTAAACGGCCTCAAAATAACAAACGGATTCTACAAACACAAAGACATCCACAAATATATTTGAATGCAACAAACACGAAACTTAAAATCAATAATATACTACATTATAATTAAAAACGATACCACTATCAAAATAAAAGACGTAAGAGTAAAGAGAGGGGCAGAATGTGGAACAGACCATAGACTATTACTAGCAAATATAAAAGTACCGTGGTACAAGACAATAGAGCAAAAAGAAACAATAGATAAAGAAAACAGAAATACTAAAGATATAACAGAAAAAGCAGACAAAGAAATAAAATACAAAATACACTTACTGCAAGACGAAACGATAAGAGACCTATACAAACGACGATTAGATCAAAAATTAAATGAATTTAACTACGACAACCTCCAATAGATGTATGACCACATAAAAGAATGCATGAAACAGGCGGCCCTAGAGGCGTTAGGTAAAGAAGACAACGAGAATAAGAAACGTAAAATTAGAATATGTGAAAAAACCAAAGAATCTATAAAGGAGAAAAAAAGACTATACGAAAAATGGCTGAATGCAAAATCAGAAGAAGATCTACAGAAGTATAAAGAGAAAAATGCAGAAACGAGGAGGATGATAAACAAAGAAAAGAACGAGAGATGGGAAAAAATCGTGCGAACATGTAGAACAGTTTATAGGAGGAACTAGAAGCATAGAGTCATGGAGAATAATTAAAGCATTTAGGACCAACAATAGAGAGAAGATGTATATAGAGTATATCCCAGAAAGCGAGTGGGATGAATATTATAAGAAGCTGAAGAACCCTGAAGAAGAACAGAATAAGGAAAAAAGACAATAAAAACACTCAAAAATAATAAATCTGCAGGCCCTGGGGGTGTGATAAATGAAATGATTAAGTACGGGTCTAATAAATTACATCGAATGCTGAGAAACATGTTCCACAGAGCGATAAATGGAGAAAAATACAAAAGAAATGGTCAAAAGCCTATATAGTATCTATATTTAAAAAGGGAGACCGCAGAAAATGCACAAACCATAGAGGCCTAAACATAATATCGAGTATGGGACGTTTGTATGGAAGAATTATTAAAAATATCATAGAGGAAAATATAAAAGGAAAAATTGGAGAAGACCAAGCAGGCTTTACGGCCGGAAAATCATGTACAGACCACATATACACTATAAAACAAACAATGGAAAAAAAAAAAACTGCAAAGAATAGAGAAGTTCATTTAGCCTTCATAGACATAAGAAAGACCTATGACTCAGTACCAAGACAACGATTATGGAACGCAATGAGGGAGATGGGCCTTGACGAGGAACTAATATACGCACTAAAAGCTCTCTACGAAAACAACACAGTGAACATAAAAATAGGGTATAAAATAGGGAAGAGACTCCAAACATCAAAAGGCCTATTACAAGGATGCTCTACATCCCCCACACTATTCAAAATATACCTCGAACAAACAATAAAAAAATGGAAGCAAAAATGTAGTGGAATGGGAGTCCCAATACGAGAAGATTACTTATATACTCTAAGCTTCGCAGACGACCAAGTAATCATAGCGCAAGATGAGGAAGACCTCAGTTATATGGTAAGAAAACTGAAAGAAGAATACATTAAAGTAGGGTTAGCAATAAACTTTGATAAAACGGAATATCTAACAACAAAGGAGGGAAACGTGGAGAATCTAGAAGTCGATAACGAAACAATAATCAAAGGAACCGATAGATTTAAATATTTAGGAACCATCATTTCAAAAAACTCAACATCAGAAGAAGAGATTAAAGCTAGATTAGGACAAACGTGGACATGCATAAGACAATTAAATTCGATCCTCTGGGACAAGCACATTACAAAGGGAAACAAAACCCGAATATACAAATCAATAGTACAAAGCATAATGACATACGGGTCAGAAATATGGACTATCATCAAAAGAAATAAATTTAAAATTAACGCGGTAGAGTTGGAGAAGATGTTGTAGAGTGATACGTATGGAGAGAATAACAAATGAAGAAATAAGAAGCAAAATGAACATCAAAGAGAACGCAATAAATACCATTGAAGAAAAACGATTAAAATGGTATGGACACATAAGGCGGAGCGGAGATAATAGGTGGATAAAGAAAATAACGGAGTGGAGCCCTATAGGGAGAAGAAAAAGAGGAAGACCCAGACGATCGTGGAGAGACGATGTGGACGAGGGTTTAACAGATGGAGACTGGGAAGATAGAAGCGGATGGAATCAAAGGCTGAGAGAAGGAAGACAGCGTCAGCTGTAGAAAATCCTTGAGATATATATATATATATATATATATATATATATATATATATATATATATATATATATATATAAAAATATATATATATATATATATATATATATATATATATATATATATATATATATATATATATATATATATATATATATATATATATATATATATATATATATATATATATATATATATATAAACAAAACCTTTCAACTGCAAGTTGGACTTGCGCAATTAGTGTTCTGTACATTGATTGTTTTTAAAATAAAAATTTTTGTTACGGAGGTATAAAAATGGTCGATGACTTCACAAAACACATTCCAAATGAGTTTTCAACAAAGTTTATTCTGATCTTTACTGAAAACTGGTGAGCTTGAAATTTTTGTTTTTTTTTTATATACCATATATATTAAAGGTAATGCAGTCGTGATCATTTTCGCTCAATCTACACCCTGTGGAGAATATACCAGAATTTTTTCTAAAGTTTTTTGGTCAGTTCTTTTGGAGATTTTTCGCAATTTTTTAAAAATAATACGAAGGAAAGTGTGCACAAATGTTACATTATATATATTTTTGAACAAAATTTAACTTTCAAAACTACACGGCTCTGATGAGGATATCAATTCCTATATTACTGCAAATCTCAACTTTCTATGTCAAATAGTTTCGGAGAAAATCGGGTGTGATTGATAGGCGGACAGACAGACAGACGGACACCGAAGTGATCTTATGAGTGTTCCGTACGGAACACTTAAAAGATGATGAGGTACTAGGTTTCTTTTAGTTGTGCATTTTAGTCTTCTTTATATCCAAGTATACTTTCAAAGAGTTCATAAAGAGCCCAATATATTGGATATCTCCATTACATTTCCTTTCTAAATTCTCTCTTAAGAGCTACCTTATGTTTAATGGGAGCAAGAGCCAAAACATTTTGTCTGTTTAAAAAACATTTATTAAAATTTTATAATATTGAAATCTAGCAGTCATTTAAACTCAAGGTTGTTTCAATCATTTCTCAGCTTCGAAATAATCTTTTATTAAATTCCTGCAGAGAAATATATTTTTTATCATCAGAATTTGCGAAAAAGCACGCTTTGTGACGCTATTATTGGCATAAAATTTACATATATCAAAGTTTTGCCGTAAAGGTTGCGACGTTCAACGTACCCGAATTAAATTAGGTTGAGGACCGCGATCTGCTAAAATAGCAGTAAAAATGGAAATACATATTCGTGCACTGGTTCAATTTAGGCAAATTTGATTTGGGTTTATTTGATAGCAGAAGATCAATATGTTCGTATCATAAATATGGATGGTGCTCATCAAAACATATTTAGAGGTTTCAAATGTCGTATTAAAGCAGTAAATCTCAAACTTGTAAAGCGTGCATATCGGTTAGGATAAAAAAGTGAGTAAGTCACTAACTGATCGTCCTCTGTACCTACAGGATCATATGGCTTTCATCTGCATGAGTTTGCCGCTAACTCGCTCTTAAAGGTTTTTATTGAATTAAGCGAGGTGTATTATATCTTAGATAGTTATAATCTTCTCACCTTCTTGAAGTACCATATCCGATACGGACGTAGGTGACTCTCTCTCCTTTGCCTGTAGTTGGTGCCCTTTTAAGTATTTTCACAGACAATGGGGACCTACAGTTTAATGCCGGTTCTGAACGGCCAAAGTGAGAAGGCTTTACTAGGCATGATACTACGGGTAATTTATCATTGCCTTCCCGAGAGAGGCGACCGTCACGTAAATTTTATTTTATTTTAATTACTTATTTATCTTTTTTTATTATTATTTCTCGAGCCGAGATACGAACTCGGATCGCTGGCGTAGAAAATATGCACCTTAACCTGGCTATAGCCGCTTCTTCTCACCAATTAGGGAAAATCTGATTCTTCCTACACAGCTCTAATGATTTATCATCATTCATGTCTTGTTGGAATTTTGCGTTTCAATTCCAAAAGTTTGTTACTTAGCTATGCTATTAATGACATGAATTCTTTTTAGTTCGCTCGACCCATGTATATGCAATCAATATATTGTAGCACAAATAATATCTTCATTCAACGAAAATTTCTTTCCCGCAACCCAATTTTTGCGGTTAGGAAATAAGAAAAAATCACTTGGGGCTCAACCTGGGGAATAAAGTAGGTGGAGAACTATTTCGAAGCCCAGCTTGTGTACTTTTGCATATTGCAAAAGCACATATCTGAGCAGACGTATTGTGTTGTTGAAGGAGCACTTTTTGTGTGCTAATCTTGATCGCTTCTACTCCAGCTCACTATGCAAACGACCCAATAACGTTGCGCAATAAGAGACTGTGTGTCCCTGAAAACAGCTGCAAGTATGCTAGATATGTTTCTTACAAGTTTAAGTGGATCATCACTGCCTATGGGGACCTGCTGCGAAGACCTAAGCTGCAATCACTTTCAAGACGTAGAAAGTATCACTTTCTTATTTCGACTTGTAAATGGTCATGTAGACTGCTGCGATCTTCTGAGTTTGATAAATTTCCGTGTTCCACCAAGATCAACAAGGGACCCTCACTCTTCGCCCCGAAGTACCATGCTAGGGCCTATTCTCGCCGATCATTAATGGCGCTGGTGAAACGAAACTTTTTTAATCCCTCTTTAAAACTTTTAAAAAAAGAACTGTTGACAGTCCATGTGAGAATAAAATATAATAAAATAAATAAATAAAAGCTTAGGCCAAACGCAAATTTTAACCAAAAGCCCGAATGAAATCTATAATAATTCGGTAAAAGTTTTCCAAACATTACAATCACTTGTACTATACTGGATGTTTCTAAATACAGTGTTAATAGTTAAGGAAGAGATGATGCTCATAAAGAATTTAAAAAAAAAAATTATAACCATAGCTCCAAAAATGTTTGGTTGTTGGGATAAATTCTGGTTTAGAAAAAATATTACACTGGCGTAACAGAAAAATGCTCGATGGATTAAAAGGAGATGTGATTCCTAGAAAATGTCGCTCCATATATTATATTGTAAAAAGTATTGTATGTAATACATTTTCTTTATAAGTATCTTAATTATTTAAAAGACAATGGGAAAAATACTAAAAATAATCTTCTTCTAGCTCCGAAATTAATTATTTTCGGACCTGTTTATAGCCACTTTATTTCTTATTTTTGTAAGTAATATGTTCCTTTAAGTATCATCGTCATATTTAGGAAGACCCGAAATAACATATGATATCATAAAACAAGTAACTCATAGCCCCATTAATAGACCCTTTTTATAAAAGTAAGTGGAGTAAACTGACAATATAACTGCGTAAGATGCTTTGTTTCCATCTTTTTCTATTGGTTGCCGTTTTCGAAATTTTGCTTATCGAAATAGGTTTTCGGTCAATCTCTAACAAATTATCTTATGCAGCAAAATAGAACTAGTGTTTATTTATGTTTTGTATTGTAAAATTTATCTCTAGCAACTAGATAATTTTTTATAATTTTTTTATTATATCGAATGTAAGCAGGATAAATTAAACTTTATGAATGTAGTTTCAAGACCTCTAGTTGATAGAAAACTATTTCTAGAAACTCATAAAACTTTTGTTTCGAGAACTGTAAGAACTACAGGTTTAACTTTACGGTGGAAAGATAAAGGCTGCTTTCCAACAAACTTCAATAAATGATCATTGTTTGGGAGTAAACGTAACGAACAGTAACAAAAAAATTTATTGCAGTTTTTAGTTTAAAGAAACTAAATATACAGTGCTTGACCTTGCAGAGAACAGTACCTTAATATTGTGTCACACGTGTATGACTTATTGCACTCGATTAGTACTTGTATTCAAATTGTCATACTTGTGCGGAAAGTGTCTTTAAAACATGTTTTATACTGCTCTTTTTCTCTATCTGTACAGGGTAATCATTTTTAGACGCTCTGCCCTGATTTATGGAAAAATTGTTGAATATTTATTTATTTTTTTTTTAAATGTCGAATGGTATATGGTAGTGCATGTCAAGGAGTATACTGACGTATTTTACATTTGGTAGTCAAAACGACGCTGAGCGCCGCGACGCTAAACATCGGCAATGGAAATCCCTAACTCTTTTCAACATCTTTTCTTTGAACTTTTTTTTTTAAATCTATTTTGTAAAAAAGTTATGAGCAAAAAACCGTCTAAAATACTATTTTTTTGTCATCGAGGTTGCCATGGATCGAATGTCATGTTTGGCGATTTTCAAAAAATTTATTTAGTGGGCAGCTGTCATACTTTTTTCTGACAGTACTTTTAATAATATTAGTAATAATGTTGAGGTTTGAATAGTAAAAAAAACAAGAATATACTATTTCTATTAAAACCACAAAAAAAACTATATAACTTTTAACGTTACATAACTTATTATATATTTATAAAATTAAATGTTTTAAACTTAAAAAATAAAAAAAAAAACACCAAAAGAAATTTTCTATATGTCTTTCCTCTTCTGTTATGCATTTTTCCATTCTTTTCATTAACGCTTGATGAGTGACTTGGTAAGATATACTATTGCACGCATCTAATATTTTTGCCTTTAAGTGCTCACTATCATTTGTCGCAGATTTGTATACAATATCAAGAGTTTCCCACAACAAAAATCTAACGGCGTGAGATCGGGTGACTTAGGTGCCCAACGAATATCTGGGCTGCGAACCCGTATCCATCTTCGTTAAAACCGTTCATTCAAATAGTATCTAACAGCAGCAGTTGTATAAGGTGGTGCTTCGTAGTTGATACCACATATGCCTTCTAATAAAACAAGAAATTAAGGTATCTATTTTCAGTTAGTGTTTCTTCAAAAAATATGGTCCAACCAAATATCTCCCAATTATCTCACACCATACATTAAGGCCATAAAGGCTTTGATTCTAAATTTAATTAACGCTGTATGGATTCTCGTCAGCCCAGTAATAAACGTTCTTAGTCATATTTAATCATCATTTCTGCTGTAGAACTTAGTCGTCGTTCCGAATCAAATAGTGTTAATAACTGAAGATTATGCATTTTATACCATAGACATAGTATTTGTTGGCTTTAAGAGATTTTTGAATAGCCCCATAAGATACATTCAATCTCCTTCTTGTTTGTCTGACTGAATTATATGAATGGTTTAATATTAGAAACAGACACTCCGAGTTCTTTTTCTATATTTAGTTGAGATCTATATTTTGTTTTGAAAGCAGCCACCGTAGAAAATCCGGTTTCGCAAAGGTAGGATGTTGAAAATGGTAATGTTTTCAGTGCAGAAAACTCATCATTCATCCCTGACCAAAATTCAAAGAGTGATTTATTATTAAATAGTCTTTTGATTTCGCCACTTGCCGTGAAGTCTATGAAGATTTCTTATTCGGAAGTTGAGAGCCCTTCGGGAGTACTTTGAAATGGATCCCTAACTTGCTACTACTGTCGTCAGTAAGAAAATACTTTTTAAAATTCTTTGTCAACATGGCTAGATGATTTTTAATGGTTACTAAAACAACTTTCACATGTTGTTCTTTAGCATTGTATGTTTTAACACATTCACCCACATGTGCAAACATTTCTAGGTTTTTTTGCTTTAATTTCTGCTCCACAATCCACAATATGGATGGTTTTGAAAATATTGCATAATTTCGGCTACTTTTTATCTGTTAAAACAGTTTTTTTTTCGTTTAGAAATACCTTTCTGTCTAAAAAATGCATATTGCTCCTCAAATTTCATTCTAATCGACAAAACATAGTGTGATCCAGGATATACCTGTCTGGATAACGTTCTCGATACAGTCTAACGACTTCCCGAGAATTTCTAATTGCTTCTCCATAAATAAGAATCATATCTACTTTTTCAGAATGGAAACCGTGTCAACCAGAAGCTATTAACATACTGTTTACTTGGTTTAACTCTATTGAATTGAATAGGTGTGCAAACAAGAGCTGTCAGATTAAAGTAAGACAGCCGCCTACTAGATAAATTGTTTGAAAACCGTGATGACAAAATAATATTTTAGAGGGTTTTTGCTGCAACAGTTTAAGAAAAAAATTTGAAAAAAATTAGGGCTTTTCAATGTCGTTCGGTATGTCGATGGGAAAAAAAAGTTGTTTGGCATAGCGGCGTACATTGGGACCAAAACCCGAAAAGGTGGCCAAAATATGAAGGTGTTATTCGAATTATATGAAAATTTGCATATCTGGTTTTTTGAGATCACTGATTAAGAATCTGACATAAAAAATGTAAATAACAAGATGGCGTCTCCAATATGGCAGACAAAATTTTTAAAAATTGTCATATTTTCATGAAATTTCGACTATAGGGCTCTTCGAGGTTGCTGTTGAAGAATCTGAAAATGTGAAAAAAAATGGCGGATCCGATATGCGGACAAAAGGTTAATTTTTGTCATATTTTCATGAAATTTCGACTATAAGGCTTTTCGATGTCGTTGATAAGGATCTGAAATTAAAAATGTGAAAAACAAAATGTTTTAGTTAACTAGTGTTAAATGAAAATTAACACAGATTTGACTATTATGTATTATAAAAATAGATATAACATTATTTATACTTTTTTACATAAAATTTATTTTAAAAAATTGTGCGGGCGACTGATTTTGCTTCTATATTTTTAAAAAATAGTTAGAAAACCCTATAAAATTGGTTTGACAGTGGGATGTCGTGGGACTTTTAACTTATGTATATTTTAATTTTGATGTTTGAAACTAAAAGTTCAAAAAAAGTGATATTTTAAACGTTACAATAATTAAATGATAATCAAATTTCATCAATTTATATCGTTTAAATGTACTCACTTTTATTCGGAGAATCCATTTCACGAAATTAAATTAACTTCAAATACAAAACATTTGAGCTCAATTGAATCTGCCTGTCTAACTTAAACAGAATAAGTTCAGAATCTGGCCTGCTCGACGCTCTAGCAACAATAGGTGTCAAGAGCCACGTGCGCACACTTGATTATTATAATCGGTCGTTTCGAATAGCGTAGGTACCAACCCACATACCTACAGACTGAAAAGTCTCTTAATCGAACATTCATTTTAGGGACTTATGGCCACCTTTTCGGCATTCGGTCCCAATCTGCAGCGCCTAGCGTCTTTTTCACTACCAAATGTCAAATACTGCAGTATACTCCTTGGCATGCAATACATCATTCAACATTTAAAAAAAATAAATGTTCAACAATTTTCGATAAATCGGGGCCGGGCGTCTAAAAATGATCACCCTGTGCACATTGATTTATAGTATTTTCGTAATTAGCGGTCCGTCAAAGAAACTAACAATTGATGTCCTTTGTTTAAGAAAAGTCCAGATCAAACTAGTGGTAGGACTGATCATCGACAACTGTAACCTAAGGAGACATTTAAATAGGTATTCATAATGGCTCCACGACATGAAGACTGTGTGGTGATAAGGAAGAAACGTCTAGTTCACACATCCTATATAAATGCATAACCTCCTTAAATAATTTCATATTCAAAGTTTTTTCAAAGTCAGCATTGTCAGGGGCAATAAAAATACCTGCTTTTATTTTGGCATCCGATAAATGCTTAAATTCATAAATATTTAAAACAGGGACCCTCTTTAGGTAATTCCTTCACAAATTGGTTCATAATACTTAATTTGATTTGATTGACGAGTCAACCCGGGCCTCGCGTATAACATTTTTACTTCCAGGACTTAATGATGTATCTGTGGCCATTTAGAAATAACTTGTCTTTTTTATCACATAACTTTCACATGTAGCAAAAGTTATCTGGAGAATGAACACATTTCCTGGAAGCCATTAGTAAGACTTTTCTGTTTTTATCACACAAGAATCATAGAAATCTACACACGTAGCTCTAAATATGCTTGTAATAGCAATAAAAAACAACTAGTGAAGGTAGATAAATATTTAAATATCAATTTAATATATATTGCTAGCACAGAAATTTGAAGCTAACTCTACTAGTACTAAGAAAAACTGAAAACAAAAATTTATATTTTTTTTGATAAATTAGTACCTACTACATAATTGCTACTTAGTTTTGTAAGAGGAAAACTATCATAGACCTGGGAAATTATTGGACTGCTACGAAAGTATTGAAATTAAAAACGTAGAAGTAGTATAAATAATGACAGAGGTCCTATTTCTTACAGTTCTCTGTACTAGTACCTAACTGGTTAGCTCCACTCGAGTAAATCACAATTTTAGTGTAGTCTAGTTAGTGTTCCGTACGAAACACTTATAGTGTGATATGATATTCAATCACCTTACCTCTGCAAATTATTTTCAATAAGTCTCTGGACTCTTATGCTTTTCCATCTAGGTGGAAGCACAGCTTCATATCTCCTATCTTCAAATCGGGTGATAGGGAGGATATCAGCAACTATAGAGGTGTGTGTATACAGTCTGCCATGCCCAAACTATTCGATAGTTTAGTGTGCGACCAGTTAAACTGGTCCTGTAGGGGAATGATCAATCCCTACCAGTTTGGCTTCTGTCCTGGGAAATCAAACACAGAAAATTTGGCACTATATGAAGTTGCTCTGCTGGAAGCGTTGGAGAGGGGCGATCACGTCGATGTTATCTACACTGACTTCTCCAATGCCTTTGACAGAGTTAACTTTAAGATTTTATTGAGTAAGCTTCTTTCCCTGGGATTCTCTGAGCAGATCATAGCTTGGTTAAAGAGTTTTCTCTTGGGCCGTACCCAGACTGTGAGAATGAATGGTTTGTCATCCAGTGTTATTCATGTTACATCGGGCGTCCCCCAGGGTTCGCACTGTGCTCCTCTGCTCTTTACTTTGTTTGTAAATGATCTATTATCGGCATTGCATCGCTCAACGGGGCTTATGTTTGCAGATGATTTGAAAATCTATCGGCGGGTTGGTAGTGTTGAGGACGTTGTAGCGTTACAAGATGACCTTGATCTGGTTTGGCAGTGGACCCAGTTCAATCATCTATTTTTAAATGTAAGCAAATGTTTTACCCATTAGCTTCTATAGAGGGAAACATAGAGTCCCATCCTCATACTCGATTGACGATGTTCAACTTCCCTACAGGAGTTGAGCAAAGGACCTTGGGATTGTTTTCGATGAAAGACTTACTTTTACAAGGCATATATCTGCCCTTAGCCAGAAAGGGCTAAGCATGCTGGGTTTTGTTTTGAGAAATTGCGGGCAGTTCTCTATGACTGTTTTGAGAGTGTTGTATTGTGCTCTTGTGAGAGCAAACTTGGAATATGCGACGGTAATTTGGTCTCCATTTTATGAGTTGCATAAGGGAACAATCGAAAGAGTTCAAAATAAATTTTTGAGATTTTCCGCACTCAAGTGCAACGGTACACTTGTGATTTATCATAAGACTGTCATGCGGAGGAGCTTAGGGTTACACACTTTGGAAATGAGAAGATCCCTTTATGATGCATGTTTTATCTTCAAACTTATTAATGGAATCACTGACTGCTACTCGCTAAAATAAATTTTAATATACCCAGAGGCAATCTTCGCCATCATGATCTCTTTTGCATCCCCTTCCATCGCACGAATTATGGGAGGCGCTCTCCCATTCATAGATCTTTGAGGACTTGGAATTTATTGGATGGCCGGCTCGATATATTTAACAGCTCTATCTCGGGATTTAGGTCACAGCTGCTGAGGGCTCTGTAGAGGTTCTACTTGATCAGTGTTTACTGTTGTTAATACTATTATTGTTTTTATATTTCTGAGGTTAGTTCTTTTATTACCTGTATCTATTTTATATATTTTGTTATTGAGGATGTTTATGTGTTTGTTGAATATTTTTACTTAGACATAGTCTTTGTCACGTGTTTATCTTTTTAATTTTTAATATTTTTGTATCTGCATTTGTACCTGTTTTAAAATTGTACTACAATGGGGTTTCCCGTAAAATTTGTATAAATAAATAAATAAATATGATGAATTGATGTTATCTTTTGGAAGACGAATGGGTTTATTGTTTTGTTATTCGTAGTTTTAAGATTCTTTCATTATTTTTGTAGGCACATTGAAGGTACTTTATCGGTGTCAATAGGTACGAAACACTTATGTGATCACTTCGGTGTGCGTCTCTCACACCTGATTTTCTCCGAAACTTTTTGACATAGAAAGTCGAAATTTGGCACTAATGTAGAAATTGATGGCTTCATTAGAGTCGCGTAGTTTTAAAAGTTAAATTTTGACTAAAGGGGTTAGTTTGGGAGGGGGGGGGGGGGGGATGAAAAATTGGAAGTGAAAAAAAAAAAATTACTAGGTCATCGAGTCAAATGAAAGCATGTAAAAACACGAGTTCAAAAATATATATAATGTAATACTTGCGGACACTTTTCTTCGTATTATATTTCAAAAATGCGAAAAATCACTGCCCCCCTTATCTCGAAAAGAATTGATCAAAAAATTTTGAAAAAAATTCTGGAATATCCTCCACAGAGTATAGATTAAACGAAAATTATCACGAATGCATCACCTTTAATAATTTGTCTGGTATATAAAAAAAAAACAAAAATTTCGAGGTCATCAGTTTTTAGTAAATATCGGAAAAAAACTTTGTTTTGAAAACCCGTTTGGAGTTTCTTTTGTGAAATCATTAATCATTTTATACCTCCGTAACAAAAGTTTTTGTTTTAAAAGCAATCAACGAAGGGAATACTAAGTCCGACTTGGCCGGTTATTTTTTTAATTTTAGATTTAGTCACTCATCGTACCTGATGGTGGTTCTTCTGTAGTGGTGATAACTGTTGTGTTTACAAACTCTACTCACACAATTAACTATGGCAGTTTAACAAGGCCTTTTAAAAAAAATGTATGCATGTAACCGTACAAAATCAATTTGTGGTGAAAACGAAAAATTGCCTAATGTAAAAACGCCAAAAAAGTTTTTCAACACAATGGTTACGCTAAATATTTAATTCAATCACTTGGCAGTTACTGAGAAAAATAATACCAATAAATAATAGAAAATAAATATTCCTCGAAAATAAAAAATATTCATGGATTTTTTTTCTTTTATATGTAGGCGACATATTTTTTCTACGAAAGTTACAGGAAGATGTAGGTATTGGTTCGAGGATTTAACAAAAGAAAAATTCAGAAACGCTACCCAAAAAGTTTAAAAGTAAATCCGACGGTCCAAAAATAAAGTGGTCTGTCTTAGACGTAATAAAGCCCGTATTCAAATCAAAGAGGACGGCTGCCTTTTACATTTTAATATTACTTTATTCCTTCATTCGAAATTTTTGGCCCGACTTTTTTTGACATTAACCTACTTGAGAAGGTTCAGTTTAGTACCTTGATATAAAGTATATATGTATGTACATCGACTAATATAATAGATATATGGAAAAAATAGTAGATATTTATTTATTTTTTGCTATTAATTGTAATATAAAGAAAACAGAATACTTATGTATTGCAGGGCAACAAAAAGATCAAATCACGATAAAATACTGCGGCGGCCACAAGTATCTGGGTATAAAAATTTCGGACGACGAAAAACTCGACAGGGCAATAAGAATGAGAAATACGGCAAGAAGAGAGACAATTAAAATGCTAAACATCATTCTATGGGATAAATCTATTATTAAGGCCAACAAAAATAAAATATATGAAACCATCGTGAAAAGTATCACGTTATATATCTGTAAGGTACGATCCCTGAAGGAAAGAGTATTAGCCACGTCGAGAGCAACGAAAATAGCCTTCTGGAGAAGAACAGCAGAAGCAGAAGAGCAAGAGTCACCAACGATCTCATTAAAGAAATCTTGGGAATCAAACACGGTATTACAGACGATATTCTAACAAAACAACTTATCTGGTTTGAGGACGAAGATAGAATCCCAAAACAAATACTAAAATGGCAACCGGAAGGCAGGAAAAAGCTAGGTAGATTGAGAACAAGTTGGAGAGAGGGGACAGACAGGGAAATTGAGGAAGGAAACCTGAAAGATCTATGGAACGACCGAAAAAGATGAAGACTGGAAGTCGGGAAACGTGGAAGAACGTTATAAATCGATATATATATATATATATATATATATATATATATATATATATATATATATATATGTATATATATATGTATGTATATATATATATATATATATATATATATATATATATATATATATATATATATATATATATATACCATGTTTCTGACCCGTATGTCATTATGCTTTGTATTATTGATTTGTATATGCGTGTTTTGTTTCTCTTTGTAATGTGCTTGTCCCACAGGATCGAATTTAATTGTCTTATGCATGTTCGCGTTTGTCCTAATCTAGCTTTAATCTCTTCTTCTGATGTTGCGTTTTTTGAAAAGATGGTTCCTAGATATTTAAATCTATCGGTTCCTTTGATTATTGTTTCGTTATCTACTTCTAGATTCTCCACGTTTCCCTCCTTTGTTGTTAGATATTCCGTTTTATCAAAGTTTACTGCTAATCCTGCTTTAGTGTATTCTTCTTTCAGTTTTCTTACCATATAACTGAGGTCTTCCTCATCTTGCGCTATGATTACTTGGTCGTCTGCGAAACTTAGAGAATATAAGTAATCTTCTCGTATTGGGACTCCCATTCCACTACATTTTTGCTTCCATTTTTTTAATGTTTGTTCGAAAAATATTTTGAATAGTGTTGGGGATGTAGAGCATCCTTGTAATAGGCCTTTTGATGTTTGGAGTCTCTTCCCTATTTTATGTCCAATTTTTATGTTCACTGTGTTGTTTTCGTAGAGAGCTTTTACTGCGTATATTAGTTCCTTGTCAATGCCTATTTCTTTCATTGCGTTCCATAATCTTTGTCTTGGTACTGAGTCATAGGCCTTTCTTATGTCTATGAAGGCTAGATGAAATATATATATATATATATATATATATATATATATATATATATATATATATATATATATATATATATGTATTTATATATATATATATATATATATATATATATATATATATATATATATATATATATATTTATTTATATATATATATATATATATATATATATATATATATATATATATATATATATATATTATTTGTGGAATATAGTGACAACTATAAATAAATTTTAAAAAAAAAACTAAATTGTGTTTATTAATTTCTATACTATTTATCCTGTAACGTAATTTGGATTTAGAAATAACTAAATTCCGTTAAAATTGAATTTCCCACATGATTTCTATACTAATAACATACACTGGATGATAACCACATTTCTTTTATGAGAAAATGTGGTTCTGGGGTTTTTTAAAGCAGTAAAACGAATATTTTATGTTGTCAGTGCAATATTTTATTACTTTTTACAGATCTGGTTCCATTAAAAGTTGTAAAATATTGCACTGACCTAAAACTCATCTATTTTAATAAATATTTTAACGCTTTTCTAGATAGAACATGTAATTCTATCCTCTCAAAAAGTACGTATTAAGTATTAAACAACCTCGTTAATTTGTTGTTTTATAGCCTGCAAGCCAATATCTGTTTTTGACCCACTTGTTATTTTAAATCTTGCTTTTTATATTGCGTTGATTTAAATATTATGCCAAAAATGTGAATTTCCTGCCAAGGAAAAATAATAATGAATGTAGATTTGAATTTAATTAAGCTAGGCAATAAATTTATAATTGGCGGAGTTTACAATGCCAAGAATACACTCTGGGGATCTAGATTAACCACAATCAAAGGAAAAGAATTACATGATGCAGCTGGTATGTATTTACCAATCTACAGGAAAACCCACCTACTGGCCTACGCATACGAGTAAAATACCCGATCTACTAAACTTCTTTATTACCAGGGAAATATCCATAAATATATGTCAACCGAAGAAAATTTTTAGTTGGACTCGGATCACTCTCCAGTAATCCTGACAATCTGTGAACATGTCAGCAAAAAGGAACGAACACCTACCTCGGTAAATAAAAAGACCGACTGGGAGAAATTCCAAGAAAATCTTTCTAATAACATACAATTGAAAGTACCACTAAAGACCATAGAACAATTAAATCAGGACGCTCAAAAAATAATGGAACATATCCAACAAGCCGCCTGGAACAATACTCCTGAAATAAAAGGAATGCCTGTAGGAAACAATTACCCTATGGAAATTAGACAATTGGTTGTTGAAAAGAGAAAATTAAGGAAATAATGGCAACAAACAAGAGCACCAGAGGATAAAAACAGGCCAAACAATAGAACACAAAAACTTAAAAGGGAAATATTAACGTGGAAGAACGAAAGGACGAATAAATATTTATCGGAATTGACAGACGACAAAGTAACGGATTATTCTCTTTGGAAGGTCACCAAAAGGATGAAACGACCACGATTACATAAACCACCAATCCGAACCTCAGAAAGAACCTGGGCGAAGGATAACCAATAAAAACCCGAAGCGTTTGCTAATTACCTGGAGCAACCCTTCGAACCAAGTGAAAGCCAAGACGAACCACAGCTACTATAACAAGCAGGTGAGGAAGCGGATATTGCTTTTGTAACCCCAAAGGAAGTTGCTAAAGAGATCAAAACAAACATAAACCTAAAAAAGGCTCCAGGATATAATCTCATAACAGGAGAAATACTGAATTAACCTGAACTAACCTGAACTAAATTGTGTTTATTAATTTCTATACTATTTATCCTGTAACGTAATTTGGATTTAGAAATAACTAAATTCCGTTAAAATTGAATTTCTCACATGATTTCTATACTAATAACATACACTGGATGATAACCACATTTCTTTTATGAGAAAATGTGGTTCTAGGGTTTTTAAAGCAGTAAAACGAATATTTTATGTTGTCAGTGCAATATTTTATTACTTTTTACAGATCTGGTTCCATTAAAAGTTGTAAAATATTGCACTGACCTAAAACTCATCTATTTTAATAACTATTTTAACGCTTTGCTAGATAGAACATGTAATTCTATCCTCTCAAAAAGTACGTATTAAGTATTAAACAACCTCGTTAATTTGTTGTTTTATAGCCTGCAAGCCAATATCTGTTTTTGACCCACTTGTTATTTTAAATCTTGCTTTTTATATTGCGTTGATTTAAATATTATGCCAAAAATGTGAATTTCCTGCCAAGGAAAAATAATAATGAATGTAGATTTGAATTTAATTAAGCTAGGCAATAAATTTATAATTGGCGGAGTTTACAATGCCAAGAATACACTCTGGGGATCTAGATTAACCACAATCAAAGGAAAAGAATTACATGATGCAGCACGTATGTATTTACCAATCCACAGGAAAACCCACCTACTGGCCTACGCATACGAGTAAAATACCCGATCTACTAAACTTCTTTATTACCAGGGAAATATCCATAAATATATGTCAACCGAAGAAAATTTTTAGTTGGACTCAGATCACTCTCCAGTAATCCTGACAATCTGTGAACATGTCAGCAAAAAGGAACGAACTCCTACCTTGGTAAATAAAAAGACCGACTGGGAGAAATTCCAAGAAAATCTTTCTAATAACATACAAATGGAAGGACGCTCAAAAAATAATGGAACATATCCAACAAGCCGCCTGGAACAATACTCCTGAAATAAAAGGAATGCCTGTAGGAAACAATTACCCTATGGAAATTAGACAATTGGTTGTTGAAAAGAGAAAATTAAGGAAATAATGGCAACAAACAAGAGCACCAGAGGATAAAAACAGGCCAAACAATAGAACACAAAAACTTAAAAGGGAAATATTAACGTGGAAGAACGAAAGGACGAATAAATATTTATCGGAATTGACAGACGACAAAGTAACGGATTATTCTCTTTGGAAGGTCACCAAAAGGATGAAACGACCACGATTACATAAACCACCAATCCGAACCTCAGAAAGAACCTGGGCGAAGGATAACCAATAAAAACCCGAAGCGTTTGCTAATTACCTGGAGCAACCCTTCGAACCAAGTGAAAGCCAAGACGAACCACAGCTACTATAACAAGCAGGTGAGGAAGCGGATATTGCTTTTGTAACCCCAAAGGAAGTTGCTAAAGAGATCAAAACAAACATAAATCTAAAAAAGGCTCCAGGATATAATCTCATAACAGGAGAAATACTGAAAAAACTTCCAAAAAAAGCGATTATAAAACTACACATCTGATAAATGCAGCTTTCCGTCCTAAGCATGTGCCAGATGCTTGGAAGATGGCCGAAGTAATATTGATCCCCAAACATGGCAAAGCTCCAAATGAAGTGACCTTATATAGGCCGATATCATTGCTTCCGATGATATCGAAACTGTTTGAAAAGCTACTTCTGAAGCGAATAAAGCTAATTATTGAAAGTAACAACCTAATTCCCTCCGATCAGTTTAGATTTCGGAACAAGCATGCAACTGATCAGATATATAAAATAACAGATATCATTGAGAACTCCTATGAGGAAAAAAGTTTGTTCAGCTATATTCTTAGATATAGCCCAAGCCTTTGACAAGGTATGGCATGTAGGACTGATGAATAAATTAAAAAACATTCTGCTAAAACAATTCATCCAAATACACAGGAAGAAGATACAATAACTGCCATTGCTGATGACACAGCCATTCTCGCGGCAGGTTATAACACTGAAGACCCGACAGCCCAACTGCAAAAAGCATGTAACAGAATAATAAATGGGTTAGAATGTGGAGACTGCGAATCAATGAGAACAAGTCAGTACATATTGACTTTGCTTACTAGAGGAATGTACAGATACCGGTAGCAATAAACAATACCAACATCCCATATAGTAATACAGCAAAATACCTGGAATGAACCTGGACATCCGATTATGATGGAAAAAAACATATAAAGAAGAAAAGAAAGGAGCTCGACCTCAAATATAAAAAAATGTGCTGGCTGCTAGGGAGGAAATCTCAGCTTCCCGTGCATAATAAATTGCTGTTATACAATCAAGTTCTAAAACCTCGCTGGATATATGGTATGGGATGTGCAGCCAAAAGCAACATAGTCAAAATTTATATTTATTATTATTAAGCGAATATAATATCGTTTGTCATATATGTATGCTTACAAAATAAATTGGTTTTATAAACGTATAGGTGTAATTTAATCAAATATTAGAATTTAACAATAGTGATGTGACTTGGCTACCATTTTGGGAGGCAAAATAAAAATGTTTCTATACTTTCCCGTGTTTGTGTAAAATAATACTTCTTTGTTTAAGTTTACTTTGTCTAGGGAGTCTAGCGTCAATGTACCTGTTAAGGCTATAAAAGTTTTGAAACAAAACAAGCAGAGGGACCAATTGCTTTAGAAAAACTATCAGTTTTTAAAACACGATTGTTGTAAATTACTGTAATTGGGGAATTTCATGTAAAAAAACCGATAAATTCTAGTAGTATATGATCCACGTTTTTAATTTAATTAATATTTAATTAACTCGTTAAATCTTTGTTTTTTGCCAAGTCCAACAGTAAAGATCTGGTGGCGGGAATTATCTAGGCGTTTGGCAGAAGTTATTATTTACGATGATCTAACGATTAAATATCATAATTTACCATTACAAGACCTGTACATTGTTAGTTACCAATACCTTAAACTTGTTAAAAAATTTGTTTATATTTTTTATTCAGCTGTGTTATGTTCGGGGGTACAATCGCCTCTTGCTTTACAATATCCAGCCAAGATCAATGGCAACTCTTGTTCTTTTGTTACACATACTCGTGTTTGTATCTTTCTTAGCTTATTCCAGGTTAATTATGGCTGAAATAGCTAGAGCGGCGAACTTGTGTTTTAGCACAGTCGCACATTGGAACCGAATGTCGAAAAGGTGGCCATAAGTCCCTAAAATGAATGTTCGATTGAGGGACTTTTCAGGCTCTAGGTATGTGGGTTGGTACCTGCGCTATTCGAAACGACCGGTTATAATAATCAAGTGTGCAAACGGTGCTCTTAACTCCTATTGTTGTTAGAGCGTCGAGCAGGCCAGATTCTGAGCTTGTTCTGTTTAAGTTAGACAGGCAGATTCAATTGCGCTCAAATGTTTTGTATTTGAAGTTAATTTAATTTCGTGAAATGGATTCTCCGAAAAAAAGTGAGTACATTTAAACGATATAAATTGATTACAATAAAATTTGATTATCATTTAATTATTGTAACTTTTAAAATATCACTTTTTTAGAACTTTTAGCTTCAAACGTCAAAATTAAAATATACATAAGTTAAAAGTCCCACGACATCCCACTGTCAAACCCATTTTATCGTGTTTTCTAACTATTTTTTTAATAATATAGAAGCAAAATCAGCTGCCCGCATTTGCACATTTTTTTTAAATAAATTTTATGTAAAAAAGATCAGCCGAAACAGGGATACGGAAGTACAAATGACGGAAATACTGCGCGTCGTTTCTTCGAAAATTCGACAATTACTGCAACAATAACTGGACTAGATGAGACGTTAATTAAGAGATTTTACGTTGTATTATAAGTTATTACTTGTGGCTTCGATATTGATGTTCCGAAATATGAGGAATACTGTCTAGAAACAGCTCGTTTATATGTAAATTTATACCCTGGTTTTACATGCCAACGACAGTTCACAAGATTTTGATTCACAGCGAACGCATTATTCAAGCTTCGATTTTACCAATCGGACAAATGTCTGAAGAGGCCCAAGAATCTTATAATAAATTTATAAAAAAATATCGGCAGGACTTTGCGAGAAAATGTAATCGTGTTAAGAATATGGAAGATGTATTTCATAGGCTTTTAGTATTATCAGATTCACTAATATCAAGCCTGCGGAAATTACCAGCGAAAAAAATGGAAACGTTAGACTCTGAAGCTGTACAACTGCTAAAAGCTCCCAGTTCTGAGATTCAGAGCAGTGATAATGAGTCAACGCTTTCATCAGATGAAGAATATTGATGTTTTCTTGTAATAACATTTTTATATAGTTTACATTGTCATTATATATTAATAACAAACAGTTTCACTTTAAAACATTAACTAATTTTTTTCAAACGGCCATATTGGATCCTCCATTTTATTTTTCACTTTTTTAATTTCAGATCCTTATCAGCGACATCGAAAAGCCCTATAGTCGAAATTTCATGAAAATATGACAAAAGTTATCATTTTTGTCCGCATATCGGATCCGCCATTTTGTTTTTCATATTTTTAATTTCAGATTCTTCATCAGCAACCTCGAAGAGCCCTATAGTCGAAATTTCATGAAAATATGACAATTTTATCAATTTTGTCCGCTATATTGGAGCCGCCATTTTGTTATTTACTTTTTTTATGTCAGATTCTTAATCAGCGACCTCAAATAACCAGATATGCAAATGTTCATATAATTCGAATAACACCTTCATATTTTGGCCACCTTTTCGGGTTTTGGTCCCAATGTGAGCCGGTACGAAAAATCCATGTCTGTGGGCTTGGTTTATAGTTTATAAGGTATGGTATATAGTTTATAGAGGCATTCTTGCGTGCTTGGGATGGTTGTTAGTGTTCCGTATGGAACACTTATAAGATCACTTCGGTGTCTGTCTGTCCGTCTGTCACACCCGATTTTCTCCGAAACTATTTGTCATAGAAAGTTGAAATTTGGTAATAATGTAGGAATTGATGGCCTCATCAGAGCCATGTAGTTTTGAAAGTTAAATTTTGATTTAAGGGGTTAGTTTTGGGGGGTGAAATCGGAAGTGAAAAAAAAAATTTTGCTAGGTAATCGAGTGTGGTGTCAAATGAAAGCTTGTGAAAACACGAGTAAAAAATATATATATAATGTAATACTTACGCGCACTTTGTATTATTTTTAAAAAATCGCTGTCCGCCCGCCTTATCTCGAAAAGTACTTATCAACAAATTTTGAAAAAATTTCCACGAGGTGTAGATTGAATGAAAATTATCACGAGTGCATTACCTGTAATAATTTATCTGGTATATAAAAAAAACAGAAAAATTTTCAGTAAAGATTGGAAATAAACTTTGTTGAAAACTCATTTGGGGTGTGTTTCGTTACAAACATTTTTTATCACGTATCAACGTACGGAACACTAATTGCGCAAGTTCAACTTGCACTTGACCGGTTATTTTTCAGTGGGCCCCCATCACATTAAAACAATCACAATCCCATCTTTTGGAATCCAACGGAGCAAGCACGTGTTCTCTCGACGCCTCGGACTGTGCCGCGTTGGTTTGTGTTTGGTACTTGATTCAACGTATTTATATAAACAAAAACCGGTCACATGAGTTTTCAAAAATTAAGGTCTCGGACTCGGACACAAATTTGTTTGTGATGGCTAAAAAAAAACTTTCTACAACATGAACGGCTATATCATTAGGAAAATTGCAAAACACATTTTCTATCAAGGTTCTGTCTGTAGTCAAATGTAAAATAAATATTTACTACTCAACTATTTGTTTAATTATAAACAAATAAAATAAAATTATTTTGTCTTGGTACCAACGGATATTTTTTAAAAATAATATAAAGAAAAGTTTATGGGAGTATTACATCATTTATATTGTGATCTCGTGTTTTTACAAGCTTTCACTCGATGACCTTGCAAAAAAAAAAATCTTTTCACTTTCGATTTTACTCTTCAAAACTAACCCCTTAAGTTAAAATTTAACTTTTAAAACTACACAGCTTTGATAAATATTTGTTTTAAATTTTTACTACAAATATTTCTCGCTTTTTATATATTCTTGGTAATTCTTGTATTGAAGATGACCATGTGACTGAATTTCATAGAATACTTTCGCAATCCAATCACGATACGGGACACTAATTGTGCGAATACTCTTCCGATGTTACTTATATTTTTGTATTTGTACTTGTTCCGTTTCATAGAGTTTCATACTGTTTTATAAAACTTTATTTTGGATACTTTCAGTACAAATAACCGGCCAAGTGCAAGTCGGACTTGCGCAATTAGTGTTCCAAACATTGATTGCTTTTAAAATAAAATTTATGGAGGTAAACAATGATCAGTGATTTCACAAAACACACCTCAAATGAGTTTTCTACAAAGTTTTTTTTCGATCTTTACTAAAAAAACTGATGACCTTGATTTTTTTTTTAAATATATACCAGTTAAATTATTAAAGGTAATGCACTCGTGATAATTTTCGTTCAATCTACACCCTGTGGAGAATATTCCAGAATTTTTTAAAATTTTTTGATTAGTATTTTTCGAGATAAGGAGGGGACAGCGATTTTCGCAATTTTTTAAAAATAATGCAAAGATAAGTGTGCGCAAGTATTACATTATATATATTTTTGAACTTGTGTTTTTACAAGCTTCCATTTGATATTCCACTAGACCTGGTAAAAAAATGTTTGTTTCATTTTCGATTTCACCTTCCAAAACCAACCCCTTAAGTCAAAATTTAAGTTTAAAGACTACACGGCTCTGATGAGGCCATCGATTTCTATATTAGTGCCAAATTTCAACTTTCTATGTCAAATACTTTCAGAGAAAATCGCGTGTGACAGACGGACAGACAGACATCAAAGTGATCTTATAAGTGTTCCGTACGGAACACTTATAAGATCACTTCGGTGTCTGTCTGTCCGTCTGTCACGCCCGATTTTCTCCGAAACTATTTGTCATAGAAAGTTGAAATTTGGTAGTAATATAGGAATTGATGGCCTCATCAGAGCCATGTAGTCTTGAAAGTTAAATTTTGACTTAAGGGGTTAGTTTTGGGGGGTGAAGTCGGAAGTGAAAAAAAAAATTTTTTACTAGGTAATCGAGTGTGGTGTCAAATGAAAGCTTGTGAAAACACGAGTAAAAAATATATATATAATGTAATACTAGCGCGCACTTTTCTTTGTATTATTTTTAAAAAATCGCGAAAAATCGCTGTCCACCCGCCTTATCTCGAAAAGAACTTATCAAAAAATTTTAAAAAAATTCTGGAATACTCTCCACGGGGTGTATATTGAACGAAAATTATCACGAGTGCATTACATATAATAATTTATCTGGTATATAAAAAAACCAGAAATTTCAAGGTCATCAATTTTCAGTAAAGATTGGAAATAAACTTTGTTGAAAACTCATTTGGGGTGTGTTTTGTGAAGACACTGATTATTTTATACCTCTGTAACAAAATTTTTTATTTGAAAAGCAATCAACGTACGGAACACTAATTGCGCAAGTTCAACTTGCACTTGACCGGTTATTTAATCATTTTTTGGGTTTTTTTTTTTTAATTACATTGAAACGTTATAATAAAGAATAAATATGATGATTTCTCAGGTATATAAAAGTTATTTCGCTTGACATATTCAAGTTAGTCTATACCTGTTAATCTACCAATTGGTTAGGAATATTACCAGAGGTGGGAACAGGTTAAAAATAGCATTAACAAAAATATTTCTTGAATTAGTTTTTTTTATAACAAGATTTATTTGGTATCGTGAAACTACGTCCTAATATTTAAAAAATCTAACAAATTTGACAAAAAAAATATCAAATATTGTTTACAGAAAAATTGTATTGATTAATTATATCGTCTAACTTGTTGGAGTTTCTAAATTTTAGAACTTAATTTTTCGACACAAATTAAATACATACACCTCGAATTTTCAAAAATTCCATTTTGTTTTACGGATTTTTATTCTCTATACGTGTAAGAATTATTCAAAGAAAAAATTTTAAGAAAATTCCATTCCATTACAAATTTATAGGATTAAATGTGACCTGGCCTCGGATTGGGGCTGCTACCTATCTCAATGTTCTGTCTGCAATATTACTCAGTCAATTTTTAATATTTTCTAACTTTTTTTTTTAATTTCAATCATTACTTTTTCTACAAAATTTCGAGAGGGTCTTTTAATTTTCTTAATAGACAATTTTTTATAGATAATTAAACATAAATTTTTTGGTCGAAAATTGTATGCTAACAGGATAAATTTAAAAAAAAAGTTGCATGATCGGGGTGACGGGCTAACAGACAACGGTTATATCCAAAACCAGTGGTAGTTTCCCGAGGAGAACCTTTATTAGAGCCCATGAAATATATGGAAAGCTTAAGCTAAATATTTAAAATATAAAATCCCTACAAGCTTATGGACATAGAATCCAAACTCACTTTGTTGTGGACCTTGTTGGAAATCATTTAATATAACAGAAAATAAGGGTTTTGAAATATAAATCGACACTCGGCCGAATAGTTCTAGCAGCTGTGGCCGTAAAATGTATAGAGAGAGAGAGAATGTTAAAACATATTTAAAATATTTTTTCTCTTATACTTTAACCTACAATAAAAATATATAATCTTCATTCGTTTGTATTATTTACTTAATAACCTTTAAAATATATTTTTTTAAAATATACATACTTTTTGCCGCGATAAGTTGTATGTAACCCCTTAACAGAGAAGAACCAACCTTGCCACACGTATTTTAATTTTAATAAACGATGCTATAAAAGCGTCCTGGTTAAAAGTAGTTTAAATTGAAAATTAAATTTCCTCTCAGAGGGTATTATTCTAAAGCTACCAATCAACAACTTAATATTGCATTTTCGTGATCTGGTATTATAAATTTAAAGGTCATGCTTACGGCATTGCAGAGTTATCATTTCTTATAAGCTAGACGGTAGTAATAAAACAAAATTATCACGCAATTATTTAACATGTATTTTGTGTAACTCTTTATTAAATTTAGTTTTTTCTTTAAATACTTTGCTCTTTTTACTTCACACGGTTAAAGTTTAATTTAATTAATACTCGGCTGAGACAAGAACAAAAAGGGCTGGTCTATTTATTTACATATACGTGAGTCACGATAGTCGGAAAACTAAATTGAACAACTGAAAAACGTTGAGCGGTGGAAGAACCACAAATAATTTTCTTTGGTAACTTGGAATCCAACATGACACCAAAGTAAATTCTAATAACAGAGTGAAATCATCGATCTGAAGCAATTAAAGTATTGTTACTCTTTATTACCATATTTGAAAACAAGGTTTGACACTACCACAGTAAACATAAAACACAGTAGCGATAGTCCGACTCGGCACTTTTGATCTCAAGGAGTTCGAGTTTGTAATGATCACATGACCTGTCGCCATAATGCTGGTATGATGTAAGCGAGTTTTTTAAAGTATTTAAATTCTTTCTTACAAGAAAAATTCTGTTCTGTAGAATAAAAATTAATTTTGCTGATGGAAAGGAGGAAAAAAACGAGAAAAGTTTTTTTTAGAAACATTTTTCTATCAAGTTCTACATACTCTATATGTGTTATATGGTGTTTCAATATTTAAACTGACACCTGGTCGGTCATGTGCTGATAACCATAATTCTGCCCTAAATTCCGAAAAAAAAAAGCAATGGAATAACATATATTGCATAATAGAAATAACGAATTATGAAAAACTAACTCCTTTGGAAATACCACATATATTTTTACAAGCACTAACCGCACAACAAAAACTTCCTCTTGACATTTTTTAGTATTCCGTACGAAACAATTATAAGATGACTTCGGGTCTTTCTGTCTGTCCGTCTGTCACACCCGATTTTCCCTGATACTATTTGACATAGAAAGTTGAAATTTGGTACTAATGTAGGAACTGACGGCCTCATCAGAGCTGTGTTGTTTTGAAAGATAAGTTAGTTCTGGGGAGTGAAATTGGAAGTGAATTTTTTTTTTACCAGGTCATCGAGTGGGGTGTCAAATGAAAGCTTGTAAAAATACGAGTTCAAAAATATATATAATGAAGTGTTACATTATATATTTTTGAACTCGTGTTTTTACAAGCTTTCATTTGACACCCCACTCGATGACCTGGTAAGTTCAAAAATATATGAAATGTAATATTTGTGCACACTTTTCTTTGTATTATTTTTAAGAAATTGCTAAAAATCGCTGCCCCCTTTATCTCGAAAAGTACTGATTTTGAAAAAATTTTGGAATAATCTCCACAAGGTGTAGATTAACCGAAAATTATCACAAGTGCATTACCTTTAATAATTTATCTGATATATAAAAAAAAAATTCAAGGTCATCAGTTTTCAGTAAAAATCGGAAGAAAATTTGTTGAAAACTAATTTGAGCTGTGTTTTGTGAAGTCATTCATGATTTTATACCTCCGTAACAAAAATTTTTATTCTAAATGCAATCAACGTAAGAAACACTAATTACGCAAGCAAGTCCAACTTGCACTTGGCCGGTTTTTTATAATTATTTTCAGTTATAACGTCAAATGAGTCGTTTCCTTATTGGAAAATTATTAATAATGAATTTCGAAGCACGTTTAAAAAAAGATTTTTCTTGAAATCCAGATGTAAACACAACTGGCAGTCATGTTGTTGGTGTGATAGGGGACGCATGCGTGATTAAAAACAGGACCTGAAAATTTTCTTTAGCGTCGCTACTGTGTTTTATGTTTACTGTGACAATACTGTCAGATTGCTTTCGATTTTTAAATGCTTAATGCCATAGAATCTGAAAACATAAGTTTAATATATAATGTGTTAAAAATAATTATTGTAAAACATGATAATTTCGTGTAATTCTCTTGAGTAAAAAATAGGGATAGAAGAAGAATTCGAGAGAGATTTGTTTAAAGTTCCTTATACATATAAAAGATACTTACTTAGTAACAAAAAATTGATATTGGCAAATCATTATTTGCAAAAAAAGTAAAGAAAATTAAAGAGCTCATATTAAACAATTATAATTATGTTAGTAAGATTTAACAATTAGTATCTCTAGCGGATCTGAGTAAAAGATATCAAACTTGCCCTCTGCCGAGGATCATTTAAATTATAGACCGACAGACGAACTTGTGACAAGAGTACAGCCATAGTTTGTCAAGAATCAACGCTAGGTAGCGCAATAAGTAAGGACAGACCAACTCACGTATATATTAATTGTCATTAACTAATAAAATTGGACACCTCTGGACTTAATTAGTTGTAGCACAAATCATGAGTCAACCTGTAAGGAAATAAAAGATAAGAACTATCAAAATATGGACTTGGTAGCTTATTTCGAATAATTATCATTATGCCCTTGAAAAGATTCATACGAGTACGTCAAAGAATTTAGAATTTTTATTAATAGTTTAGATTAGTATACGTTATTAATGTTCCGTACGGAACATTTATAAGATCACTTCAGTGTCCGTCTGTAGGCCTGTCTGTCCGTCTGTCTGTCACACCGGATTTTCTCCGAAACTATTTGATATAGAAAGTTGAAATTTGGCACTGCTATAGAAATTGATGGCCTCATCAGAGCCATGTAGTTTTGAAAGTTAAATTTTGATTTAAGGGGTTAGTTGTGGGGAATGAAATCGGAAGTGGAAAATGTTTTTTTTTTTCAGGTCATCGGGGGGGGGGGGGGGGGGGGGGGGGGTCAAATGAAAGCTTATAAAAACACGAGATCAAAAATATATATAACGTAATACTTGCACACACTTTTCTTTGTATTATTTTTTAAAAAATTGCGAAAAATCGCTGTCGCTTCTTTTATCTCGAAAAGTACACAGGGTGTAGTTCGAACAAAAATTATCACGAGTGAATTACCTTTAATAATTTATCTCGTATATAAAAAACAAAAAATTTCAAGGTCATCAGTTTTCAGTAAAGATCGAAAAAAAAAACTTTGTTGAAAGCTCATTTGGGATGTGTTTTTTTTGAAGTCATTGATCATTATACCTCCGTAACCAAAATTTTTATTTTAAAAGCAATCAACGTACGGAACACTAATTGCGTAAGTCCATCTTGCACTTGACCACTTATTTGTTTAGGTTTAGTTTCGATTATTTTAGGTTGGTTCTTATCAGTTTAGGTCAGCTTTTGTCAGTTTTAAGGTGTCCAGGCTAGTTTCTAATTTTGGGTAATTCAGCTAGTTTTGTGCTTAATACAGAATTTACATTAAAAGTTTGACTAAGTTGGGAATGTGGAATCTTTGGCACAATGACACTACTCAGTATATATTGCCATAACACCAAACACTTTTTTTTGCATTCGACGCGCGTTTCGCTAACCATGTTAGCTTCATCAGGAGCGATGATTGACAGTAGATCATCGCTCCTGATGAAGCTAACTTGGTTAGCGAAATGCGCGTCAAGTGCAAAAATAAAGTGTTTTGTGTTGTGGTGATATATACTGAGTAGTTAAAAGTTTTAGTTATTAATGGGCAATTTTGATTAGCTTATGTTAAATCTAGCTAACCAAGGCTGTTTCCAGATAGTTCTTGTTAGTTTAAATATAGTGGTAAAATGAAAAAAGTTTACAAGGTGTTCACGAATAATGTCCCACATGTTAACAATTCTCGAAAAGAAAGGTAATTTTAGTTTACTTTAGTAATGATTTAGGAAATCGGCGCGTTTAGTGCGAAGTTATAACATAATATTGAAATTTAGCGCGCTTTTTTTTTAAATCGCCTTTCTTTCAAAACGTTGTTTCTATATCTAATAGTCATTTTTCATATTCTTACCGTTTCACTCACGTAATATATAAAATCGTTACACGACAGAGTAATCTTGTCTCCTGTCCTTTGCTGAAAGTAGATTATGGCCTAGTACGGTTTATTACGGACCGCATTGCTGTAGGAATACAAATCAATATAACACTAAGGAAGAGACTAACTTTTTCTAACTTTAAAGTTTTCATCTGTTTATTGTACCTGCAGCAATCCACCGATTATTAATAAGAATTTCTTGTCTAAGAATTTTGCAATTATTATTGCTAAATTAGTTAAGAAGTTAAGCCTTCCAGTACATGTACACAAGTATTGCTAAATTAGTTAAGAAGTTAAGCCTTCCAGTACATGTACACAAATTCAAATTCAAAAATCTTTTTATTATTAATGGTAAATTATTACAGGTTTTACATTAACATGTAGGCTGAAAAGTTTTTAGTCTAGCTACTTAAAACACATTTTTTTTTTGCCAAATTCGACTTTATTTATCAATATAGTCTCCTTTAAGAGCAATACCATCAGTCCAACATTTTTTTAACATTTCTATACCTTTCTTGTAGAAGGATTTGTCTTTGCCTTCAAAATAGGCCTTAGTTTTGGCGATAACTTCTTCACTGAAGCCAAATCTCTTTCCCGCGAGTATTTTTTTGAAGTCCGCGAATAGATAATAGTCGCTGGGAACCAAATCTGGCGAATATGGTGGATGAGAAAAGCAATTCGAGCTACAATTCATGCAATTTTGCCATCGTAACCACTGACTTGTGACACGGTGCATTGACTTAATGAAAGAGCACCTTTTGTTCATTTGGGGCCGTGTCTTTGCGATTTCTATCTTTAAACGAACCAATAATTTTATATGATATTCGCTATTGATGGTTTTTCTCAGCATAGTCGATGAAAATTATTCCATGCGCATCTCAAAAACCGAGGCCAAAACCTTCCCAGCCAACTGTTGTGTCTTTGGTCGTTTCGGGCGGCTTTCACCAGCTGCGGTCCACTCGGCTGACTGCCGATTTGATTCCGGTGTGTAGTGATGGATCCATGTTTCATCCATTGTCACATATCGCATGCAAAAATCTTTTTTATTGTGCTTAAACAGGTAAAAACAGCGCTTAGAATCACCAACATCATGTTCTTCTTGGTCCACTGTGAGCAAACGCGGTACCCATTTTGAACAGAGCTTTCTCATGCCCAAATGTTCATGCAAAATATAGCTAACATGTTCTTTTGATATCTTTAGGGTGTCAGCTATCTTAAGCAACTGCACTTTACGGTCATCCAAAACAATTTTGTAGATTTTATTGATGTTTTCCGGTGTAACCACCGCGTTTATATTCAGCGTACCAGTAAATGATGAGTGATTTTCCAGGGGCAGAGTCCCCGCATCACTTATCAAGCCATTGCTTTGCTTGAATGGTATTTTTTTCCCATCAAAAAATAGTGTTTAATCAACACGCGAAATTCGATTTTTCCCATTGTTTTGAAAATATCAAAAGTAGCGTCACTAAAACCACTGTAATTTGTAAACTAATCGTCGAAATGTCAAGAAGTTTTGACACGTATCGTTTGAAGGTTGGTACTTCCTAAAAATCATATGGATTTTTTGAAAAGGGCGACATCTATGTGTTAGACCAAAACCTTTTCAGCCTACGTTTTATGTTCAAGTTCTGTGGATACAGAATGCTTTACTGCAATCTCATCCACAGAGAAGCCTTGCGGCGGCTGATGTTCTGCCTTGGTATTTGAACCTTATGTACGTGATTATATAATAGTGCCACTTCAGGTAGATCCTTAAATGGGAGTTTATTTTTTACTTGTTTTGTGAGATAATTGTTTTTGTAATGCTCTGTTTAACTATGTTGCCATTTAGTTTATTGTCTGCTAGAAAAAATAATTTGTTAAAAAACCCAGCTTGAGATACTCAGGTACATGTGGTTCATAGTTTATATTACATATTTTTATTCTAGTCTCACTCACTTTACTTTCTTTCATGTCTCGCTCTTTCATACTCTTTTTCACACCTGTATGTTCCTTTCTCTTTTTTTTACATTATTTATACTAATTACATTTGTTTATTTACAACTTGGTATATAGATATTTATAGATTCTAACCTAATTTATATTTATATATATATATATATATATATATATATATATATATATATATATATATATATATATATATATATATATATATATATATATTACACGTTTATGATTTTTATTTAGCATTTTTCACTATACTATTCCACTTTGTTTAAAACTTTCTACATTTTTACAAGAATTACATTATTTACATAATAGTTAGTTTGCCAATTGCTACTCTTTTTGCTTTGTGATCGATTTTTAAGTTGTTTACTTTACTTCCATACCCGACGCTCACCAGCTTTGGGTCAGCGCATCGAGGCGTGCTTTCAACATGCTTTAGGCGCGCTTTAGATACTTTATCAGCTGGGCCTCGAATCCCTGTACGTAAGTTTTTTTATTTGGCTTCTCCCAATTCTTCCAATTTATACTTGTCGCGAAGCAGTTATGGAGCTTCGAAAACTGGGTAACCTGGGTATTTTCCAGTGTTTCTGACATTATGGACATCCTGTATATTTAACAATAATAATTTATATTGTTTTAAAATATAAACCATACACGACCATTTATTTTCGCTCGTAAACACTTTTGTGTCAACTCGGATATTGTTTACTAAGCCAAAAATTGCCACACAAAGGTCGTTCATTAAATCATTCTTTGTTGATTAACTAAATCCCGGTGTCCCAGTGGTTTTATTATTACGAAACTGGGGTGATTGAACTGAACGCAATAAATACCATTTATAATATGATTTATTAAAATATTAGACTTGTAAATCCACATTAAATTTTAAATACTGCTGGACAAATCTGTGAAAAATTAAATTTTCGTGAGCAACTTTTTTACCATGCTTTAAACAAAAAATTATAATTCAATTTCAAAATCTGTTTAAATAAAACCGTAACCTCTCATTAATTGCTAACTCTTTTTCCGTATAGACAATAAACGTTTGTAATTAAGAAAAAAACGCCATTTTACAACACTGTAAACAAAAGAGTCCGGAGAAGATGTTTATAGCAATGAGAATTTGGCGGGATTAACAATACCAATCGAAGCAGGCAATAGAATTTAACGGGTAGTAGTAATATTCTGTTTTCATTGATATTGTTAATACTGCCAAATTCTCGCAGTTATAAAACATCTAGCCCGCGTTCTTTTATTTACAGTGTCGTATCATGATCTTTTTTCCTTAATTACAAACACCCATAAGCAAAGGTCCTTCGCAGTTCCAAAAATCGGTTGCTATCAACTGCCCAGAAGACAACTTAATCTACGCCGTTTTTGGAGATGAAAATCCCTTATGGACCCATTGCATCGACTCCTGCTTCGTGAAAGCATCCCGTAGCCTGTAACAATTCGAAAAAAAAAAACATCTTCGCATCGTTCTCTAAAACGGTCAAATATTCTTGAGAAATTCCTTTCCTGGCCATTTCTGCTCTAGTGTAAGGAGTTTTAGGATGCATGGTACAGAAACGTTTCTCGGTGCCGCTGTAGCGTGCGGTCTACCAAAAAATTTGAGAACTACCTGCTATAACATTGCTATACAATAATAATTGATAAGACGAACAATTTGTTGCTAATATTGATTTTATTACGAATATATTTACAACTAATATCTATAAACAGAGGCAATATCTTTAAAAAGCTGACAAATTGGTCGTCTTCATCCTTCCTTAATATCTTCCAGGATAAACGGTCCAGATTTGATTAAAGATGGTTTAATGGTACTCCCTTCATTTTCTTTAAGATGTAAATTTTGGCATATAGCCACGACCTTTCAATACCTTGTGTATGACATCCTATGAGAGAATAAACGTAGTTTTGCTGGTGATTAACGGATTGAAGGAGGAGAAGGCATTCAGTTCCGGTCGAGTAACCAGTAGAGGGGACTATAAAGAATAGGCCCTCGGCCTAAATTTAAACTAATTTTAAATTTTATAATTTCCATACTTTCTTATGCGTTCAACAATCTCCTATCAAATACATTTTTAATTAATCTTAAATTAAATAGTGTAACAGTATGATCAGCTTCAAGGGCATGTTCGGCAATGCTAGACTTTTCTGTTTTACTGTATTTTAGATGCGCTAAATGTTCTTTAAATCGGGTTTTAATTGATTTTTTAGTTTGCCCAACGTACTTTTTGTCGCAATCATTACAACTAATTTCATAAATTCCACTTTTCTCACAATTAGGAGTCTTATATTTCGTTCCTTCTTAAGATATTGCTCAGATTGTCTGATGACTTATAGACTAAGGTGAGGTCTACCTTATTGAATACCTTATTGAGCTCTCTACTATATTTCGGATTCTATGATATGGAGGCATGCTTAGTCTTATTTTCTTCGCGTGTACAAAAAATGGAATTCTAAATTTTTAACCTGAACGTATGTCTATTTATTAACTTGTTTACTAAGTCATCGTCATAACCATTAACTCTAGTTATATTTTAAATATGATTCCTTTCATTATTGAAGTTTATTCTATTCAGAGGAAGTGACCAAACGAGGAACTAAAAAATGTAATGTGGCTAATTTGTGTTGCTTGCAATGAAATGAATCATTAGGAATATATTTATCTGTTACTTTGTCTTTTCTATAGATATTAAATTCTAACCTATTATTATTTTTAATAATTAAAATGTCTAGAAAAGGCAGTCGTCCTTTGTTCTCAATTTCTTAAGCGAATTTAATGGAATCATATCGGCTATTTAATTTAGAAAGAAAATCATCTATATTTGCTTTCTTAGTATCAATAATCGCGAAAACATCATCCACATACCTATACCATACCCATGGGAAGTACTTAAATTCTTGACTGGCTTCGGTTTTAAACTTACTCATGAATAAATTGGCTGTGAAAGGTGACAAGCAATTACCTATAGCTGTTCCTTCTTTCTGAACATAAAATTGACTGTTATATTGAATTATCAATGGTTATCAAAAGAACTTGAGAATTTACCATTAAATACTTTCGCAGTGAAGAATTCTTTAGAATTCGTTAATAAAACAAAAGATCTAGATCTTAATGAAGGTGAAATCTTAATTTCTTTTGATGTCAGTTCTTTGTTTTAAGTGTGCCAATACCACAAACTTTACAATATCTCGAAGGATTACTTAGGATGAACGACTTGAGGACGAAATTATTCATGAATACTTAACATTTTCTAAACTTTGTATGGAACAAAATTATTTTCAATATAACAGTCAATTTTATGTTCAAAAAGAAGGAACAGCTATGGGTAACTATTTATCACCTTTCATAGCCCATTTATTTATGAGTGAGTTTGAAACTTAAGCCAGTCAAGAATTTGAGTATTTCCCAAGGGTATGGTTTAGGTATGTTGATGTTTTCGCGATTTTTTATACAAAGAAAAATGATTTTGTTTCGAAATTAAATAGCCGAGATGATTCCATTAAATTCGCTTACGAAATTAAGAACAAAGGACAACCGCCTTTTCTAGATATTTTAATTATTAAAAGTAATAATAGGTTAAAATTTGATATCTATAGAAAAGACACAGTAACAGATAGATATATTCCTAATGATTGATTTCATTGCAAGCAATACAAATTAGCCACATTACATTTTTTAGTTCATCGTTTGGTCACTTTTCCTTTAAGATTCAGTAATGAATGGAATCGTATTTGAAATATAACTAGAGTTAATAGTTATGACGATGACTTAGTAAACAAGTTAATAAATAGACATAAGTCAGGTTAAATATTCAGAATTCAACCTTTTTTAGACGCGAAGAAAATAAGACCAAGTATGTCTCCATACCATATAATCTGAAATAAAGCAGGGCTCAATAAAATATCGTACTTCTCGTTTTGCTTTCAAACCAAAAACCCACGGTCCATCTATTCGTGTACCATGGTTTCGATTGTTTTTCACTGGTGCATCGCTATATTCAGATTCAGGTTGTTGATCACCTGGTAAGGGTCTTCCCTGTTATATGTTATGCGACTCGCTAATCGCGCTTCATCAATTTGTATAGGATCGTCGTTGCTGCCGATTAATTGTCCTCTGCGATTGACTGACACAATTGAGGAGCACACTTCGCGGCACATGTTATACCATTCACTTATGGTATATGACGACCTTCCAGTCAGTTTTTCACATGTTGTACTTGGAATGTCGTGCATGAACATAAACACCAATTTCAAAATTTGACATAAGATTAAATTACAATGTAACTTGCCGTTCAAATCTGTATAATAGAAGAATTCATTTCCGCTTCTAAACGATTTTGTTGTTTCGCAGGTTTTTCTAGGACAAAAGACTGGACGAAACGCTCCGCCACGATCTTGTTTCCTTTTTCTTTGCATATCCGCACCACACCTATCACAGATGTTATTTTCGTCATTGTGTGTGTAGATTATGCGTTTGCAAAAAAGTCACAGCTGCATCTTCGTTAAAAGTGATATTAATTTAAAATTTCGTAAAAGCATGGCTTCTTTTGAAATATACGTATTAGCAACTTGTCATTGTCATTAATAACGAAATTTGTTTTATTTCTTTGCTTAGAAATCGATTTATTGAACAACAATTAAGATTTGCAGGTAGAACGCATACTACAGTGGCACACTTCTTTCATTCCTAAATCTTTTTGCACAATTTTAAAACCTGTAGTTTCATATACTCTGTTTTTTTAGGAGGCACTGGAATACGCATTCGTTGATCTAACCGGGGCAACCTGTTTGATGGTTTCCTCACCACTTACCTCAACTAGTCTTTCTGATCTCGGGTCATTCTGAATTGAATTTCGATCTCATCGAAAGTGTCTAAACCAAAATTTTACTTGAAAATAAAATGGGTGACTACCGTACACCTTGAACATTTCATTAACAACTTTTGCTTCATTTCTCTGTTAAGTGAGAAACTATATCACTATGTTACGCTCCAAATTACTCGTCTCATTATTCGGAAGAAAAGAAATCGTAGAAACTACTAAACGCAACGAACTTATACACAATTTCGCCGACGTACCTTAAACAGCGACAACCTACAAATTTTTTGTTGGATGTCATTTTCATGTCTAGATAGGTAATTTTATAAAACACCCTCCTATTATTGAGATAAGTAACACGTAGGCTGAAAAGTTTTTGGTCTCTCATAGATGTCGGCCTTTTCAAAAAAATCCATATGATTTTTAGGAAGTACCAACCTACAAAATGATACGTGTCAAAATTTCTTCACATTTTGATGATTAGTTTTCAAGTTACAGTGGTTTTAGTGACGCTACTTTTGATATTTTCAAAACAATGGAAAAATCGACAACAATCAATTATTGTTTGGGTTACGTTGAGATTTTTGAATCTTTAGCACACCACTTTATTTTTATACCCGACAAGCGACTCTCTAACCAAGATAGCATTATTAGGAGCGATAACTGACCGTTGGCTCACTAATCGCTCCTGATGATGCTAAGGTGGTTAGCATAACCCGTGGGGAGTTCGAAAATAAAGTGTTTGGTGTAGTTGTGATAAGTATTGTGTAGTGTTGGCATCTTATTACTTTTAACTGCATAAATGATTTTGGAAGTGAACTAAAATGAATCCGTGGTTGTGGTAGAATAAAGCATCATTTGTCCAATTTGAACCTTTACCTTTAACACGAACGTAATGAAATACTCTTATGTAAAATTAGATATATGTTTATAGACGTTTCATACAAAATATGCTATTTTCAGTTTATATTTTATCGTCACCCATTCGTATTAACTTGAAAATATTGAAGAAAGTAATAGAATCCTGCTAGATACAACTTTAATTTAAAAAAATTTTTGCGTTGACCCATCAAATACACGTAACCGGAGTGATCGGCGGGTAACGTGGTAGATTAATTTAAATTTATTATAAAAGAGATCCACTAACCTAACCTAATTTTCTGTGATCCTGTCACATACTTTTAAAGTTTTAATTTAAGATATTTTACATAGTTTTGATTATAAGTATAAGGGGTGGGAATTAATTTTGAGGGATTTCTAAGAAAAGGCATAACTTGTATTATATCACGTCGGGGCATACTGTTGCTATATTTTTGATGAAGCCAGTCATTAGACTTTAATTTTTAGTATATGTTATTTGGTCGACGTGTAAACAACATATTTTTTTGAGCATTGAATATGTCGAATTACGTGCTAACAAAACACCATTTGGGGGAAGCGTTACTTTTCTTGTTTAATTCGAAGAAAAGCGCTGCTGAAAGTCATCGATTGCTATCGGAAACCTATGGTCATTATAGTCGATCAATAAAACATGTAAGTACTGGTTTCGATGCTTTAAAAGTGGTGATTTTGACAGGGAAGACAAAGAACGTCCAGCCGAAAAAAGTTTAAAAATGAAGAATTTTAGTCATTACTCGATGAAGACCCGTGCCAAATGGAAAACGAACTTGTAGAATCATTAGAAGTTGATCGCACAACCATTTCCAGGCACTTACATGCAGTGGAAATGATTCAATAATGGGTACGAATTGAAACCGAGAGACGTTGAAAGGCGATTTTTCACCCGTGAACAACTGTTTCAATGGCACAATCGGAAAGGCTTTTTGTATCGTATCATAACTATTCAGGAAAAATGAACACGCTACGACAATCCAAAGCGCAGCCGAGCCGAATATTCATGGCTCTATGCTTATGCTGTGTATCTGGTGTAATCAGTTGGGTGTAGTGTATTATGAGCTGCTCCAATCTAACGAAACTATTGCTGGGGAACGTTACCGATAACAACTAATGCAATTGAGCCGAGCGTTGAAGGAAAAACGACCGCAATATGCGAAAAGACACGACAAAGTGATTTTTCAACATGATAACGCTCGGCCACATGTTGAAAAGCGCTAGAAGCGTTTAGATTGGATGTCCTACCGCACCTGCCGTACTCCTCAAATATTGCTCCTTCTGATTATCACTTGTTACAATCGATGACGCACAGCCTGTCTGAACAGCGCTTCCATTTTTATGAGGATACCAAAAAATGGGTCGATTCGTGAATAGCCTCAAAAAATGAGTCGTTCTTTCAACGTGCTATTCAGATGATGTTATAAAGATCGGAGAAAGTAATGCGGTTAGCGATGGACAATAGTTTGAATAATCAATCTGTAACCGTTTTGTTACAATAAACCGATATTTTTACACAAAAATCCCTCAAAATTAATTCACACGCCCAATATAAGTAAATTTTTTAATTATATCATCTAAATAATTCTTGTCATCCTTAATGGCAGGTGTGTAGGTCATTGCGTAAAAGTTCTTATTTCACTGTACGGCTTATTAAATTCTGATCCAACTCACTATGGCTTACTTAATACATTTTCGATGTATCGATTCATTTTTAAAGCAAAAAAGAAAGATAATAAATCACAAAAATAACATAAAAACGAAACTAGAAAAAAAAACGAATTTATCTTCACCTTTCCACTTCGTTAATAGAAACTCATATAATAAGGAAGTGCTTATTTTAAGAGTTACAAAATCTTTTTTATCTGCAATTCCTTCACGTTTAGACTACACATGCTTTTAATAAAGACAGCAATAAAGGTATACCGAAAATAAGGGTTGCAAAATCTCTCTACTATTTATTAGATTATACCTTATTTATTTCTTACCAGCTGTGTCCGCGTAAATCGGATAAGTGGTTCTCGAGTGATAAGCGCACTAATGGATAGACAGGCAGACAGAGAGACGTTGAATTTTATATATATTTTATTCTTTGCTACATGATATTATTCCATATTTAATGGTTTAGGCAGCGTATTGCAAGAGAATGCGCTAGCCGCAAACTTTTTTCCGACTGGATTCACTGTTATCGTTAATGCTTATGTTACCTAACGTAATAAAATATATCCTATAACCTGGACAGAGAACATATGTATGTTTTAAAAAAAAAGCACGTAAATCGGATAAGTGGTTCTCGAGTGATAAGCGCACTAACGGACAGACAGACAGACAGAGAGACTTTGCATTTTATATATTATAGATATTCTTTGCTACATGATATTGTTCCATATTTAAGGGTTTAGGTGGTGTATTGCACGAGAACGCGCCACCGGCAAACTTTTTTTCGACTTGATTCACTATTATCGTCACTACTTATTTCTTATGTTACCTAACGTAATAAAATATGGCCTATAACCTTGCTAGAGAACACATGTATGTTTAGAAAAAAAAGCACGTAAATCGGATAAGTAGTTCTCAAGTGATAAGCGCACTAACGGACAGACAGACAGAGAGACGTTGCATTTTATATATATTATATTCTTTGCTACAAAATATTGTTCCATATTTAATGGTTTAGGAAGTGTATTGCAAGAGAACGCGCTAGCGGCAAGCTTTTTTCCGACTTGATTTACTATTATCGTCACTGCTTATTTCTTATGTTATCTAATGTAAAAAAATATAGCCTATAACCTGGCCAGAGAACATATATATGTTTTAAAAAAAAGCACGTTAATCGGATAAGTAGTTCTCCAGTGATAAGCGCACTAACGAACAGACAGACAGACAGAGAGACGTTGCATTTTATATATATTATAGATAACCTGGCCAGAGAACATATGTATGTTTAAAAAAAAAACACGTAAATCGGATAAGTGGTTCTCCAGTGGTAAGTGCACTAACGGACAGACAGTCAGACAGAGAGAGAGACGTTGCATTTTATATATATATATATATATATATATATATATATATATATATATATATATATATATATATATATATATATATATTACAGTAGATTATAGATAACCTGGCCAGAGAACAAATGTATGAATTAAAAAAAAAAAAAACACGTAAATCGGATAAGTAGTTCTCGAGTGATAAGCACACTAACGGACAGACAGGCAGACAGAGAGACGTTGCATTTTATATACATTATAGATATTCTTTGCTACATAATATCGTTCCATATTGAATGGTTTAGGCAGTATATTGCAAGATAACGCGACAGCGGCAAACTTTTGTTCTACTTGATTCACTATTATTGTCTACTACTTATTTCTTACGTTACCTAACGTAATAAAATATAGCCTATAACCTAGCCGGGAGAACATATGTATGTTTAAAAAAAAAAGCACATAAATCTGATAAGTGGTTCTCCACTAACGGACAGACAGACATACAGACAGACTGACAGACATTGCATTTTATATATATTATAGAAGCAGTCGCCTATTGTACTGATCAAACAAGATACCAGAAAGACAGGATTTTAGTTTAAAAATGGGTTTCTTAAAATTGTATAATTAATTGTTGTGTTACACTCATTTGAAATTAGATTAAAATAAAAATTTTATATTTCTTTAATTTTTTCGATTTTATCCGATTCGATATTTAGAAATTAATCTATAATCTACCAATTTTCTTACAAATATAAAATATTTCATTACACTCGGTTTCCTTGTATTATAGTTTATTTATTAATAACAATTTTATGACGATCACAAATTTTATAGTCAAATTGATTATTGATTAAACGTTTAAAATATATATCATTTTTATAGCCATCTAGATTAGGAGAAAATTAAGACTCATGAGACCTATAAAACTGAAATATCAACGTTATGTTCTAAAGCGGTGAGTAGGTTTTAAAACCGAATATTTAATTAGAAATGTTATGACTTATTCTATTATATATTCTTATATAAAACGTTTGCTACCTAAATTCCCTGTAACAATTTTCGAATATTATTGAAAGTTATATGCTTAGCAATTTTACGAATGTCATTGCTAAGTGACTTCATAAATTAATAGTACAAGTAGCTAAGAGATAACGATAATATCTCGGGAATAATATGGAGTTAGACTAAAAATGTACCATAAATTCAATGAAATACTTGCATCTGACAGTTAAAACTTACGGGCAGTATGGAGCTGTTAAGAGATTTTCGCTCAGTTGGACAAATATCAGAATCACCCTTGTATATTTACAATAGACTAGAAGGATACCACGTTGTCGATCTTATGATCAGGAAAGGAAACACATAGAATGCCAACAGTTCAGAATCGATGCTTGTTAAATTCAAGATAACCATCACAGTACGATTTCAGTCTGATAATGAATGATTTTTTTACCAGTTGGAGTTACCAGAGTTAGTACACTCAAAGGCTTTCGTAAATAAATTCAATAATCACAATGAATGGTAAACCTTGGGGTTTTAATAGGTTACGCTTTAAAATACTATTAGGTTTACTCACCAGGAACTGCAAAGTACATTACCATTGGGCAAGTATCAGAGAAAGAGCAAACATATTCTCTGCCTTTATGGATATAAAAGATAACGCTCTTTTCCCCCTAGAAATTAGGCCTTTTTGTTTTTATAGTTTTTTTTTTATAGGAGGTTATAAACTTTGAAAACTCCATTGCAAGAGAGAATGCCCCCCCCCCCCTCCATCCCGTAATAGATTTTTTTCAAGGGTGTTTAGAAGGGTCTAGATTTTTGATGGTTTGACTATAGAAAAGATTTTTTTTTAAAGATTTTTCCCAGCAGTATGCAGTATCGGTTTTAATATTATTTATTTCTTAGAAAACGTCTTTATCTGCTCACCTCCATGATTCTGGCCACTGCACTGGATATTACGCAGTAACGTAGAGTTAATCGTCAAAAAACATTCTATAAGTCTCTCCTTCGATCTGAAAAATAAGGCCGCTCCCTGATTTGTCTCTGCAGTATCGTTTTTCTTAGTGTGCCTGACTTACGAGGGATGCGCGGGCGCGGAGCAAGTCAGGTGGGTTTCATTGTATTCGGCATGTTTTCGTTACCGAATTACTGAGCACGCCCGGAAAAACGATACCGCGCCGACAAATCAGGGAGCGGCCTAAAATTTCGCTATTTGGCGAGGAGACGCTTCATTCATGGATAAGGAACAGATAGTACAGGTGGCAGTGGAGGATCAGTTAGTGACTTGCTCCGTTTCCAACCTAAGTATATCATATGGGTTGGATTTGATCCTACTGATTTCATGAATTATCCCGTTTATCTTATAGTACGGTTGTCAGTAATGTCTGAAAAAAAATGATTTAAACTACGGCTATCAATTGCTATTTCAGCGTGTTTATAGAGTGTGTCCCAAAAAGTTTTATACAAATCAAGACAAAGTTTATCTTACTAATTATAAAAAATTTATTCTTGACAAAAATTTCTGCATGATATGGAAATCCATAATCAAGCATCAAAAGTTTAAAATATTTGATGGTATACAGGGAAAATAAAAAATAATGATTTATAATGAAGAGTAAAGTGTCTTTAAATTTAAATACTGAGCAAAATATCCATTGAAAATGTTAATAGGAACTAAAAAATTATGCTCACGTTTAGATTTGTGGCCTTTCTAGTTGAAAATTCAAAAACACTCCAGTAAACACGTCAGTAATTGTTGGATTATTTATTGAATAAAAGAAAACGAAATCACTACAAATTTTAGGCTGAAAATACATGAACATATCTTTGGAAAACCTGACAACTGTCAATAAACTTCAAACCTAACATCAGTCTGTATTTGCAAAAATTAGAAATGAGTATTGAAGACAAAATTGAATTTGTTCTCATAGTTGGAGATAAGAATAAATTTGTTTGTAATATGTAAGATAAACTTTTTCTCCATTTGTATAAAACTTTTTGGGACACACTGTATTAAGAAACTCTCTTAACTAATGGTAAAATAAACAGGATGTGCATTTAAACAAGTAAAATTATCTCACGTCCAGATTTTTTACCTCACTTTGTTTAAAATAAGATACTTCTAAAATATATAATGAAATAAGATAAAATTAAATTGACGAATATAAACGTTTTTGATAAAAATCGGTGATTCTCGAAGGTATCTCTATTGTTGGTGATTTTATCAACAGCCGTATATTTTTAAATAACGATGTATTTGTTCTTTGACTGTAAATGCATTCTAGTCAGTTTAGATTTCATTTACTAAGTAAAAAAAATGTACATGATTATCAACTTTACCAATCATCAGAATAGGTTTTCGAGCTGGAATATCCACCATTGATAATATCTTCTCTATTACCCAACACACACTTAGTTTTTATTGATTTGGCACAGCCGTACGATACAGTACCAATTAATAGATTACTTGAAGTACTGCAGCAGACCAACATGAATGTCACTGTAGTCAAAGCCATACAAGATTTATATAAAAGAGCAGGATCTTAAGTAAAGTCAGGTAAAAACCTTAGTTTTACTCTTCAATATTTATTTAGATGCCATACTTGAACACTGGAAAAAACAGTTGTAAATTCATGGGAATACTCCTTAACAATGAGATGCTGCTTACACTTCACTACGCAGATGAGCATGTCGTCATAGCACAAAATCAAAAAACAGAAAATCTTTGTAGCTGGAGTAGCACAGGACGGTAGGCTTGATAAAACAATCCAAAGCTCAGTAACTAGTGCAAAGAAGATAATCAGAATGCTTTACTCAGTTCTATTGCAAAATAATATATCAAAGAAAACATAATTAAGAATATATGATACCATTGTGAAAAGAAATTTAGCTTACGGAAGTGAAGTCTGGCAAACCAACAAAACCATGGCTAGAAAACTTTTATATACAGAAATGGACTACCTTCGAAGAGCAGCTTTACTTTCTAGATGGGAAAGAAAACAGAATCAGGAAATAAGACGAGGTATGAACAGATATAATACTATTCTAGAACACATACAACAAAAACAATTAATATGGTATGGGCCCATGGAATGGGTGAGAGTACTAAACCACCGAAAGTTATGCAGTGGACAACAGCAGACCCCGAAATACTTGGATCATGGGATGAAAAGAGCTATGCTAGAAAGAAACGAGAATCGAATAATAGAAAGGCTTGGAGATTGGACGTTGGAAGGCGTCCTCACTCGTTGTGAAACCGGGTATATATATATATATATATATATATATATATATATATATATATATATATATATATATATATATATATATATATAAGTTGGGTTGAATTCTTTCTTGAACCTTGGAATAATGAATATATATTTTTTCAATTTCTTGGGCTTTATGGTTCTTTTGTTTTAAGGATAGAGAAATTACATCACGTTCTAGTTAGAAGTTTATTGAAAACGTTTCACCTAATTTTTGGGCTTCTTCAGTTCGTATGTGTGGGTTGAAACGAAGACACACTTAACATTTTTTAAAAGGTGTTACTAAGACGGTCACATTTAAAAAAAAAAAAATAAAATAAAAAATGTGACCGTCTTAGTAACACCTTTTAAAGAATGTTAAGTGTGTCTTCATTTCAACCCACACATACGAACTGAAGAAGCCTAAAAATTAGGTGAAACGTTTTCAATAAACTTCTAACTAGAACGTGATGTAATTTCTCTATCCTTAAAACAAAAGAACCATAAAGCCCAAGAAATTGAAAATATTTATATATATATATATATATATACATATGTATATATATATATATATATATATATATATATATATATATATATATATATATCATCATCATCATCATCATCATTAGCTTATTCCATCCATAGCCGGATGTAACCCTCCCCAATTTGTCTCCAATGAGCTTTGTTGTTTGCTTTTTGTATCCAATCATGTCTTGCTAATCTTTTTATGTCATCCGTCAATCTTGTCTGTGGTCTATACCTCTGCATCTTTTGTGTTCTCTAGGCCTCCATTCAACTATATGGTGTGTCCATTTGTTATCATTCAGCCTTGCGATATGCCCTGCCCAATGCCACCTTAATATACATATTCGTTGCGTTACGAGGCTGGTTTGAAAAGTCCGTGCAAAAATAAAAACTACTTATGTGTTTGGGGTAAACCTTTTTTATTTTTCGACATAGTCTCCTTTTAGGCTTATACACTTCGTCCAACGATGTTCTAGTTTGTTGATCCCTTCCGAATAATAGGATTTGTCCAAGTCTGCAAAATATCCATTAGTGTCTGCAATCACCTCCTCGTTTGAATAAAATCTTTGTCCCGCCAGCCATTTCTTCAAATTGGGGAACAAATAGTAGTCCGAGGGAGCCAAGTCTGGAGAATAGGGGGGATGTGAAACGAGTTGGAATCCTATTTCCATTAATTTTGCGACCACAACTGCTGAGGTGTGTGCTGGTGCGTTGTCGTGATGGAAAAGGACTTTCTTGTGGGCCAATCGCGGGCATTTTTCTTGCAGCTCGGTTTTCAAACGGTCCAATAACGATGAATAATATTCACCTGTAATAGTTTTACCCTTTTCCAGATAGTCGTTGAGGATTATCTCTTGCGAATCCCAAAAGACAGTCGCCATAACCTTTCCGGCCGAAGGAACGGTCTTCACCTTTTTTGGTACAGATTCCCCCTTGGTAACCCATTGTTTAGATTGTTGTTTGGTCTCAGGAGTATAGTAATGTATCCATGTTTCATCCACAGTGACGAAACGACGCTTAAAGTCCTCCGGATTCTTCTGGAACAGCTGCAAACCATCCTTGCAACACTTCACACGATTCCGTTTTTGGTCAAGCGTGAGCAATCGCGGCACCCATCTTGCGGATAGCTTTCTCATGTCCAAATGTTTATGCAAAATATTATGTACCCGTTCAGTCGAGATGCCCACAGCACTAGCAATCTCACGCACCTTAACTCTTCCGTCATCCATCACCATATCATGGATTTGATCAATGATTTCTGGAGTCGTAACCTCCACAGGCCGTCCAGAACGTTCAGCGTCACTTGTGCCCATATGGCCAGTCCGAAAATTTTGAAACCACTTATAAATTGTTCTAATCGAAGGTGCAGAGTCACCATAATGTTTATCAAGCTTCTCTTTAGTCTCCTGAGGCGTTTTGCCTTTCATAAAGTAATGTTTAATCACCACACGAAATTCTTTTTCGTCCATTTCTTGAAAATCACTCGACTTCCTTGATTCACACGAATGCCAAACACAAAGAAATAAACCAATATGGCTGGAACTTGGTGTGCGTTCATTCAAGAGATGCTACTAACTAAACATGATCTCGATACGCGCCGGTGGTGCCATCTCTAGGACTTTGCACGGACTTTTCAAACCAGCCTCGTACATCTGTCACTTTTGATCTTCTTTGTATCTAGATGTTAGGAATACGATCTTGGAGTCCAATATTTAGCATTCTCCTCTCCAATGCTCTTTGGGTTACCTAGAGTTTATTTATTATACTGTTATTTAAAGCCCACGTTTCAGTGTCATATGTTAATATTGGCAGTACATACTGATTGAATCCTCTGGCTTTTATTGTATTAGAGATGTACAATTTGAACGTACAATGTAACCTTCCGAACGTAAACCAAGCTATATATGAATGTTTGTACCTTTTCTATTCTTTCACTTTCTGGCTGTTAACTTCAATTTCGTTGTTAAAATATTTTGTTTGGAGTGAACTTTATTTCTAGACCTATTTCTTGAGACTTGGTTTTTAATTCCATCAGCATTTTTTGTAATTCTTCTTTTGTGTTGGCGATCAGAAGGATATCATCTACGAACCTTAAGTAATTTAATCGTTTACCGTCCATTAGTATTCCTTTATTTTCCCACTTTAACGATTTGAACATGTCTTCTAGAGTCAAAGTGAACAGCTTTGGGGATATCGAGTCGCCTTGTCTAATTCCTCTTTTAATTTTAATTTTATTTGTTTTTTCTTCAACCATTATTTGTGATGTGGTATTTTATATATCTATTCAAGAAGAGTTGTGTACCTTCCATCGACTCTGCTGTTACTTAAGGCAGTATGGACTGCCCATATCTCTACCGAATCAAATGCTTTCTCGTAGTCAGTCAATGCTATCCACAAGGTGACCTTATATTCATTTGCTTTTTCCACTAGTAATCTAATTGTTTGAAGATGGTCCCAAGTGCTGTATCCTCGTCTAAATTCCGCTTGTTCACGTGGTTGATAACTGTCTAATTTTTTCATTAATATATATGTTATGATTCTAGTGAGAATTTTGTATAGTATCGATAACAGACTGATGAGTCTGTAATTCTCCAATTTAAATTTATTCCCCTTTTTAAATATAAGCACACTCAAGGCGTTTACCAAAGGTCTTCGTATTTTACTTTCTACGAGGCACCTGTTAAATAGAGCTTGAAGAGATTGTATTATCGATGCCCCTCCATACTTTATCATTTCTGTAATTATCTGATTGTCCCTTCGTTCTTCGTTGTTGTGCATATGTTGTAGGGCGTTCATTATTTCATCCGTTGTTACATCGGGAATTTCTTCAGATCTCACATTTCTTCCTATCACTCTATTTCCTTCTTCTTTTCCGGGCGGTGGCGCTATTTTCGTGCCATATAGTGTTTGATAACATTTTTCTGTAGCATCTTTTATCTCTTTGATTTGTGCGATCTCTTGGATATCGTTATTTATAAGTTTTATTATTTGATGCCTCTCTTCATTCATTTGTTTGTTTAGGTGTTTTAGACTTTTTCCCTCTTTCAAAGTTTCTACTATTTTCGAGTTTCGGTACTGTTTGACATCTTCTCTGATCTTTTTCTTTGTTTTTTGTGTATTTCCGCCAATTATAATCTACACTTGTAGGATCATTTCTCGATAGTCGTGTCTGTTCCATGAGATTTTGCTTAATTAATTTTTGTGTTTTTTCTTTTTTTAATGTTGCTATTTGTTTTGTAGTCATGAGTAGGTATATATATATCAGGTGTACAAGTATGAAATGTGGATTTCAGACAACAAATGGTGCACCAATGCAGTTTGTGCTATAAAAATTTGAGTTCCATGTGATTTTGCTTAATTAATTTTTGTGTTTTTTCTTTTTTTAATGTTGCTATTTGTTTTGTAGTCATGAGTAGGTATATATATATCAGGTGTACAAGTATGAAATGTGGATTTCAGACAACAAATGGTGCACCAATGCAGTTTGTGCTATAAAAATTTGACACTGCGCCATTTTGTTGTGTTATCAACAAGTGTCAGACGCGCACGAGTGATAAATTGGAAAAGTGTGTGCACAGTGTTGTGTTCAATATGTCGAAATTTATACCGAACAAAAAGCATTCGCGGACAGCATTAATTTTTTGTTTTCATTTTGTAACATTCATTTTTTCCTAGATTTTAAGAGTGTGAAATGTTACTGAATTTTGGCTTTATAGTGTACTTCTTTTCATTTTTGTATCGAGCAGTGAATTACACTGGAATGTCTAGCCGCTCATGGTACAGCGTGCAGTGCGGGTTTCCGACCGAATTTATCGAATTCGTGGTACGTCGTGATTGGGCAAATGTTTGTATCCGGCGTAGCCATTTTAGAGACGTAGTTCTCACGGATTATTTAAGGGTCCGGAGAACGCAGATCAAGGCTTTTTTCCACCTAGCCGCCGAGTGGCTTTTTTCCACCGAGCCGCCGAGATGGCTTTTTACATCTAGCCGCCGAGAAGGCTTTTTTCCATCGAGCCGCAGACCAGGCTTTTTTCCACCTAGCCGCCGAGTGGCTTTTTTCCACCGAGCCGCCGAGATGGCTTTTTACATCTAGCCGCCGAGAAGGCTTTTTTCCATCGAGCCGCAGACCAGGCTTTTCCCCATGAAGCAGCCGCCGAAGTTATTTCCAACATGTCGCGGCAGAAGGCTGTTCTGCAATCAGTAGCCGTAGTTGGTTTTTTCTCCGATCAAGCCGCAGCCAGGCTTTGTTCATCCAGCCGCAGTAGAGGCTTCTGAAAATTTTATTGAGAGCCAAGTCGAGTACGAGTTTAAATCATTAAGCCGTAGTGGGCTTTGTTTTTTTAACATGAAGTGGCCGTTGTAGGCTCTTCTCGTCATGAAGCAGTACCGATAAGTTAGTGATGGAATGTGTGAAAGCGGTTTTAAGTGTTCAATTTAAGGCCTAGAAGCCCGTAGGAAAACCGTAAGTCACCAAAATATACATCAGTAAACCTATTTCCCGCATATAAGTGATTTAGCATCGAATTGAACTGATAAATCGTGAAGTGAACGTCACGAACTTTCAATATCGGGTGTAGCAAAATTTTAAAAGTAAAATGTCTAATTTAAGAACTTTATTTAGTAATAACTACCTTTAAGGCTAGAGTTTTTGTATTTACTAAACTGCAAGAGTTAGAATTTTTAATTTAAATCATTAATAAACCTTTTTTTTGTTGATTAAAGCTAGTGTCTCACTGAATACCTATCTTACTTTTCAGGATAAAAGGGTTGTACCAGAAAAATTCTTTTTATTAACAACTGCATAACACTTCAGTATTTTTTCATTTTTTTAGCTGAAAGTAGATCCTTTTTATTTTAAAATGAATGGTGCCCAAAAATTTAGTACAACCGAAATTTTTTTAACAACGAGAAACTAATTCCAAAAAGACGTACAACAATTATCTCTTACCCATATAACTCTACCAAGAAAAACTGAGCTAGTGTATGTTTAATTTCTTTAGTTCTTTTAAAATCAGGATTCACTCAATTCACTATCAGAAATTAAAACGGGGCTGTAAAAGGTGCGCCTCAAGGTGCGGGCGAAGTGAAAATTGACACCCCACAAAATGACGCAGTCTACGTGGGGCGCATTTACACATTTTTACACAGAGTACAAAATAGCGCCTCAAAGAGAGGACAAGTAAACATGTTACAAAATTGCGCCCAAGCGTGGGACAAACCAATTTTCAAAGGGTACAATTTGAAGAAAACTGCTGTTGAATCATACCGATTACTTCGAGAAGCTTATGGTGAACATACTCCATCGCGTGTGAACGATGGTTTCGGCGTTTCAAAAGTGGTGACTTCGATGTTGCAGACAAGGAACGTGGAAAACCGCCAAAAAATACGCAGATGTGGAATGCAAGCATTGTTGGACGAAGATGATTCGCAAACACAAAAACAACTCGCCGAGCAATTGGGCATTAGTCAACAAGCTGTTTCCAATCGGCTACGAGAGATGAGATAGATTCAGAAGACCAGTAGATGGGTACCATATGAGTTGAACGACAGGCAAATGGAAAAGCGCAAAAATACGTGTGACATTTTGCTCGCTCGGTACAAAAGAAAGGTTGTATAGTTACAGGGGATGAAAAGTGGATTTATTTTGAGAATCCCAAGAGCAAAAAATCATGGGTAGACCCAGGCGCTCCATCTACATCGACCGCAATACCGAATCGCTTTGGCAGAAAAATAATGTTCTGTGTTTGGTGGGGTGAGCTGTTAAAACCTGGGGAAACCGTTAATACTAAACGTTACCGACAACAATTGACCGATTTGATCCGTTCGCTGCTTGAAAAAAGGCCAGAATACCGAAAGAGGCAACACAAAGTCATTTTTCTTCATGACAATGCTCCATCAAGTACGGCAAAACCAGTTCGCGACATGTTGGAAACACTCAGCTGGGAAGTTCTACCCCATGCGGCTTACTCACCAGACTTGGCTCCTTCCGATTACCACTTGTTTGCATCGATAGGTCACGTACTTGCTGAGCAGAGCTTTGGTTCGTTCGAAGATGTAAAAAATGGCTCGATGAATGGTTCTCAGCAAAAGGGGAAGATTTTTACTGGCGTGGTATTCACAAATTGCCCGAAAGATGGGAAAAATGGAGCGATAGAGCATATTTTGAATAAAGCACTTTTTATCATTCTTCCGAATTTAACATGTTTTTTTAGAAAAAAAATCCTCATTTTATACTTGTACACCTGGTCTATATGGTATATATATATATATATATATATATATATATATATATATATATATATATATATATATATATATATATATATATATAAACGCTCAATAAATGCCGTTTATTAAAAAAATTGTTGAATTACTGAACCCCGGGGTATCCAGTTGGATTTCAAAATTGAGGTGATTGAACTGGAAGCATTAAATACCATTTACATTATGAATTATTAAAATGTTACGTTGATAAAACTGAAGTCAATTTTAAATTCAAATACGTTTTACACTACTTTATATTCAGAAATAATCCATATTGCATGTGTTGTTTTAAACCAAGTGCGCCCTTTTTTGAATTCAAAGTAATTTATCTGCATATCAATAAATTTCATCGTAAAGATAAAAAAACAGTTTTTTTCAAGTAATAACATGTCCGCGATAATTCATTTTTGTTAGATGCGATTCTAGCGATTCAACAACAAATCGGTAGAGGGAACCTTTATCTAGGGTGCATTTTAGTAAAAGTATCAGTCGATTCGAAATCACGTAAAATTTAAAATGAGTAACTTGTTTGCGCCTTGGTTCGAGGCAGTCTTTGTTCCTATCCAAAGGGGGTCTAAAATGACACATTCCGACTCCATTAAACATGGTGTCATTTATGAAGAAGTGGATAAATCATTTTAACGAAACGAAAAATGTCGACGACTTGCCAAAACGTGGCTCGGTAGGCAAAGTCACTCTGAAAACCAAAATACGAATTGTGTCTTTATTTTCACGTCACCCGAAATTTTATATATGTACTCTTCATAATTTTTTCAATGTACAGAATGATTTAATAGCCTGAAGTAAATATTTAACTGGCAGCGAGTAATTAAATTCGTACAAACCTCCATTACAAATTTAATTCAGACAAATCTTATCATTTTTCTGTTTATATATTTAAAGTCTCCTTTGTAGGAAGATATCAATAGAATACCTAGGTCTCATTGTCGGTGACAATTCGCAAAAAATATCTCTCATCGTTCTCTAGACTGGCAAAAGTCTTTTAGATTTGAAGATATTTGGGGATTTATCCTGCAGAAATTTTGTTCACCCCTAAATTTTCATACACAATATTGAAAACAATAGTTTCAGCTACTCCAACTTCTTAAGCAAGCACTGGGATCTTCATTCCTCGATTTGATAGCGGCAAGTTCTCAACAGACTTAATGGTTTCTTCAATTCTTGCCAAAACGTTCCGATCAGGGGGTGAACTTGAGTCATTGCCCCGCCTGTTTAAACAAAAAAAATTACTTGAAAATAAGTTGCGTCTCCATTTGGTGAAAAAACTGTATTATTGCATGATGCGCCAAATTACTTTACTTATTTTTCGACTGACAAAAAATCGTAAACGTAATTAACTCATACAAAATGCCGCCAAAGTACTAGAAAAAATACCGTCGTAAATACTGATCATGATTTTCTTACTCTTAAAAATAATTTATAACTCCATGTTTTAAATAATCGATAATCCCAAAAATCATTTAAGCAAAGGCGGCCTCCGTTAAAATCAAAAATAGTAAAAAAGCATAATTTTCAGAGTTGTCGCATCCAAGAATCCTGAAAAGAACCTACAACTTGATACATATAAACTTTAATACCTTTATATATTTAACTACAAATAATTATGCTTAAGAAATGTTTATCGCAAGTAAGACTCAGAAAATATTTTTATAATACAATTGAAAATATAAAAAATTTACACCCGCAATCCTAGCACCCTCGTCCTTTGAAGCAATATCCCTCAAAAACTGTAGGTCCCCCTTTTAAGTCAATACGTGTATAACATTTTAAATCCCACTTCGTTCGAGTCATCGTACCAGAAGGTAGATAGTCCGATCAACAGATAAATCGACAGAAATTGGAAACTAAGTTTTTCGTGAATAGAATGATACCTCAACAAACGCAACAATCTCGGAGAGTGATTTTGAAAAAATGACTGAAAAAAAGTCCGAATAAATGGTCAAGAAGTTTCACTATAATCTGTTTATAACTGTCTGATAGCATAAAATCATCATTATACAGAAATAATACATTTATTTCTGATGGAATGAGGGTATTACATTCATGAAGAACTTCTTATACTCGTATTTTAATATAATTTAGGTGGACTTTATTTATTGTCCTGTATTTTACGAAATAGAAGATAATTGTAAAATTATAACAATAATTAACCGTGCCCGCGGCTCCGCTTGCGTGGACTGCAGAATTATTGTTTAGGTTTTTTTGCGAAACAGCGCGTAGGCGTTCAATTTCCAATCTGGCGGTCATTTTGAATCCGCCATTTTCATTCATGCAGAGTATTATATGACATCAAATATAGACATTTCAACGAAAATTTTGAGCCCTTTAGAAAAATCTTATTTCAAAACAAAAAGTGTGCTTTTTGGCAGAGAAACACCTATATATATCTATATATATGTATATATATATATATATATATATATATATACATATATACATATATACATATATATATATATATATATATATATATATATATATATATATATATATATATATATATATATATATATATACGTAGATTATTTTGAAACAAATATTTGACTAATTGCTGGGCGGGTTGAAATTTCCTTTCGGATCTATATCTGTAGTGTTATCTACTTCATTGTTAAATTAATAATCTGTAGTAAGGGTTTCTCTTAGCTAAGATGGGAATATCAATTGAGCCTTGCATAAATTTAATTTAGTATTTTCGTTAGATGGGTTTAAAGTCGTCTATCTATTATAATACTAATCAGATCTGGTCATACTGTTATGTGTTTAAAAAGTGAAATTTCAGACAATAATAGAAAATTCTTCTATTAATTGATTCAGGTCAAAATTATAAAGTATTTGACTATCATATAGGGGAAATGTTGCACAGGCTAGTAAAGTAATGTGTGTTTTCGTTCTGGCAATTTCGACGACAAAGATGCACCTCGCTTTGATAGGCCAATAACCGAAAAAGTTGATATCTTGAATAATGTTGAGCAAGTCCCTCACATAAGTAGTTAAGACTTCGGAAGGAAATCAAACATCCATCACCAAATAGTTTTAAATTATTTGGCGAAGGTTGGATACAAACAGAAACTCAATATGTGGAAGCAACATAATTTATCAGTGAACAATTTAATTAATAGAATTCCCATCTGCGAAGCATTGTTGAAACGGAATGAAATCGATCCATTTTTGAACTGTCCCATCACGAGTGACCAATAATGGACCACATACGACAATAATTTGTCAAGTAGTTACCGCTGCGCAAACGGTGACATAGCCAGAATTAACGCCAAAGAAGAAAATTCTCAGTGTTTGGTAGGATTGGAAGAGAATTATCTACCATGAGCTGCTACAACCTGATTAAACGATCAGGCTGATTTCGACTTTTAATAATCAACAAATTGCATCTACCAATTGAGAGAAAGCGGCGAAATAAAATGTGCGCCATCATGTTTATACCAAACCACACATATCTTTGACGACACGGCAAAACTTAAAAGAGCTTGGCTGGGAAGTTTTGTTTATGAAAATCACGTAGCTCTGTTCTTTACTTATCTGTTTGATTCACTGAACTGAGTCAATTTTATCGCAAATAATTTAAACTAAAATTGACTGGCCGTGCTGGTGTCAAATGTATCAATAAATTATCTTGATTGGTTCATGTTTTCAAAATAGTAAAACTTGAAGATTTGTAAAGGTGTACTTGAAGTGGTTCCGTCGTTGTGATGATTCAGATAGATTTTGTCATGTATGTAGTAAAGTGATCACTATATCCCATTAACAACGAAAGTCTACCTCTTGTATTTTAGTTTTAACATTATATTTCGTGTATTTATATTTTGAGAAACTGTCCTAATTAATGGAAAACGTAAATATATGCCTTTTTCTGTTTGGATGAAGTGGCATGTGCAAACGAATCACTTAAATGATTATTATTTATTAAGGTACAAACACTTGGATAGGATTTAAGAATAACTAAAAAGAAGAAATTTGCTACCAACGATGCCTACATTCCCCCTGCAACACTTTCAAAACTCCATAGTGAAGAATATTCAATTCCAGTACTTCCAATTGACATTCATCCGACAACGAAGATGGATATATGTCATTTACATCAGAAGATTTGGATTATGTACCAAGTATATCTCAACGGAAGTAATATTTAATAAGGCAAACGGTGTAGAATGAAGTACAAGCTTAATCAAAATTTGAAGCTGAGCTACTTAGATAGCGACGGCAATAGTGGAATCTTTCAGAAGAAAGGTTGTTCTATTTTTGTTTGTAGGGTAATGGGTCTGATGGAAGCTCTAAACATAGAATACACACCAGATGAAAGGAATTTGTTCATATACAGGTTGAAATTTACAAGTCGTTCTTTGACGCATTGATCATAAACAACCATCACTTCCGATTGGTTATGCAGTCCATATAAAGAAATACAAAAATATGGAGTATTATAAATAACTTTTGCTAAATCTAACTAGCAGCTCGGGCGAGTCACTCGGTAATGTCAGAAAATGGGGTTTTCGCAGATGATTGAAAAATCGTTTGCACCGGACTAGGCTGGTCCCTTCTACGTAGGACACGTTTATATAAATGTATTGTTTTGATCTTATTGCCCGCACCGCGGCGCACGCGACTTTCGCGTTTAGACTATCATGTATGATACATAGTTGCGAATGATAACTATATGAATGCAAGTGGGATTAATTGAAATAACCGGTCAAGTGCAAGTTGAACTTGCACAATTAGTGTTCCGTACGTTGATTGTTTTTAAAATAAAAATTTTTGTTAGGGTCGTATAAAATGATCAGTGACTTCACAAAACACACCCCAAATGAGTTTTCAACAAAGTTTGTTTTCAATCTTTACTGAAAACTGGTGACCTTGAAATTTTGTTTTTTTTTCTATGCCAGATAAATTGTAATGATAATTTTCGTTCAATCTATACCCCGTGGAGAATATTCCAGGATTTTTTCAAAATTTTTTGATCAGTACTTTTCGAGATAAGGTAGGGGACAGTGATTTTTCTCGATTTTTTAAAAGTAATACGAAGAAAAGTGTGCGCAAGTATTATATTATATATATATATTTTTTACTCGTGTTTTCACAAGCTTTCATTTGACACCATACTCGATGACCTAGTAAAAAAATTTTTTTTTTCACTTCCGATTTCACCCCTCAAAACGAATCTCTTAAGTCAAAATTTATTTTACGGTGATATAAAATGATCAGTGACTTCACAAAACACACCCCAAATAAGTTTTCAAGAAAGTTTATTTCCAATCTTTACTGAAAATTCATGACCTTGAAATTTCTGTTTTTTTTTTTTTATATACCAGATAAATTATTACAGGTAATGCACTCGTGATAATTTTCCTTCAATCTACACCCCGTGGAGAATATTCCAGAATTTTTTCAAAATTTTTTGATAAGTACTTTCCGAGATAAGGCGATTTTTCGCGATTTTTTAAAAATAATACAAAGAAAAGTGCCCGCAAGTATTACATTATATATATTTTTTACTCATGTTTTCACAAGCTTTCATTTGACACCACACTCGATTACCTAGTAAAAAATATTTTTTTTCACTTCCGATTTCACCCCCCAAAGCTAACCCCTTAAGTCAAAATTTAACTTACAAAACTACATGGCTCTGATGAGGCCATCAATTCCTATATTACTACCAAATTTCAACTTTCTATGACAAATAGTTTCGGAGAAAATCGGGTGTGACAGACGGACAGACAGACGGACAGACACCGAAGTCATCTTATAAGTGTTCCGTACGGAACACTAATAAGTCAAATACACAATATATTTTAAATAATGTAGAATTGAGTGATAATTTTATTTTAGTTTAAAATAAAGACCTTTTACCACCGTCTAGCCTATAAGAAATAATAACTCTGCATTGGCGTAAGCATGACCTTTAAATTCATAATACTATATCACGAAAATGCAATATTAAGCTGCTGATTGGTAGCTTCTAAATTATATCTTTTCAGGGAAAATTATATTTCATTTCGATCTACTTTTAACAAAGTCGCTTTTAAACCGCCCATTATTAAAATGAAAATAAATTTTATATATGTATTCTCCATAATTTTTTCAATGTACAAAAAGATTTAATTGCCTGAAGTAAATATTTAATTGGTAGCGAGTGATTAAATCCTTACAAAAACCCATTAAAAATTTAATTCGGACAAATCTTGTCATTTTTCTGTTTATATATTTAAAGCCTAAACCAGAAAAAATAAAATTTTATGGTTTAATTACTCGACATTAATTAAATATTGGTTTTAGATAACTAAATGTTTTTTTTTTTTAAATTTGACTTAATCAGCGATTATTTGGTAGAAATCCATAATTAACTTTAAGTAAACGAAAGGAAATACCATATATAACTAATTTTACTTGAAATTTTCACTATATTTTAATAAAATGTCCGTGACCAGTTTCAATATACAGTGTAAATTGTGTTATAATCAAGGGGAAGACAGTGGTGTCATAGCACCCCCGTCCTTAGAAATACAGTGAAGTCCGTTTATAATGAACTCCAAAAACTCACTAAAAATCGTTCGCTATATCCGAAGTTCGTTACAAATAGTAAACAAAGTCTAATATCATTTTTCACTATTTTCTTATTTAGATTAGGCGCTAATGTTTAGAAAAATAAATAATAATAATTATTAATTTTTTAAAGAAAAACGTTCAAAGGAAAATAAAACAAGTCACACTAAAGTTATTATTATGTGTGTTGGTACATATACGAGTATAAACGAAAACATTAAAATACGTAGTTTATACAATAAAATCAGTAATTTTCGTTTCTACAATTTTATTTGAAAAAGAAATGATGTTTATATAATTGTCAAGGTCACAAAAGGTACTCAATATACTTCACGAGATTCCAAAAAATTGCGAGTTTCAGTCATTGTCTAAGTTATTTCTGAAATGGATGGAACATAAATATTATCTCCTTCTCCAAGCTCGCCTTCGTCGTCATTATCGCTTAAAATCCTTCCAGAAGTCACTGATGTCACAATTTGATCATCAGTTAATATTTCTCTCGTCTTTAATTCATTATCAGTACATACGTATTCTTCAAAATTAAAGTGATTAAACATCTTTTTACTCTCGATTTCCACTGTACTTTGTTGCATGTCAGCATCGTAAACAAATTCTAGACAATCAGTAGGATGTTCTCGATGTTTTTCAGTCCACTGAGTCAACGGTAGTTCATCACCTGAGTCATATCTACATTTCTTCCCTAAAAATCCACCATGCTTAAAAGAGTTTAAAATGGTTTCTCTACTAACTCTTTCCTAAACCATATTGATAAAGTTTATAGCGTCCAAGAGAGTTACAGAAAAAATGTTACCTTCATCGATCGTCTCTAACATTTTCAATAATGACATTTTAAAAAATGAATCACACCTTAATCCATAGGCTGATGTTTTGCACTTGTATTTGGAGGCATAAAAACCAATTTTATTTGCTGTAGATCAACTTCAGGGTGCGCTGGACAGTTGTCAATCAAAAGTAATATTTTTCTATTTGTGAATTTTAATTCTTTGTCCCATTCGATCAGTTCGTTTTTAAAAATTTCTGATGTCATCAAAGCTTTACTGTTTGATCTGTACTTTCCTGGTAAATGTTTGTTTTTAAAACACCTGGGATTGGCGGACTTTCTTATCACCAACAATTTTCTTTTCTCTGTTCCAGACATATTTGCAGTTAACAACACAGTAATCCTTACTTTTGATAATTTTGAACCAGCACAATTCTCTCCGACAAACTTTAATGTCTTATCAGGCGTCATCTTGTAAAACAAACCCGTTTCATCCGCATTAAAAATGTTCACATATTCATAACTTTCTCGAAGGAAGGCCATACATTGGCCAACCACTGATCGACAATAGTCATATTCAGTTTCTCCTACTATCTTACCCCCACTAATATTATGTCGCTTTTCAAGTCGTTCAATCCAACTTCTAGAACAGTTAAACTCGGTGTTCTCCTTCCTTCCCAATTCACTAGCTTTCTCTTGTAAAGTATAGCCGGTAATAGAAACATGTCGTTTTTGACTAAACCATTTAAAGAGTCCTTTATCGACTTGGTCATGTGTTGATTTTCTAACAACTAAAGTTTCTTTTATCACAGATTGATAAGATTTCTTACCTCTTCTTCCATATGGTAGAAACCGTAGATTCAGTTAAATTCAACTGTTTGCAAACATCACTTTGTTTAACTCCATTTTCTATTTTCTTTATAATATCGTATTTGTTTTTTTAAAATAAACGCTTTACGTTTTTGTGTACTCATTTTAAAATAAAAACTTAAACATTCACTTTGCGACTTTGATCAAATATGCATTAGAACCGCATAACACAACAAGTGCTATACTGCTCGAACTAGCGACGCGGCGGAAACAAGTAGAATAGGGGTTCCCAGCGAGTTTCGGTGAATTCTCTAGATCAAGTCGCGCGACATCGAGCACAGGGAGTGGCAAGTTCGTTTTAAACAGATACAAAACATTCAAATTTGGTTCGCTTTATCCGGAAGTTCTTATAACCGGGTTCGTTATAACCGATAAAAATTTACATTGGTCTTATGGAAGTTTTTTCATGAATTGTAAAATAGTTCGTTTTATCCGGAAATTCGCTATAAACGGGTTCGTTCTAAGCAGACTTCACTGTATAGGGGAAAAGTAGCGTTTCGACGAGATACTGTGAATGATGTAGTTAAATGAGAAAAAAAATGAGGGTCATGAGAAGGACAAAGACTGTCAATCTTCTTATTATTGATAGAATTGCCAGACGATTTCTGTGAACTCAGTAAAAAAAATATGGCAAATTAAAAGTTTCTGTGTTGTATAAACTAGTGATTAAAGTAGCAGAAATTAACACCTACATATGTTTAAACATTTCACATTGTTGCATTGTTATTATTAATTAAATAAGGTAAGTAAATACAAATATTGTCTTTTGTTTACAATGTTTAATAATATTTACCATTGATGCAATTGTAATCAGAATTTCAACCCTCCAAGCAATTAGTAAAATATTTGTTTCGAAATATAGATTTCAATCTATATATATATATATATATATATATATATATATATATATATATATATATATATATATATATATATATATATATATATATATATATATATATATATATATATATATATATATATATATATATATATATATATATATATATATATATATATATATATATATATATATATATATATATATATATATATATATATATATGTATGATTTTGTTATTTTTCTGTGACCTTGTATATATTTTTTTATTTTTATTTTTCAATTTTCTTAGGTTTGGAGGTCAGTTATAAAATGAAACTTCCTAAATTTTATTGTGATCTTTTCCTTGACGTTTCGGCACAGTTTGCCTTTCTCAAATTTTTTTTTTTCGGGTTTGGCTAAAACTAAAATAATTAACTTTATGAGTGTTGTTACCTTGGACGTAAATGTTTAGGTTAATATTTACTCTTTTTTCATTTTTCATTACACGAACCATATGTTAGCTAGTTTTCATTGTCATTTATTTTATTTTAATTTAAAAATTGGGGCAAACACAACATATAGACTGCATTTAAAGCACTGCCATATATATTTGGCTCAGGTTATTTGTTTCTTTTTTTGTTGTTGAAAGCGGTTGGTATTTTTTGTATCATAATAGATTCCAATATTTCTCTTTTTTTCCTATTGTTCTCAGTGATTAAAATCTTGGTTTCTTTATAATTAAATGTGTGTTTCTTTTCCTTTTCGTGCTTTGTTAGTGCTGTTCTAATATTTTTGTCATACTTGTGTCCCTTTATCCTATTTTCCAAATATTGGCTAGTTTGCCCTATATAACCACCTTCACAATTATTGCAAGGAATCTGGTATACAACATTGCTCTTTTTATTTTTTGGGATCTTGGTTTTTAATTTTGAAAAGTTGGTTGCCAATAGGCTCTATAAGCGATATTCATATTAAGCTTTCTAATATATAAAAATTGATAAATATTAACCTAAACGTCCACGTCCAAGGTAAGAACACTCATAAAGTTAATTATTTTTGTTTCAATAAATTAATAAGATATGCATTTTAAAATAGCATTTTACTGATAAAATATGTACAATTTTAGCCAAACCCGACAAAAAAAAAATTGAGAAAGGCAAACTGTGCAGAAACGTCAATAAAAGAAAAGGATCACAATAAAATTTAGGAAGTTTCATTCTATAATTGACCTCCAAACCCAAATATATATATATATATATATATATATATATATATATATATATATATATATATATATATATATATATATATATACATATATATGTATATATATATATATATATATATATATATATACATATATATATATATATATATATATATATATATATATATATATATATATATATATATATATATATATATATATATATATATATATATGGGTTGCAGGGAAAGTCGTCCTAGATAATTAAGGACGTTATAGTTTAGGTCGTTTCTGACCAATTTGACTCTATGACATGATGTCCTAAACTTAACCGTTTTCGAGATATTGAAGTTTAAAGATTTTCTAAAAAAAACATGTTTTTTTTGCTTTTATATCGATTTTTTTTTTTAGAGTTCTCGAGTGCGATTTTTTGGTTATTTTTAGTTAGTCTCTATGTCAAGTATCAAAAATCATAATTTGAATAAAAATTTGAACTAGTTACTAACAGTTTCAAATGGCGGCTTGTTAATGTTTCTAAATTAAGAATTTTTACCAAGTGTTTCCTACTTTAAATCAATAAAGAGAAAAAAAAATGTATGGAAGTTATTCTGCAAATTATTTTAAAAACTTTTACGTCTTTTTAGCTATCTAAAACGGTATAATATCTACTGGATCTATTGAAAATTCTAAGAAAATGAGATTTCAATAGGCCCAAATGTAGAGTAACATAATAATAGAATTTAGATACTACCAATTACCGGTTTACTACCTGCACCTTCAAACAATAAAAAGGGTTGGGTAAGCATTTTTTCCGGTCGGGGTACTCTCTGTGCGAGTGACATTTTCTGTTCACTAAACATTATTGAATGATTTTAGTCTGCTCATGCGATTCGTCCGTGGTAGATGTGCTATACCGTGCTTTTTAAAAATATCTGTGTTTCATCTTCTGACTGTGTGAATTGGCTCGTAACTGGATTCTGATCTCTGCTTGTGAATATGGCAACGTATACCAACGAGGAATATGCTGACATCCTAATGTGTTACGGATTTTGCGAAGGAGTGTCGTCGCGTGCACGTGATGAATACATACTCCGATATCCTACTCGTCGTGTACCTGATGTTAGCGTATTTGATGGAACTTATCGAAGACTACAACTGGTTCCGTACAAAAACGGCGGACTGACATGGGACGACCACGTATCTTTGACGAAGACGAAGAAAACGAAATACGACGTCTCTTTGAGGTGGACCCAACCACATCTACAAATGTTGTCGCACAACAGCTTGGTATTTCGCAGTGGAAGGTATGGTTTGTAATGCATACTGTTGGGCAACACCCTTACCACTATACGCCCGTGCAAGTCATTGAAGAAGGGGATCCGTTGCGACGATTAAAATTCTGCAGATTTATGCTCAATACCGATGTCGAAGATGCATCTTTTTTTAAGAAAATACTATGGACTGACGAGTCGAAATTCGACAAAGACGGTCTTACAAACCACAATGCCCACTATTGGGCTTCTAAAGAGGAAGGCAACCCACAAACAAAAAAAAGACGAAAGGATCACAAACAAGATACAGCTTAAATGTGTGGATGGGTATAATTTCAAATTATTTGGTTGGGCCATTCTTCCTGCCAGATAATTTGAATGGCGAGGAATACGACAATTTTTTGCGGAATGATTTACCTAATTTGATGGAAGACCTACCTATTGGTTTGAGACAAAACATGTACTTTCAACACGATGGCTGCCCAGCTCATTACAGAGGAAGTGTTCGTGCATGGCTCAATGACAATTGTCCCAACAAATGGATTGGAAGAGGCGGACCCATACCTTGGCCGGCGAGAAGCCCAGACCTAACACCGATGGATTTTTATGTGTGGGGTCACATGAAAAGTCTCGTATACGACCAGATGACTCCTATCGAAAACGTGGATGTCCTAAGACAAAAAATAATTGATGCGGCTGACGAAATGAGGCGGCACCTCACAACCAGCGTTGTGAAAAGTAATTTAAGAAAAAGAATGAGAATTTGTGTTAGAAATAGGGGCGACCATATGGAACATGAATTATAATTAATAAAAAATATTAAATTGCAAGGTTTTTTGTTTTATTTGTGTATTTTTCGTATTTTCATCTAGAACTAAAAATTTACCTTTTGCTACCCGAGCCCGATTTAGGTGTCATTCTGTGTACAGTTTTTCTATTAAACTCCTAGTATTATACCTTTTTTGATAGCTAAAAAGACGTAAAAGTTTTTAAAATAATTTGCAGAATAACTTCCATACATTTTTTTTTTCTCTTTATTGATTTAAAGTAGGAAACACTTGGTAAAAATTCGTAATTTAGAAACACTAACAAGCCGCTATTTGAAACTGTTAGTAACTAGTTCAAATTTTTTTGATGATTTTTGTTACTTGACATACAGACTAACTAAAAATAACCAAAAAATCGCACTCGAGAAACTCTAATAGAAAAAAAATCGATATAAAAGCAAAAAAACATGTTTTTTTTTAGAAAATCTTTAAACTTCAATATCTCGAAAACGGTTAAGTTTAGGACATCATGTCATAGAGTCAAATCGGTCAGAAACGACCTAAACTATAACGTCCTTAATTATCTAGGACGACTTTCCCTGTTACCCTGTATATATACATATACACACACACACACACATATATATATATATATATATATATATATATATATATATATATATATATATATATATATATATAAATTATAATATTATAATAGATAAATGACTTCAAACCCATCTAACGAAAATATTAAATTAATTTTATTCAAGACTCAATTGATATTCCCATCTTAGCTAAGAGTAACCCTTACTACAGATTATTAATTAATTTAACAATAAATCAAGATGACAAGTACTTCATTAATTTTCAGCTTCCACTTCAGATACAGATCCGAAAAGAAATTCGGCAATAGCGTGCCAAAGCGTACAGCTATATCAGCGCTAGATGTATGACCTTTCTATTAAGACCCACTTAAGCGAGCGTAACTTCCTGACAAGATTAATTAATTTGCATTGTCAGTCGGACATATTTTCTTACCTAAATATGCTGTTCCGTATATTACGATGCTCTTACGCTATCCATTGTGCGACGATATAAAGTTCATGGGTTATAAATTATTATATAACACGGATTTGTCATTGTACAACCTAATAATAATTATAATAATAATAATGATAGGAAACTGGTTTCTATTTGACTTTATTTGACTGTTATAGCTTTTATCTCTCACCTTTAACTAAATGGATACAGCAAATATAAGGAGAACCAAGGCAATTAATTATTAGATAGATAGATAGATATTTATTCATGCTAAATCAAAAAAAAAAATGTCTTACACACGTCAATTAATAATATAGTAAAAATAATATAATAAAAAATGTAGCCACTATACTAATCAAAGCAATACTACACAAATGTTAATACATAAAATACATATATGTATGCCATTTACACTTAAGACAGAAACAACAAGTCTGGGAACAAACTCAGAACGTAAAAGTTGTAACAAAGGTACTCGGTTATAGAGTAAAAAGCATTTTCCACCAGAATTTTTTAACTCTTTTTTCAAATTCTTTGACGGTCAAATCTCTAATATTTTCTGGTAACACATTAAAAAATTTCATGGCCAAGTAGTCAGGACCCGTTTGAGATCTCTGCAGCTTCCAATATGTTGGAATTATTATGCCTGGTGTTATGGCAATGCACATCACCACTGCATTTGTAGGACTGATCATATTGCTTTAAGAATCGGAGATTCTCAAGAATGTACTGGGAAGGAACCGTTAAAATTCTGAGCGACACAAACGACTGTCTGCAATCATCCCTGAAATCAAGTCCATCCAGTATTCTCAGTGCCCTACGCTGCAAGCTGAACACTCGATATGTCTGTGAAGAGTGTCCCCAGATGAGAATAGAATAAGCAAGACGAGAATGAAATACTGAGTGATAGACATTTCGCAATACTTGCTGAGAAATACAGTGTGCAAGATTCCGGAGTACAAAAAGATGTTTGCTCAATTCTTTACACAGCCGGTCTATGTGTGCACCCCAATGCAGCTTTTGATCCAAATATACACCCAACAATCTCATCTCATCCACCCCCACATTCAAGTCATACACCTCTCTAAAGGAAAAAAAAACAACCCGTTTAGTTTTATCGCTATTCAAAGCCAGCCTGTTTACATTAAACCACTATTTAGCACCCTCTTGTGCCGCCAAGGAACCTGCAAGGGATTCCTCAATTGTATCAGATGCGAATGCCATCGTATTAAGAGAGCAGAGAAACTATACAGACTGGACGACAAAAAATAAGGATGAAAAAAGAGTATGTTAACAATATTTTTTGGGCTGTATTAGTATCAAGGGAGATATTTATAAATTCAGGAGGTTAACCACCGAAGAAAACATTTTAAAAGTGATGGTGTCTTAAATAAAGCGTTCAGGATTATTGATATCTCACTATGAAAGAAATCAGGCAAGGAACAGTTTAAAAATTAAACCTCGATATATTTGCTACGGAATCTAAAATTTCTAGTTAGCTAATTACCTCTCAAAAGATTGTTTGAAAAAGATTGTATGAAGAGCGACAAGCTGGATTTCATACGGATGTGAAGCACTAGCGCGATATGTATTCCTAGCATGCACCGCTTTGGAAGGAATTAAGTGCACCACATCCCTCGAATACTTTCCATAAAAATACTTGCAGAATAGACTCAAGTCGCCAACTGTTCAGGAATTAAGGTTCCTGGTGAGTTATGGATCTTTAATCAAAAGAACAGAGCTCTCTTCTGCAACAAATGCAGTGTATGTTTGGGAGTAGAGCCCCAAATGTGAGGTCAGACGCGTTGGTCGAATTTGCGTTTTGGATAGAATTATGAATTGTTGTGGAGTGTAAAGCTTTCTGGTTCGAAGTAATACTCTCAGCTTTTGAGAAGCTCCCTTTACTATGCACACACATGTTTATGTCAAAACATATTTCTTGTGTGACAATGCTAAAGGAATGGAGGGCCCCGACATTACCATGTCCAGATTCAACAACGTTAACTTTATTAGAAAAAAACTGCCGTCTGGGTTTTTGTAGCGGTCAATTCCACTTGGTTACTGTCACCCCAAGGCAGAATTTCTTCCAGGTCTTTCTTAAGTTGAATGACTTCCTGCTGTCTGCGGAGATTCAACTGAGTAGCCGATGTCCAAGCGTTCAAAGTGAATGAAGAGATAACCATACTGTCATCTGCAAAACTGTAGATTGGATTCCTAGTCTTGGGGCACACCGGCGTTGCTAGTGCAGACTATAGAAAAAATTCGCTAAATGCCACTCGTAAAGAATGTTCTCTGAAGAAACACGAGAGACAGAAACAGAACTTTTCCGACGTACCATAAAAGCGTAACTTAGACAACAATCCATCGTGCCAAACACAGTCGAATGCCTTGGATATATCAACTGCAATCACTCGAGATTCGCCAAAGTGTTCAATTGCGTTTATCCAAACATATCTTACATAATTTAGAAGATCTTCTTTTGATCTTTGTTTACGCCCTATTGATGCTCGCTAATGATATTCAATCTTCAATATACGGTCACCTGCTCATATGGAAACATACTATACCGTCTTAAAATCTTGGAAAGAGATGTAGTTGGAGACGATCAACTAGCCCAAAACCCTATTTTAATGTAAGCTAGAGTGTCCGCTTTTAGGAGGTCTTTTTGGAAGTGTCTTAAACCACTATGAATTTTTAAAATTCCTTTAAGCAATTTTACTTAAAACTGGTTAAAACTAGAGAACTGTAAAACTAATCTAAAACTAAATATGTTTTTAGGCTGAGCGACAAAACCTTTTGCACCACATGGACCAAACTTACACAAGCAAAAACGTAATGTTCATATGTTGGTACATTCTGGACATGAATTTTGAAATGAAATGTCAGCTATTCTTTGAAGGAATTCGCTTTATATAAAATATTATTTTTTCATCAAAATAGTCAAATATAATCTCTAAGAAATAAACATCTAAGAAAGCAACTTATATTATTCATAAAGTGAATTCTATTTTAGAATCGTAAATAAACAGGTTTATTCTTGGGAACTACTTAGAACTTCAAAAGAAATGAACACTGAAAAACAAAGTGAATGTAAACTGGCAGTTTTAGCCCATTCAAGAATTAACTATAGATATTTGATTACAAACGACCACTGGATGGCGCTATTGTGATGTAACATTAACATTGTTGTAAAATTTGACATTTATTGCTGTTAAAACAGTGGCAGCTCAGAAATTGGCCGAGTGGTTGGTTTACAGTGAGTGTTTTAAAAAAAAATAGTTTTATGTACAAATGGTTTTACGTGAAAGTTTTCATCAGATGGTTTTTACGATTTTAGTAAAAGTCTAACTCAACAACGATGCCTCGAATCGTTTCGTTCAACTTTTGATAATGAATTAACATCAGAAAATACTTACAATTGGTACGTCATGGTCGTGCGACGAATTTCGTGAAGGTCGATCAAAATCGGTCGTTTTTTACAAAAAACATGATTGACTTACCGTGAGATAGAGGCATCCTTGGGTATCTCGAAGATCGCAGTACATTTTATTTTGCATAAACATTTAGCAGTGAAAAAGATTTGTTCTCGATGGATCCCGCATAATTTGACCGAAACTCAAAAATAGGCCATGTCAGTCGGTGTAAGGAAATGTTCAAAAAATTCGATCGAGGACAAGCAAAAACCTGATACAATATCGGAACAGGAAGCGGTGGATATCTTCGTACGAGCCGAAAACTAAGCAACAATCTACTGTTTGGGTGTTCCAAGACGAACCGCATCCAACAAAAGTGGTAAGGTTCGCGAAGCACTGTTAGGAAAATGATCGCTTGTTTCTTTGGTTATACTGGACATGTTGCAACCATTGCTTTAGTAGATTGAAGAACAGTTATTGCAGAATAGTATACAACAACTTGTTTACCAGAAGTCATCGATGAAATTAGGAAAAACTGCCGAAAACGTCGCATCATTCTTCATCATGGGAATGTCAGCTCTCACATACCATTATTTGACGGAGAAAAATATCGAATTAATGTCTCATTGGCCATATTCACCTAATTTATCGCCTAACGATATCTTTTTTGAGGTACCAACTTCAGAGTGGAAAAAATGTTTCAAGAATTGCTTCGAACGCATGCAAAAGTGTATAAATCTAAAGGCGAATATTTTGAGAAACAATGAAATGATTTGTACCAAAAATTTTTTTTCTTTCATTATTTTTGTAAAAACTTAAAATGTAGCCCTCGTATTAGAAAATGCAATATCAAACGTAAAACTTGATTGTACGCCAAATGAGATTGAAGCAATTTTTCTTGATATAACTTAAACTATAAGTTAACTTATTTAAAATTCAAATCATGGTACGTTTTGTCCTGAGACAAATTATTACTTCCAAGAGTGGTGACAAATTGCCTAATATAATAAATATTTCGGACATGAATTACGAATATAATACGTGACAACCAACTTGTAAACTTGGCCGACGCGTGATATATAAGCTTGATGTAGACGATCTCTGGAAAATCGGGAATTGCTTTCAAAGCAAAAACCCCAATTTGTCCTCCAAAAATAACAGTACGGGGTTGAACTCACAAAACTACGATGAATAAATAATTTTTGTGTCTTGTCAACAAACATTTGGACTACTTGATCGTTTTGGGATTCTCACGTATAGGCACTCGAAAGTACACCACATTTGTTGATACTCTTCGTTTATATAAAGTAAAACCAGTTTCTCAAAATTTCTTCACCCACTTTTATTAATTTGAACACTCGGGATTTCTTACGCTGTGTAAATGATACCCTTTCTTATTATATAAAAATTATTTGTTTTTTTTCACTGGGTTGACAGTATGAAAAATTGATTCCTGGCCACCAACTCAATTAAATTGATTAACAACACGTCAGATTTCATAAAGAAAAGGTTTTATTGGTTAATTCAAAAATACTCTAAATTATACTTATATTTTTTTGATTGATTAACTTTTCTCTTGTAGTCAGTCCTCGCACTATCCCTCTGAAGATACCAACAGAAGTTTGCAAGCATGGCTGGTTCCCGTTTACTTTTATAACGCTTCTCAAATTCAGCTATTTCTTGGTGAAAGCATTTTCTAGATTCATCGCTAACTGAGCCCATGTTTTCCCGAAAGAAACTTATATGTGAGCGTAGAAAATAGATTTTTAATGACATATTGCATCCTAGTTCATGATAGGCATCCAGCATTAATTTTTTTTTTCATAGAAATCTGGTGATTTGTGGTTACCGAGGAAATTTTTCGTGACATCAATGGGTTTTTTTTTCCTGTGAAACTTAGACTGATAGAAAAGAGAGATCATCAATTAATTTTTTAAAATTATATAAAAAACAACATTACGTTTTAATTTCCAATATATTTAAAGTCACTTCACAATTGTTTCACCATACAATGGCTTCTTCAGAAGTATATAAGAAGAAGAATTTCTTATTTATTTAATTATAATCATTATAAAATTATATAATTTTATTATGAATTTCAACAAGTATCGGCTAACACAATCAAAGAAATTAATTTTTTTATATCAGACACTACAAAAATTTCTTTTATTTTAGCATCACTAAGCCCAGGAAATTTATTTTTGAGAAACTAAAATCTTGGTCTATCCTTACGTAACTCTTTGACAAAATGCTTGATTAAACCAAGTTTGATGTGCAACGGTGGTAAAATGATTTTCTCAGATGATACTAATGGTTCATTTTTAATATTTTTTCTGACCAAGAACGTACCCAATTCTTAAAGGCCGGTTTTGTTTTGCGTATTATTCTGAACCCGCTCTGCTATCCCGTTCACCTAAGAAACAACAATATTTCGTATAACCGGTTTGTAATCCTAAAATCAAAGCCACTACTTTTCAATCTGCACATATCTGCCATTTGAACGTTGTGTATTTGATTTTTTCTAAAATAAGTTTTAAATGAGCACCGTACTCTAGAGGAAAAGATGAAAAATATGTTGCCCTTATGGAGTAAAATTGCCTTTAGACTTTGTTTTGATCTTTCAATAAATAGTATCCACTCTTCTGGTGAATGATCGGCCTAGTGCCGATATTAAACCATCAATATCATTACAAAAAACTAAACAATCCCTTTTTGAATAAAAGGTAGCTGAGGAGCTGTGACGATTTCTGATAAGCTGTAATTTTAACGTCAGTCTGTAAAAGATTTTACTATTTTAATCTCGATCCTATTATTTCAGATTTTTCTTTGGTCAAATCTTAATCTCTAACATGGTCGTTTAGTTCTGATTGACTAATCAAATGTGGTCCTGACGTAATAATTGAATCTTGAAATAGCTCTCCGCTAGACGGAATGGGTTCGCTGTTTTCTTTTATAGAATTCGATGAAGTTGATGGGCGCAAAGGTCGTTTCGGTGCAGGAATTTCAGGAGAATAAGGTAGCGACATTAACGCTGATGGTGCATTAAGATATTTCACGGAAGTTTTTTTTTAGGAAAACACCTCACACTCAAGACAGAAGAAGTGTGTGGTTCTTGGGTTCACGCCACTGCATTGATACGCCAAAAGACACTTGTTTTATAGTACCCTTGTACCAACCTCTCAAATATTTATAACATTTCAAACAACACACTCGGGGCACCCACGATTTATCTTGATTTTCAATTGCGGTCTTAAAATAAGCTTCATAACACTTTTTAAGGAGCGGGGAAATTGGCTTTTTTCACTTTTAGGGGTAAATTAGCAAAAATAAAACTGGGCGAGTTAACACAAACGCGTAGCATTTTGTATATTTAGCACTAATCTGAATGTTTTGATCACATTTATACACTAGAAAGTAATATTTTTAGGACTAACCTCAAATAAGTGATACGAGAAATAAATACCACAAATTACTAGTTTTCTAGGTTATGAGATGTGATGTCGACATTAAACTTTTTTTTGTATACTAGATGTACCTAATACGAGTCACTTTAGTGTTGCACAGTGTAATGAATACGAAATTCTCTCAGGAACAAATTTATTGTTTGCGTAAAACTTTAGCATACGTAACACGTAGGATGAAAAGTTTTTGGTCTGACACATAGATGTCGTTCTTTCAAAAAATCCATATGATTTTTAGGAAGTACCAACCTTCAAACAATACGTGTCAAAATTTCATGACATTTCGATGATTAGTTCACAAGTTACAGTGGTTTAGTAACGCTACTCTCGATATTTTCAAAACAATGGAAAAAATCGAAATTTGTGTATTGATTAAACATTGTTTTTTGATGGGAAAAAATACCGTTCAAGCAAAGCAATGGCTTGATAAGTGTCATGAGGACTCTGTCCCTGGAAAATCACTCATCATTTATTGGTATGCTGAATTTAAACGCGGTCGTACAGACACAAATGTTGCTGAACGCTCTGGACGCCCAAATGAGGTGGTTACACCGGAATATATCAAAAAATTCACAAAATTGTTTTGGATAACCGTAAAGTAAAATTGCGTGAGATAACTGACACTCTAAAGATATCAAAAGAACGTGTTGGTCATATTTGCATGAACATTTGGGCATGGGAAAGCTCTGTTCGAAATGAATACCGCGTTTGCTCACAGTGGACTAAAAACAACAACGTGTTGATGATCCTGAGTGCTGTTTGGACCTGTTTATCCGCAATAAAAAGGATTTTTTCATGCGATATGTGACAATGGATGAAACATGGATCCACCACTACACACCAGAATTAAATCGGTAGTCAGCTCAGTGGACAGCAGCCGGTGAAAGCCACCCGAAGCGACCAAAGATGCAACAGACGGCTGGGTACGTTTTGGCCTCCGTATTTTGGGATGCGCATGGAATAATTTTCATCGATTATGCTGACAAGGGAAAAAACCATCAATAGCGAACATTATAGAAAGTTATTGGTGCGTTTGAAGGTAGAAATCGCAAAAAAGGGCCCCAAATGAATTTAAGTTCGAATTGCTTCCTCATCCACCGTACTCTCCAGATTTGGCCCCCAGCGACTATTATCTATTCGCAGACCTCAAAAAAATGCTCGCGGGTAAAAGGTTTATCTCCAATGAAGAAGTTATCGCCGAAACTGAGATCTATTTTGAAGGCAAAGACAAATCCTTCTACAAAAAAAGGTATAAAAATGTTATAGAAGCGTTGGGCTGCTTGTATCGCTCTTGAAGGAGACTATATTGATGAATAAATTCGTATTTTGCAAAAAAATGTGTTTTAAGTAGCTGGACCAAAAATCTTTCTCAGCCTACGTGTTAGCAGCTAAATTTTGAAAGACACTTTGCTTTCTCACTTTGTTTTTGCCACCCATTGCGTTCAGGCAATAATTCAAGTAAATTCGAACCTCTTAATGGAACCCCCCTCGTACTTCACTAGACCCTGTATACCTTGAAAAACCAAAGGCAAAACATTATTAAATCGTTTTCTGCTAAATTAGCCGTCCATTTAAAATTTTAACGATTACAGTAAGGGCAAGTAGAAAATACTGAACTAAATTACAACCTTGTCCTATACAAAGAGTGACACTAAGATATATCCGAGAAACGCGGCAAAAGAAAAACTGGAATGCTGAATGACACCAGGTTTCTTGTAGTACAAACCCATTTTGATACCGTAGCGGTGTTGCCAATTCTATTTATTAATTTTAATAACCGGTCATACACGTTCAAGGTAATATTCAACTTATTAAAACAGAAATATAAAAAATGTTCAACTGGATCTTATTTTATTAGTAGAAACTATGCACTTCATCAAGTTAGAATTTTAGTGATACTGTGAAAACCGACGAATCAAGGAATATTTTAGATTTTGGATTCTGGTATTTTACATTTGGCTGATTCGATGGTGTTTGATGCAGTCAACTAATTTCGAAAGCACGTTAGATGATTTTGACGATCATATTTTAATATAAATATGCGGAAGCTTGTCTGAAACTATTTGGTTATGGAATAGGTTACAAGCAGACTTCACAAAACGTCTCCTAATCTGGAAAGGGCAACCGTCTAAGTTTGGTAACAATCCTTGCGTTTCCGACCCTTTCATTTTTAACAGATTGTTGTGAGGTTTATTTAGGTTTATTCCATTTTTTAATAATGACTCTTAACAACTGGTAATAAATAAAAACGATACTAAGGTACTAATATTCTAAAAAAATAAATCTCATTGTGAATACCAAACTAGATGTATTAAGGCTTCGCTACTATAATTCAGTTAACTTTTGAACAGAATAACTAAACAACTTAGTGAGTTAAAATGTAGTCCAGGAGAAATTAAACAGATTGTTGGAACGCCTTTAAACTGATACTAACAACTGACTAAGCGACGGGTTACAACGGTTTCTACACAACACTATGTTAAGGCTTAGGGCTAGTTTGTGGCAAATAGGAATAAATACCCTTTCTTAGTGTTAAATTAGCAGATTAAGAAGTAAGGAATAGTATCTGCAAACATAAGAGTTACTTGAGATAAATGAATTTTATTAATCTATGCGAGAAGTTCGAGAGTCATACAAAACAATAATAAAGCACGCCAGCGGGTGGATACATATTAGAGGGTTGTACGAGTAAATAAAAATGTAGTCGATTAATAATCACCGCCGATTACCTTACGCAACGACGCTAGTATATAATCAAAGACAATATTGCAGGCATCGTCGCATCGCAGCCTCGTGACGAAGTGACTAATTAGTAATCGCATCGGATGAATCGATACGCATTAATAATGAAGTTAGAACTTGTCTACCGACGTGACCAGTTAATAATGTGGGTTCCTTGTGGTATATGCAATTGAGAATTGTTTAATTTAATACGGTATATTTTCAAACCAATTAAAATCGGCGAGGGAAACAAAGAGAAGTGGTACAAGTGATGTATCTTGATAAAATTGTGAAGACAGATAATCAAACGGTTCAGCTATTTGTAATACAAAATTTATAGAGTTTGCGGTCGGTTCTAGGTGAAAGATCTTAATATTTACTTTCTTTGTTATTGATATTGGGCTATATTGTTTTTATTAACACTTATACAGTTTATTTCTAGCTTATTAAGGCTATTGTTGAATTTGTTACCAATACCACCGACATAGTTGATAGCAAACCATTTTCTGCTTTGGCGTTTTATGTCTGATGATTAAAATTGTTTAAGTATATTTTTATGTTTTTTGTTTTTTCCAGTTTATCTATAATAATTGGAGTACATCCGTTGTTTTTGGCTATTCTTTTGATTATGTTCAGTTCTTTTAGATAATTGTGACCACTGTGACGCTGTCTATGTGGGACAAATGGACAGAGCCTACAAAAAAGATTTAAAGAATACAGTCACTCTATTTTACATAAACAAAAATTAACAGGCTTCGAGGAACACTGCATAGACAATAATCACCTTTTTAATAACGAGAGGATGACGTTGCTATATAGTGCTCAAAAAGGAAAAGATATGGATTCATTAGAAATTCTTAGCATAAAAAAAGCGATTAAAAATAATATAAAAATAAGGAACACCCAAATAGAATTTGGAAATATCCCCATATTAGACGCCGTGTTAAGGTAGACTACCTGTAATTAACCCAATTTTATTACCTCTTAATTTAAATTTAGTACCAACTAACCATCCAAATTAATATCTTCTAGAACTTAAGTTTAGTTTTATTGTAAATCTCTTTGAAAATGAGCCCGATACCGAAACATGTGTGTGATCTGAATAAATTCAGTGGAACAACTATACTGTATTTTATTTCAAAAGTGTAAATATTTGTAATATGTAAAACATATGAAAAAATATTTACGTATGGAATGGATCAAATTTAAAAACTCCTCGATGCTACAAATATTTAAAGTCTCCAAATTATCGTTCGTCGTATGAACATCGTTTACTTCTGTCAATACATCTTCTATTATATCTCCAATTTGTTGTTCTTCTATATCGGTTCTATGCTTTTCTGTTATTCAAACAATATTTTCTCGAGCATCTTTTACATTTTCTTTTCAGTTGCCCGCATCGATGGCATTTAAAACCTCTTCTAAAATTTGTACACGTATCATAGAAGGGTGGTACAGTCTACATTTAACATTCTACCGCGTTGTCTTTACATTAGTACCATTCTCATTCCAATGCAATACGGTACAATCCAAATCGAAGACGTTTTACTGTATTTATAGACCGAGGGACAATATTTGAACCAATGTTCCTTTATAACCTTTTTATATTCTTTTCTATTGAGCAGTGAATTTTCGTTTATTGTTATTAACAATGCCGTTTAACACTTGCCACATACAGAATTTTTCAATTTGGAATAAGTATCGTTGTAATCATCAAATGAGTATTTTTACCTTTAATTAGACGATTCCATATCCAGACCTTACTTATTACAAACCTGACCAATTTGCATTGTTTACTTTGCCTTGGTACTCCAGCAGCTGTTGAACAGAAATATAGAAGTGTGTTAGGCAAACTAGAAGATCGATTCAAACAAGACTTAAAGAATATTTAGCCTATTTGGAATACTGTAAACTAGAAAAATTAAGCATTGTCGAACATACGTTGAACAGATTATATAAATAGTTGAAAAAATGAGGCAGGACCTATTTCTTCCAGTTTTCTGTACTGGATAATTGAATAAAACTAAGCCATTATATTGATTGATCGGTTGCTGCTTCAGTAATGAACACTTTATATATATATATATATATATATATATATATATATATATATATATATATATATATAGTAGGTAAAATAGTGTAGTTTATACTAAAAAACCTAAAAACTGTAAAATATAGCTTCAGTTTTCTCAAATTGGTGAGCATTACTTAAAATTTTTCTAGTAAGCTTGGTAAAAGTGAGTTAACCCGAATAAAGTACCCAGACCATCTTGCACCAAAATTCGAAAAGTAATGTGAACAGAAGAATATCATTTTTACATCGGAGAAGATAACTCATAAAATTCTTATATCCTTCTTAAAATTTGTTCATTTTTAACTAAAAACCACAAAAATTAAAATGTTGATGACAAGATATGCGATATTGTTTAGAAATGGCGAGTCTGCGCAATGGAACAATGTCAGGTAGCAAAGAATATAATATATATATATATATATATATATATATATATATATATATATATATATATATATATATATATATATATATATATATATATATCAAATGTAACGTCTATCTGTCTGTCTGTCTTAATTCATACATTTGTTTCTTTGGTCAGGTTATCTATAGTCTTCTATAATATATATAAAATTCAACGTCTGTTTGTCCGTTAGTGTGCTTATCACTTGAGAACCACTTATCCGATTTGAGTGTTTTTTTATTTTAATTCATACATTTGTTCTCTGGCCGGGTTATCTATAATTTTCTATAATATATATAAAATTCAACGTCTCTCTGTCTGTTTGTCCGCTAGTGGGCTTATCACTTGAGAACCACTTATCCGATTTACGTGTTTTTTTTTCTTAATTCATTCATTTTTTCTCTGGCCAGGTTACCTGTAATCTTCTATAATATATATAAAATTCAACGTCTTTTTGTCCGTTAGTGTTCCCTGGGCAGATTATAGAATATACTTCATTACGTTAGATAACATAAGGAATAAGCAGTGACGATAATAGTGAATCAGATCGGAAAAAAAGTTTGTCACTAGCACGTTCTCTTGCAATACACTGCCTAAACCATTAAATATGGAGCAATATCATGTAGCAAAGAATATAATATATATATATATATATATATATATATATATATATATATATATATATATATATATATATATAAAAATGCAACGTCTCTCTGTCTGTCTGTCTGTTCGTTAGTGCGCGTATCGCTAGAAAACCATTTATCCGATTTACGTTTTTTTTTTTTATTTATACATATATTCTCTTTCCAGGTTATATAATAATAATAATAATCTATATATATGTATATAAAATGCAATGTATCTCTGTCTGTCTGTCTATCAGTCTGTCCGTTAGGGCGCCTATCACTCAAGAACCACTTATTCGATTTAGGTTTTTTTTTTTTAATCATACATATGTTCTCTGACCAGGTTATATAATAATGATAATAATAATCTATATAATATATATAAAACGCAACGTCTGTATATCCGTTAGTGTGTTTATCATTCGAGAACTACTTATCCGATTTACGTGTTTTTTTTTAGTTCTTAACTTAATATTTATCAAAAAAAAATCTATAACATATATAAAACGCAACGTCTCTCTGTATGTCTGTTTGTCCGTTAGTGTGCCTAGCACTCAACAACTACTTATCCGGTTTACGTGTTTTTTTTATAAAATACATGTGCTTTCTGGCCAGGTTATAGGACATATTTTATTACGTTAGGTGACGTAAGGAATAAACAGTGCCGATAAATAGTGAATCAAATCCATGCAAGTGGAGCAGCGGTCATGACTATATATATATATATATATATATATATATATATATATATATATATATATATATATATATATATATATATATATATATATTTATATATATATTTTTATATATTTATATATATATATATATATATATATATATATATATATATATATATATATATATATATATATATTACACTTATTATCTATAGTGTTCCGTATGAAACACTTATGGGATCACTTCAATGTCGGTCAGTCACATCCGATTTTCTTTTAAACTATTTGACATATAATATTGAAATTTGGCACAAATATAAGAATTGATGACCCAATCAAAGCTGTGTAATTATGAAAGTTAAATTTTGACTTAAGGGATTAGCTTGTTAGTTTTTTTTTCTAAGGTCTTCGAGTGGAATGTCAAATGAACACGAGTTCAAAATATACATGATGTAATCATTATGCACACTGTGTGTGTACTGTTCAAAAATTCTGAAATATTCTTTATACAGTATAGATTGAGCGAAAATTATCACGAGCTCATTAGGTTTGACAATTTCTCTGGTATAAAAAAAACTCTGTGCCTTTACAATATCGACGAGGTTTCCCGAGAGTATGGTGGAGATAAATATATTTGCAGTGCCGCGCGTCGTTCCTCTAACAAAATAATTTTATTTATTTATTCATAATTAAGCAAATATTTAGGTAGTAAATGATGACAATGATATTATTTGGCAATAAATTACGAAACAGTAAAAACCAACAGGTGTAAAAATTTTTTCAGGTATCTACTGCATATTTACAAGATTAATCTTTTCCGATGATCTTTTTCACCGATATTTTTAATTTAACTTATCCTCAAAAAATTGGGCGTTTGTTTTACGATAAACAGCCGAGGCTTTGGCAACCATAATGACTTGCTAAAAATATTTTTACCGTTAAATCTAGGAGCGATTCTTTTTTAAAAGTTGTTTTTTTTTACATATTTTAAAACAGAATGTGGAAAAAAAACTTACGTTTATTTTTAAAAGTACAGTTACTTCACCTTTACTTAACAATGTGCTGCTAAATAGTTTCTCTATGAAATGTAAGGCCTTATTCCTAATTAAAATCAAGTAAACATGCCTCTCTGACAAATAGAGATTAATTAATGTAGATGGCCATTTAAACGGTTTCAAAAGGAGGCACTTTACATGACCCTTAAGATGAATAGGCAAAATGTACAAGAGTTTTTACACCACTTAGGCTTGAATTTACGACTGGATTGCTCGTTCATTTGATTTCTTGTCTACGTATCTGTAACTGTAAATTTTTAAAATGATGGCATAGTATATTTTTAAAGGATGTTAAATACATACTTCGATTATAATTATTTCTGGCTACGTGTCACACGTTTCTCCCCTGGGAATATTGGGGTTACGATTCTTCTTAAAGTTACAATAACGCAACTATGCGCTACTATCATCATCATCATGATCATTAGCTTATTCCATCCATAGTCGGATGTAAGCCTCCCCAAGTTGCCCCCAATGAGCTTTGTCGTTTGCTTTTTGCATCCAATCATGTCCTGCTAATCTTTTTATGTCGTCCGTCCATCTTGTCTGCGGTCTACCCCTGCATATTTAGTATCCTTTAGGCCTCCATTCAACTATACGGCGTGTCCATCTATTATCGTTCATACCTGCGACATGCCCCGCCAAATTCCTTAATATACATATTCGTTGTATCACATCTGCCACTTTTGATTTTCGTATCTCGATGTTAGTAATACGATCTTGGAGTCTAATATTTAGCATTCTCCTCTCCCTTGCTTTTTGAGTTACTTGGAGTTTATTTATTATACTTTTATTTAAAGCGAACGTTTCAGTGCCTTATGTACCGGTAGTACATATTGATCGATTACTCGGCTTTTATTGCATTTGGGATTCTAATTTAAATGTAGATTGTAACCTTCCGATCGCAGACCAAGCTCAAGACTCTTCTATCCAAGTCAGTATTTAAATTATTTTTTGATATCGCAATTTTTTGTCTTCAATATATGAATGTTTGTACCTTTCTTATTCTTTCACCTTCTATTGATAGTTCCTGGCTGTTATTTTCATTTTCATTGTTCAAATATTTGATTTTGGTGAAGTTTGTTTTATTTGGTTTTTCTTCAAGCATTATTTGTGATGTGGCATTTTTATATATGTATTCAAGAAGAGCTGTGTATCCTTCATCGACTCTGCTGTTACTTAAGGCGTTAAGGATTGTTCATATCTCTACCAAATCAAATACTTTTTCGTAGTCAACCACTGTTATTCACAAGATGACCTTGTATTCATTTGCTTTTTCCACTAGTAATCTAATTGTTTGAAGATGCTCTTAAGTGCTGTATCCCCATTTAAATCCCGCTTGTTCACGTGATTGATAACTGTCTAATTTGTTCGTTAATCTATATTTTGTAATTTTAGTGAGGATTTTGTATAGTATCGATAACAGGCTGATGGGTCTGTAATTCTCCAATTTAAATTTGTTCCCCTTTTTAAAAATAAGCACAATCAAGGCGTTTACCCAAGGTGTTGATAATTTACTTTCTATTAGCCACCTGTTAAATATAACTTGAAGAGATTGTATTATCGATGCCTCTCAATACTTTATCATTCCTATAGTTTTTTCATCGTCCCCTGGTTCTTTGTTGTTGTGCATATGTTGTAGGGCGTTCATTATTTCATCCGTTGTTACATAGGGAATTTCTTCTGATCTCACATTTCTTACTATCACCTTCTTCTTTCCCGGACGGTGACGATATTTTCGTGTCATATAGTGTTTGATAATAGTTCTTTGTAGCTTCCTTTATCTCTCTGATTTGTGCGATCTCTTGGTTATCATTATTTATAAGCTTTATTATCTGATATTTCCCTTCATTCATTTGTTTATTTAGGTGTTTCAAACTTTTTTCCTCTTTCAAAGTTTCTTTTATTTTCGAATTTTTGTACTGTCTGACGTCTTCTCTGATCTCTTTCTTTATTTTTTTCTCTATTTCTGCCAATTCTAATCTGCCATTTGTAGGATCACTTCTTAATAGTCTTCTCTGTTTCATAAGATTTTGTGTCTCTACTTAATTTTTGTGTTTTTTCGATACTGTTATTTGCTTTGTCATGAATAGGCTGTTGGTTATTTGTGCGTTTAGTTCATCAAGTTCTGTTTGGTAGTTTATTTGTTTTATATGATTTTCTAGTGCTTGTCGATATTCGTCTGTGTTTTGCTTTATTATTTCTATTAGTACATTTATCTTTGTATGTGTTATTAATTTACGTCTCTCCCCCTTCAGATTTATTCTTGTTTTTGCTCTGAGCATCCGATGGTCACTGCCAATGCTTATTGTGTTCAGGCTGTCGTGTGGATTACAATATTCTTGTTAATATTATAGTCGGTATATATTCCGGGCTCAACAGTGTTCTCATTTAAACTATTCTATTTGTTTTTAAAGCAACTGTTAAAATTTTAATGACAGTAATGGTACCCTATTTGCCTGTGAAGATAGTAGTACGAAATTTTATTTTTGGTCTGTAAGTAAGGACATTAGCCAGTTTAACTAAAGAAAGAAGACGATACGATTAGATGATAATTAGCTGAACTTCTTACTCCTTACTCCACACCCCACTTTTAATTTCACACCAACATTATTCGTCATGTGCAATCAAAGATTCCCGATATTGTCATCAGATAGCGTGTTATAAAAGATATTTTAACGAAGCTAGACAACACCAGTTAGTGTAAATTTTTCAACTTAACCTGCAGGAAAGGAATATTTTTTTTTTCTGCTGGAAATGCGCAGGTGTTCAGTGGATCCCTAAAAATTGCCTAAAAATAACTTATTCGGGATTATAGACTATTCGCAGTAATATCGAAAGTTATGGCAACATCTTTTCAGATATTTAAAACAGAATAAAATATTATTATCAACCATCATAAGCGGAACAACAGGAGATGTATTAACATAAATACTTGGAACAACGCAATAGAAGATTTTGAAGAATTTCGAGCGGTTTTACTTGAGATATTCGAGACATTCGAATATGTTTGACATGACAGATGTGGCTCAAAGCTTCATATCGCCTGCTACTTTACCTTAGCAGTCAGCTGGAAAGGACCAAATATCCAATTTACAGTTTTGCCAATAGTCGAACCCTTGTTTCTTCATTCATCTTAAGTGCTCGAAGAACAGCTATTCATCCAAATATCAGCAGAGGGCAGAAAATTGTATAACTTAACTCCTGAAAGAAGTTCTATCATGGACAGAAAATTTAACGCTACAAAAACCCAAGCGTCAGTTTTTCTGCAAAATTTAACATAGTAGAAGTAAAATTTAACGCTACAAAACCCCAGCGGCAGTTTTTTTCTAAAAGAGTTAATGTTGCAGAAGTAAAATCTAACTTTACGAAAACCCAAGTTGCAGATCCCATATAGTTATGTATTCCACTAGTATCATCACTTACTTTGCTGAAAATTGACGACTTGGAAGTAAATTTATCTGGCTACGATCATGTTGCATGTATAGCAAAGAGAGCTTCTCAAAAGCTAGGAATATTATTCGCAAATGTAATAATTATTAGTAGATGTGGCACTGAACATAGAAGATTTAATATTTAATAATTTCTTTTAAAACATTAAACTTTAGAAGTGGTTTGTCTCGTGAGCAGTTGCTTTTTGTTTAACTGTTAATTTTAAACCTTGGCAATAATGTAACAATCCAGGTTATTAAAATTGGTGTTAATTTTTTGTAATGTGTCTACTGGCTCTATCGGCGTTCATGCTAGAACACCATAAATATTCAAGGTAATTTTCCCATTAGTTACAGCGAAGCTCCTTTTTGTACAGGGTGAGTCAACGATAGAGTAAAGTTATTATCTCATTTGTTTCGGGAATGCCGAAAAAAATGTAGAATAGTTTTAGAGAATTCTAAGGTGCACAGTTTAAAATTGTTTTTGAGTATACAGGGTACTTCAAAACCGTGTGGCCGATATAACATATGTTTTTTTAAGTGGAACATCCTATTTTCTAATTTATTTTTAAATTCTGCCTAAAATTTTATAACTTTTTTATTAATAATGTTATATATCTAAACCTAGTAGTTTTTTTAATATTTAAAATTTTTAAAAAAAAAAACTAGTTTTCAGTTTTGTAAAAAATTGCCAGTAGCGCCATTGTTTCTGAAAGTGGAATACTCATAATTGGTACGAGCTTTCTATAGAGGCAAAAAAAAGATATATGTAAAGAAATTTGAGTTAGATGCTACGGGGTGTTCAAAATAAATTCATGCTTTCGACTATTTTAAATTGAAAAATCACAATTTTTTTAAGCGGCACACCCTATATATTATTATTTTTTCTGATAGATTTTACAAAACCCTCCAACTTTTATCAAGTATGTCATATACCTATTTCTAATAGTTTTCGATTTCTTTTGAATTTTTCAATTCAGAAATTGAAATATTAGAAAAACTACTAGGTTTAGGTTATTAATAAAAAGTTATAAAATTTTATGCAGAATGTAAAAATAAATTAGAAAATAGGATGTTCCATTTTTTAAAAAAAACGTATGTTATATCGGCCACACTTTTTTTGAAGTACCCTGTATACTCAAAAATAATTTTAAACTGTGCATCTTAACATTTTCTAAAACTACTGTATTTAACATTTTTTCGTTATTCCCGAAACAAATGAGATAATGAATTTTTACTCTAACGTTGACTCACCCTGTACTATTTTAAAACAGTTTGTCATGATACACGCGTGGGGCGCGCACGCGCGTGCGTGTGTGTCTGTGTGTGTGTGTGTGTGTGTGTGTGTGTGTGTGTGTGTGTGTGTGTGTGTGTGTGTGTGTGTGTGTGTGTGTGTGTGTATGTGTGTGTGTGTGTGTGTGTGTGTGCGTGTGCGTGTGCGTGTGCGTGTGCGTGTGCGTGTGCGTGTGCGTGTGCGTGTGCGTGTGCGTGTGCGTGTGCGTGTGCGTGTGCGTGTGCGTGTGCGTGTGCGTGTGCGTGCGTGCGTGCGTGCGTGCCTGTGTGTGTGTGTGTCTGTGTGTGCGCGCGCGAATTTTATTTTAATAACCTAATTATGAATGACATTTTAACGAAAAAATATTATTGGCCGATTATTATATGAATTTTGATTTGGAAATAAATATAAATTTGTTCAAATTACATATCTATGTATAACATGTAACGTTTCCATCAAAATTTAATATACAAATGAAATTCAAATCACATAAAATATATTTTATAATATTTCCTGAAACAGGTTTATTGTTTTTGTTATACCAATACATAAATTGTTGAAAAGGTAAAAGTTTCGAAATTTATAGCAATAGCGAATTATTATAATAAATTACAACAGCAATATTAACGTTTAAAATATTATTGTGTAACTTTATGAATAAATTTTTTTTCATTTAAATTAATTATTAAAATTTGTTAATTACATCAACCAAAAAACCTGTAGAAACTCTCAAAATACTATTGAAACTGTACAATATTTAATGGCTCCCGCCCCTTCACTACCTTCTTGGGTTAAAATTGAAGGTATTGAAAAAATAACCTAATTTTTGAATTCTTCGACTCCAAAAGCTCTAAAAAGGACATGCAATGCTCTATACAGAAAACAATTCTCTTAATCTCCTCCCCCATCTCTTTGACCCCTTTTATGTTTCACTATAAATATTTGTACAGGATGAGTCAACGATAGAGTAAAGTTGATTATCTCATTTGTTTTGGGAATGACGAAAAAATATCAAATACAATAGTTTTAGGGACTGTTAAGGTGCACAGTTTAAAATTATTTTTGAGTATACAGGGTACTTCAAAAAAGTGTGGCCAACATAACATATGTTTTTTTTTTTTAAATGAAACATCATATTTTCTAATTTATTTTTAAATTCTGCATAAAATTTTATAATTTTATTATTTAATTATATGTTATATATCTAAACCTAGTAGTTTTGTAAAAAATTGCCAGTAGTGCCAGTGTTTCTGAAGGTGGAATACTCATAATTGGTACGGGCGTTCTATAGAGATGAAAAAAAAGATATATGTAAAGAAATTTGAGTTAGATACTACAGGGTGTTCAAAATAAATTTATGCATTTCGACTATTTTAAATTGAAAAATCTCAAATTTTTTAAATGGCAGACCCTGTATATTATTATTTTTTCTGATAGATTTTACAAAACCCTCCAACTTTTACTAAGTATATTATATACCTATTTCTAATAGTTTTCGATTTATTTTGAATTTTTCAATTTTTACCCTTGTTTTTAATACACTTACGCTATAACATCATAGTTGCCAACACAAAACAAAAATGTAGGCATTGTCAATTTTTGACATGTCTATTGAGCAAGTAAAAATAGTTTAATTTGTTGTAGTAAGTGACGTATAAAGGTAATAGTTATAGATTTTCCTAAAAATGAATTAATTGATTTGGGGCTGGGCCAGGCGGGAAAAAATTGTCTTTTGGCAGTAAGGCTTTACGGAGCGAAGTAGCCTAAAAGACGTATACCATCTAGAAAATCTTTTCAGTGCTTAATGGAATGGTTTAATGGTAGTGGTAGCGTTGAGTATACGAAACGGAAAATAGTAAACCAGAATGCTACCAATGAGGAAAAAGAAATGGAGAGTTTACTTCATGTTGAAGATAATCCCCAGGTCAGCAACCGACAACTAGCTGACTTATCTGACACATAGGTTAATCGCACTACGAGAAAATACAAGTATCATCCCTTTCATATGAAACTACACCAAGAACTTTAAGACCGTGATTTTGAACGACGAATAAACTTTTGTATCATAAAGAATGAAGCAATAGAGGTCGATCCAAATTTTTTATCCAAAATAATATTTTCTGATGAAGCTACTTTTCGCAGTAATCGAGCAGTTAACAGCCATAACATGCATTATTATTCAACAGTTAATCCATTTTAGGTCCGGGAAGTTCAAAATCAAAACAATTGGTCACTTAATGTATGGTGTGGAATATTAAATTTTCGAATTATTGGTCCATATTTTTTCCGCGAACCGCTTAACGGGCCTAGATATCTATTGCAAAACGAATTACCCCAGCTTCTAGAAGAAGTTGATAACTTTGAAAGGGAACAAATGTGGATTCAACAAGACGGAGCTCCTGCTCATTACCACCGGGAAGTTCATGAATTTTTAAACTTTTTGTGGCGCTACATTAAAGATCGTATTTATGTGGATCCCCCTGCAAGACCAGTATATATGGAAAATAGGATAGGGAATGCGTGCAGGACAATAACGCCTTTTTGCTAAGGAAAATGAAGGAAAATATAGTAAAACGACTAAACATGTGTATTCAAGTAGACGGGAATATTTTTTGAACATTTATTACATCGTTAGATAATTTAAACTATATTAAAATTATTATTAACTATTTGTTTATGTTTTCACAATAGCGTAAGTGTATTAAAAACAAGGGTAAAAATTGAAAAATTCAAAATAAATCGAAAATTACTAGAAATAGGTATATGACATATTTAATAAAAATTGAAGGGTTTTGTAAAATCTATCAAAAAAACTAATAATATACAGGGTGTGCCGTTTAAAAAATTTGAGATTTTTCAATTTGAAATAGTCGAAATGTATAAATTTATTTTGAACACCCTGTAGCATCTAATTCAAATTTCTTTACTTATATCTTTTTTTTCATCTCTATAGAACGCTCGTACCAATTATGAGTATCCTACCTTCAGAAACAATGGCGCTGCAGGCAATTTTTTACAAAACTTAAAACTAGTATTTTTTTTAAAAAAATTGAAATATTAGAAAAACTACTAGGTTTAGGTATATAACATTATTAATAAAAAGTTATAAAATTTTACGCAGAATTTAAAAATAAATTAGAAAATAGAATGTTCCATTTAAAAAAAACATAAGTTATATAGGTCACACTTTTTTGAAGTACCCTGAATACTCAAAAATAATTTTAAACTGTGCACCTTAACATTCACTAAAACTATTGTATTTAACATTTTTTCGTCATTTCCGAAACAAATGAGATAATGAACTTGACTCACCCGCACATAATATTTGTTTATTATCTGAACAAAAAATCAGAAAAAATATCATAAAACCATGCAAAACTTATCGACTTCCAGCCCCTTTACTTCCCCTTCACATTAAACAATATCGTTCAAAAACTATGGCTTCATTCTTTTATTAGGTATTATATATAGTATGTAACAAGTTTGGAATTGATATCTAATTTCGTTAGAGAGTTAACGTGCCAACAGACCGACAGACCGATATACAAACAGATCGACAGACAGCTAGACCGACGGAAATGAGTGACTATGTTTTTCGTGATGCAGGAATCCTAAAACGTGAGGAAAGGCAAAAATCTCAGTTTGTTATTTTTTTCCCGAATATAATATTTTCCTTTAGCAAGGAAAGTAAAAAGTAGTTAGTTACCCAGACTATAGGAGCGTTATCATGCATATAACTATCAGAAAGATACAGCCCCATGTTTTACCTTTTCTTTCCTTAATATTACTGCGGTAGCAGGTAGCACTCTTCTACACTACCAGTAGAGAACAATCTACTACAGGGTTTGGAGGCCCAAAGCTAGCTACTGTTTTCTCCTAACTCCCACCTTTGAGGGAATTTGGGACCCGAACTCATATCCCTACCACTTACCACTTACCACTTATACTTGCTAATATATCCTTTCCCTGGCGCAGGGTAGCAGATGTGTTCGAACCGGGTTAAGGTCATCGAAGAATTACTTCCCTTAGGGCTTAATATTGGATATTCACAGGTGGCAATCAAGTTTTGGTTTCAACGGCTGTGATACTGCGATAGCAAAGATATTCGCATCATAGCAAATCTGTATTGGGGACAATCGGCTGACATAAAAATAGATAAATCCTACTCTGACAAAGTTGAGATCAAAAAAGGCAGGGTTGTGTCTTATCTCCCTTCCCCTTTAACCTATACTCCGAGGAAATATTTAACAAGGTACTAGAGAGGGTTAACAAAGGCATCAAAATAAACGGCGAGATGAGTAACAATATAAGATACACCGATGATACGGTCTTGCTGGCCAGTAACATCGATGAACTTCAAGAGCTTGTTAATAGGGTGCAAAGGGTTAGCGAAGAGTATGGTCTCCATCTGAATGTATCTAAAACTAAGTGGATCATAATAAGCAAATGTCAACAACCAGCATGAGAGCTTTAGCTTTATATACCTACTTGGAGACTGCAGGTTAACGCAAAGTGAGACCAATCTGTCGAAATAAAGTCATGAATCGAAAAAACTCGAGCATCTTTTGATGGTATGAGAAGACTATTTGCATACAGTGAATTGTCACTCCGACTAAAAGTTAGATTAGCCAAACGCTACGTAATCCCTGTTTTGCCAAACGGATGTCAATCGTGGACGATAACGAAAACACTAATGAAAGCGTTTGAGATGTGGGGTGTACCGCCGGATTCTGAAGATTTCGTGGACCGAACATATCAGCAACTTAGAAGTTCTGCGCCGAATAGGCAATGACAAAGAAATTGCACTCACCATTAAAGGGCGAAACCTTGAAAATCTTGGGCTCGTAATGAGACATAATAAATACCATCTCTTACAGCTGGTAATACAGGGAAAGATAGATAGCAAACGAGGTACAGGGAGAAGAAGACATTCTTGGCTATATAACTTAAGACAATGGTTCGGACTTACGTCTGTTTAGCTATTGTGAAGCGCCGTCAATAAGGTCAGAATTGCCATGTTAATAGCCAACGTCCCAAACGGATAAGGCATTGGAAGAAGAAGAATATTACATAACGCCCATGATCATATGTAGAAAGTAGACATAACGTACTCCTATTAAAAAAACAAAATAAAAGAATGGCTTCAACTATAAATATCAAATTTAAATTCGGTGAAAATAAATTTCCATCCATTTAAACAGTTGGCAGAGTATTTGAACTTCCTATTAAACTGGAATGATACCAATATTTAACATGCAAAAAGAATAATTATAATTCAGTGCCGAAAACAACTACCAAGTTTTAAGTTTGCCAATTTAAATTCAGTTTTAGAATAATGGTTTTATTGCCCTGACTACAGCCCAATAAAATATTTTACTTTATATATAACTTCACACCCTTCAGCTAAAAGTCACAGACTTATAATATTCGTTAATAAACAGTTAACATGGAAAATGATGGTTTTCCATGATATTTTTATGATCAAGATTTAAATAAAGTCGAATCTTTATGTCAATTGATGGAGGATAGCCTCACAATGTATAGCTTTTTCCAAAAGCTTGAACTGCTTTTTTGAAATAATGAAGACTGAAAAACTGAACTCGATGTTGTCATCTTGAAGAAGTCTCGTTCAATCGTAAAATAAATATTGGAATTTTATTCCTATTTCACTTACTCTACTCGGAAGAACCATGGTACTTCTCAATAAGTTTTATGTTATTTTTATTTGACTAATCAATTTAGTCAATCTAAAGTAATCATATATATGGTAGAATGTAAAGTGGGTGCTTTTGAATATGACCTTCAGGTCCGGAAGCAATCACTATTGTCTTACGTATGAGAGTTAAATTGTTCACATAACTTTATTTTATATCTTTATAGCGTTGTTTTAAAGGCAAACCACAATATTTATTACTAAAATAAACATAAAATACTTCAGAACTTTTTTATTTTAACTGAGACTATAAATTCTGATTTTAGTTTCTAATCTGCAAATCTGAAATCGTGAGTGAAGTACCAAACCCTCATAAAACCAGTTAACCTTATTACAAAATATTTATGATATTGCCTTGCCACGAATGATTTACCATCCATTTTAGAGCTGTTTGGGATTTGCAGTCCGATAAACACAAATTAAATGGCTAGGATAATGCAGTCGATGATTCGAGTCATACAATTATTAACCATAAACAGAATATTATTCTCAAATTATAAACTTAGATCATTGGTTTTCTTATAGCTTTAATACTATTGATATATAACCGGTCAAGTGCAAGTTGGACTTGCGTAATTACTGTTCCGTACGTTGATCGCATTTAAAATAAAAAAAAATTTTACGGAGGTATATATGATCAATGACTTCACAAAATACACCCCAAAATGAGTTTTCAACAAAGTTTTTTTCCGATAATGAAAACTGATGACCTTGAAAGTTTTGTTTTTCTATATACCAGATCAATTATTAAAGATGCACTTGTGATATTTTTCGTTCAATCTACACCCTGTGGAGAATTTTTTCAAAATTTTTTGAGCAGTATTTTTGGAAATAAGGAGGGGGGGCAGCGATTTTTCGCGATTTTTTAAAAATTATACAAGGAAAAGTGGGTGCAAATATTACATTATATATGTTTTTGAACTCGTGTTTTTACGAGCTTTTATTTGATATCACATACGATGACCTGGTGATTTTTTTATCACTTCCGATTTCACCCGCCAAAACTAACCCCTTAAGTCAAAATTTAACTTTTAAAACTACGTGGCTCTGATGAGGCCATCAGTTCGTATATTACTACCAAATTTCAACAATCTATGTCAAATAGGAGAAAATTAGGTATGGCAGACAGACAGATCGACGGACAGGCACCGAAGTGATCTTATAAGTATTCCGTATGGAACACTAAGAAAAGACGTATCCTTAAAAATTTTTAGTTTTGGCCATATGTGACAACTGAGTCGACTTTAGGTAAATTGTATAGCAAGTTTTGCTGTCATCTACGTTGTATAAGCATCCCCTAAGACCGAGGAGGGGAAATATATATATATATATATATATATATATATATATATATATATATATATATATATATATATACATATATATATATATATATATATATATATATAATAATTTTTCGGTTGAACCTTTTGTTTACATAAACTTGATTGGTTTTTCTTGGGTACTTAGGTTCTTTTGGAAAACACAAACTAGTTTATTTGACGTTTCGCCTTATTTTTTTTAGGCATTTTCAAAAATTCTTTATTTTTTAATATTCATTCTAAAATTAGAAAACACAAGGTTAAAATCTTTTAAGTCAAATTACACTTTTAAAAACATATAGCATTTTTACGCACACTCGTACATTTAAAATATTTACACCATAACAAAAATATAAAACAATTTACTAACGTGTATATACCCTGAAAGTCAACTATTTGTCTGTTAGTTAATTTCGAATTCTGTATTTCTTTCAGCATATCGTGTCTCGTATTTTTTACTGATTTTTTTAAAATTTTATTATCTATAATGGGTGTCTTAACGAAAAAACTATTATTGATGTTAAGTATATATACCATTTTGTATTATTAAGAGGATATGCATGCCAGCATGTTTATTTTTGAATTAAATTTGTGTAAATATGACTGATTCCTTTTATGTCAGTCCTATCATTCACAGTGTTTTCATCTTTTTTTTATTTCAATCATCTCTTTGATCTGTAGTTTGGCATAATTCCGCTCTTTGCAGAAGACCTTGGTTTCATTGAATTTAAAGTCATGTCATGTTTTTCTTCTGCTTCGTGTTTACTAAGGACAGTGGAAGCATTCCTAGTATATTTGTGTCCATTTAGTCTGTTTTTTAGTAACTAAGAAGTCATGCCAATATATTTCTTCGGACAATTCGCACACGGTATTGCATACACAACATTAGATTCATTCATTGTGGGGATATGGCTTTTTAAGTTTGTAAATAATGAACTTAGTCTATTTTGAGTTTTATGGCAAACTATAATGTTATATTTTTTCAGACCTCAAACTTAAAAAGCCATATCCCCACAATGAATGAATCTAATGTTGTGTATGCAATACCGTGTGCGAATTGTCCGAAGAAATATATTGGCATGACTTCTCAGTTACTAAAAAACAGACTAAATGGACACAAATACATTAGGAATGCTTCCACTGCCCTTAGTAAACACGAAACAGAAGAAAAACATGACTTTAAATTCAATGAAACCAAGGTCCTCTGCAAAGAGCGGAATACAGAATTTGAAATTCACAAACACACAAATAGTTGACTTTCAGGGTATATACACGTTAGTAAATTGTTTTATATTTTTGTTATGGTGTAAATATTTTAAATGTCCGAGTGTGCGTAAAAATGCTATATGTTTTTAAAAGTATAATTTGACTTAAAAGATTTTAACCTTGTGTTTTCTAATTTTAGAACGAATATTAAAAAATAAAGAATTTTTGAAAATGCCTAAAAAAATAAGGCGAAACGTCAAATAAAACTAGTTTGTGTTTTCCAAGAGAACCTAAGTACCCAAGAAAAACCAATCAAGTTTATATATATATATATATATATATATATATATATATATATATATACATACATACATATATATATATATATATATATATATATATATATATATATATATATATATATATATATATATATATATAATCTGATATATATATGATTATCGGGAATCGGTCTGGACTGTAAATAAAACTCTTTTCTTCTTTAAAACTGAATATTTCGTTATCGTTTGATAACTTCTTCAGGAGTAACTACAAAATTAATACACCTATATTAACACTATTCTCTTTCGTCAAGGTATTAAAATATTGAAATATAAAACAAACAATTATGAAACAAACGAACAATCAATTAAAAAACGTACGAAAATGCGAGTTTGTCCTGGAAACCAACACTCAACATCTCGATTTACTACAACAAACTGAGAGTAAATAGCCTCGGTACATATGCACTGCCCTGAATTCCAAACGAAACAGAAAAACAGCAACAGAAAAACGTCTTTAATTTACTTTATATTAAGAGGTGGCAAATCTTTATTTGTTATTATTGCTGTAATTGTAAATGATTAATACCTATTAATTATGTTGCTATATATAATACTAAGTTGATTAGTGTCTTATTTATAGTTAATTGACTTTGGATCCCTGTTGATATGGTACATTTCTTTTAAAAAGTCTCCCTTTATAGTTGTTGTCATGAGCTAAGATTTTAACGTTGTTATAGTCAAAATTATAACCCGTTTTCAAATTATGTTGCACCACAGCACACGAATTCTTTCCCAATCGGGAGGCACTCCTGTGCTGTGTGAGTCTCTGTTTCAACCACTGAGCTGTCTGCCCAATATAACACGCTTCACATTGTAAACATGATAATCTATACACTACAGAGTTATTATATAAAATAGGTGTTCTATCCTTTATTTTTGAAAACAGGTCAGAAACTGGTATGCTGTTATATTTCGCAATTTTTATATTTGGACAATCTCTGAATAAGGCGACAATTGAGTTTGTGATTGGCTTTCCAGACCGATTCCCGATAATCATATATATATATATATATATATATATATATATATATATATATATATATATATATATATATATATCAGATTGATGCACGGTCGATAACATATCATCAAATCTTATATATATATATATATATATATATATATATATATATATATATATATATATGTATATATATATATATATATATATATATATATATATATATATATATATATATATATATATATATATATATATGGTAAGACATTGGGCGTCAGTACTGGCTTTAGTACCAGTACCTATTCTCTTGTTTGTCGCTCCTAGCCTAACTGATGAGCCGTAATACGGCGAAACCTGTTTCGGGACGGATTGGACAAATAAGAGAATACTGGGGAGTACTTAGATACGGACTTTCGTTCATTTTCAGTTGGTCTTATATTAAAACCATATACAGGGTGCCTCATATGTATGGAATAATTACTACACAGCATTTATTAATCAGTGTATCAAAAAAATGTTTAAATAAAAGTTATAAGGTGTTACATGGCGCACATGCTGACGTTGACAGTAAAATGTTTTGAACTGTCAGTTCGAGGAAATTACGCCATCTTAAATTTTTTAAAATGGAAAGCGCTATATATTATTTTATTTTTGAGTTCTACTAAAAACTCTAGATATTATTTGTTTAACATGTCTAAGTTGAACTATTTTGGAACTATTGATATTTGAAATTAAGGCGATCAAATAAAAAAAAAAAAAAATTAAGTTGGCTGGTGTCAAACATTTATTGTCAGATAACGACTTAACGCGTCAAAAAATGATTTATTGACGAAAACGTTTATTGCTGCATTTTTTGAAACTGCAATTTGAGCGTAATATCATAATGGTACATTTAACAGAAACTGAAAGAATTACTTTGTTAGTGGTGGTTGGTTGCAGAGACCGAAGGAGAACACAACAGGAGGTGTGTGATCTTTTTAACGCAGAATATCCGAATCGAGAACCTATTACCCAATCCCTAGTTAGCAAAACATTAAAACGATTTAGACAATTAGGACATGTTAAGGATCGTTCTAAATCTGAACCTCCAAAAGTTAAAACAAGCGATGATAAATTTTGTATTGGAAATTACGACATAAGTAAAGGTACCTTAAGTCATATACTGAATGAAGAGAAATTGTATCTCATTCTATTGCAAGAATTATCTGAAGAATGATGGAATGCGTTGAATTTTGCGAGGTCGTGGTGAAACGAATCAATAATGATCCTAACCTAATTCATAATATAGTTTTTTCTCACGAGGCCACATTTTGCCTTAACGGAAGAGTTGACAGGCATAACTGCCGGTATTGGTCTACTGAGAATCCCCACTGGATAATCGATAATCTTTCTCAAAGACCACAAAAGATAAACTTGTGGGCAGGGATTTGTGGACGTCATTTCATTGGACCCTTTTTTATCGGTGGAAATCTTACAGGACAATGGTATTTACAGTTATTCAAAGAGCAAGTTATTCCAACTGGTGAAAGTCTTTTTCCCGATGAAAATAATTTGGATACCCCTAACAGGAATCTGTAGTATCATCAATATCATATCGGAGCACCTCCTCACTATGAAATCAATGTTCGTAGATATTTGGATGCGATTTTTCCTAATTGATGGATAGGCAGAAGAGGTGCCGTAGAATGACCGGCAAGGAGTCCCGACCTAACGCCATTCAATTTTTTTTTATGGGGTCATTTGAAAACCAAAGTTTACCAAAGTCGACCTGAAACTGTAGAAGATTTACAACGAAGAATTCGATATGAAATAGAACAGATCACCCCGGATTCTCTGCAAAACTCTGTTCAGGCTGTTTATGACAGATTGGGTCATTGCCTCGCTGCTAACGGAAGACATTTTTAGCAATTGTTACCTTAAAAATAAACCTAGAGTATTTATTAATAGTTTTTGTCTTTTTTATTTTCAATTTCAAATGACAATAATACCAAAACAGTTCCATTTAGACATATGATATGTTAGACAAATAATATCTAGATTTTTTTAGTAGAACTCAAAAATAAAATAATAAATAGGGCTTTCCATTAAAAAAAAATCAAGATGGCGTAATTTCTTCGAACTGACAGTTCAAAAAATTTTATTGTTGACGTCAGCATGTGCGCCGTATAACACTTTATAACTTTTATTTAAACACTTTTTTGATACACTGATTAATAAATGCTGTGGAATCATTATTCCATACATATATATATATATATATATATATATATATATATATATATATATATATATATATATATATATATATATATATATATATATATATATATATATATATATATATATATATATATATATATATATATATATATATATATATATAGCCAACACTTTATGTCCTACTTAGAATGACAGACGATAAACTAAGTTGTTCTACAAAAAAATGTTGGAGTTTGGTACGTCAATGACATACTCATCTGAAGTACAGAGTCTTCGGAACGCCGATGCTCACCTATACATATTTGCATGATAATTCTCATGACAGCCCGACACAATTAGAAATAATAGCCAAAACTTTGATCTTAACATCTTTTCGCCTAACAGATCATACTAAGCAAGGGATGATAAGCAGTACCACAAAATAATCAAATAAAACGAATACAGCATACAGGCAACCGAAGAAATAATATCACAACAAAAAAACACAAAAAAATAAGACATCAGAAAGCACGTGAAACTTACCCTAGAATCAAGCTACCTCAAACGAACACCATACCAGACAAATCACACAGACCAATAGGATCATCACTCAGAAATCCTCAGTTCAAAATTAAGCTTAAAATTTAAGGCTTATGCGGCATTCTAGGTGACAATTGCAATAAAGCCTAGATAGGACAAACCAACAGAAGAATATTTGCAAGGCTCAAAGAATATATACTTAGCTTCCTTGACAAATGAACTACACCAGCTCTCTTTCAGCATCCAGCTAAAGATCGGCCACAAAATCGATTTTAATAATTACAAACAAATAGCAACGGTACAACTATAAAATAAGAATTATTCGAAAAGTCATCCAAATTGAGAAAATTAGCACCTTAAACAAATGTCACAAAACAATCGTCCAGCTGCTTAAAACACGTAATTACATAAGGTACCTTCGCATCATTAGCCAAAACCAACTGAATAATGCCGAAAGTATGTAGGACAGTCTAGGGAGGGTACTATGGTCCAACCAGCGCTACAACCTCCGATCTGGATGGATTGCGCTGGTATTTTGATGGAGTATTTTCGTATCAACCTCTGAAAACGTTGAAGTTCACACATTCTTGGATCATCTAATACTTCTACTTTACAGCACAAAATCCAAATCGCGTTGGAATTAGAAGATATTAATCAAGTACCCTTTTTAGATGTGCTGGTGCAGAAGACAGCAGGTTACTCGACGCACACATTTTATGGAAAGCAACAGAAACTCCTAAATTATACCAACCAAGCTGAAACGTAGATCCTTAGCCATCTAACGAAAAAAGACGTAAAAAAAATCAACGACAATATTACGCGAGAAAATGGCACAACGGTAACACGACATCCCCGATATCGAGATCGATATTAGTAAGTTATCCCTCGTTTCCCAAACTTTCAAATTTAAAATTGATTGTACCCACTGTCTCTTCCGAAAACATGTAATATGTTAGATCGCCGTTAGTATAATTAATAAATAACCTGCCAAGTGCAAGTCGGATTTGCGCAATTAGTGTTTCGTACGTTGATTGGTTTTAAAATAAAAAATTTTTGTTACGGAGGTATAAAATGATCAATGACTTCGCACCCTAAATAATTTTCACAAAGTTTGTTTCCGATCTTTGTTGAAAACTGATGACCTTGAAATTTTTGTTTTCTTAATATACCAGATAAATTATTAAAGGCAATACATTCGTGATAATTCTCGTTTAATCTACACTCTGTGTAGAATCTTCTAGAATTTTTTGAGGGGGGGACAGCGATTTTTCGCAATTTTTTAAAAATAATACAAAAAAAAAAGTGTGCGCAAATATTACATTATATATATTTTTTAACTCGTATTTTTACAAGCTTTCATTTGACACTCCACTCGATAACCTGGTAATTTTTTTTTTCATTTCTGATTTCACCCTCCTAAAGCAGTTAAGTCAAAATTTAACGTTCAAAACTACGCGACTCTGATGAGGCCCTCAATTCCTATATTAGTGCCAAATTTTAACTTTCTATGTCTAATAATTTCGGAGAAAATGCGGTGTGACAGACAGGCGGATAGACGGACAGACACCGGAGTGATCTTATAAGTGTTCCATACGGAACACTAAAAAACGAAAGTGTTTAACATCACTTAAATTAATCAAAAGGGAAAAAAATTCGACGACGAGTTTCAGCCATATTTTTCACAATACTAAACATTTTAATTTATAGCATTTATTGTAGAATTGACTCTTTCCGATGTTTTACATGGCAATCTAACTTCTGTCACAACAGCTAATTAACTGGCAGCAGTTTGCCCATCCTTTATCTAATTAACATTTTCTGTATCAATTATCCCTGCAATCAATTCGACAGAACAAAAAGCTTCCAATAACAATTTATCTGAAATGGCTTTGTCGGATTCGGTCAGGACAAAATGAGATATTGACAAATCGATTTTCTTAAAATGAGTTATCGTTTCTTTCGACTAAACTTAAGAGATATATTGCAAGAACTAATTCATTGCCAATGTTTCCAGATAGATATTTTAAAGTTTATAGCGTAGACAGTTTAACATAAAAATATTAAAATTAAAACTATAAAAATTTTAATTTTAGATTGGAATAAAAATGGGGTGTACGAAGATATGTATGATGATCTTTTATGGCTGTTATCTTGGAATGTAAACAAATACACGTCTCTGAGGATGCAACTGATTGACCGTGGGGAGTTAGATGATGCTATCATGTACAGAAACACTCTGGGACGAAGAACTATTGAACAACTAAATAGTGTACTGCAGGATCAAAATCTATCAAAAGTAAACAAATATATAACACCATTATTAAAAGTAATATAACGTACAGTAGCCATGTATGGCAGTTAAATATATCAACCGAAAGGACATTGGACCCTACAGAAATGGACTATTGCTGGATAGCAACCAGAAAGCCAAGGTTTGAGTATGTAACTAACAAAATCAGAGAGATAATAAAAGTTTCCCACAGCATAACAGAAGACATAAAAATAGAACAACCTAAATGGTTCGTAAACATACAAAAAATGCCAAAAAAGCGACTCCCAAAGAAAAAATAAAAGAAAAAATTGCGTCCATACAAACCCATTCGTTGAATTTTGCGAGGTCATGACGGAACGAATCAATAATGATCCTAATTCTTAATATTGTTTTTACTGACGAGGCCACATTTTGTCTTAACGGAAGAGTTAACAGGCATAACTGCCAGTACTAATCTACTAAGAATCCCCACTGGATAATCGACAGTTATTCTTAAAGATCACAAAAGATAAACGTGTGGGCATCATATCATTGTTCCCTTTTTTAGGGATGGAAAACAGCAGTGTTTACAGTTACTCCAAGAGCAAGTTATTCAATTTGTGCGGGTCTTTTTTTCCCGATGAAATTAATTTGGATACCCCTAACAGGAATCTGGTATCAACAGGACGGAGCACATCCTCACTATGAAATCAATGTTTGCATATATTTGGATGCGATTTTGCCTAATCGATGAAGTAGCTTAGATCACCCCGGATTGTCTGCAAAACTCTGTTCAGGCTGTTTGTGACAGATTGGGTCATTACCTCGCTGTTAACAGTAGGCAGGAGTATTTATCACTATATATATATATATATATATATATATATATATATATATATATATATATATATAGTCAGTCTATACACCACCTTTTTTCTATACTATTTTTCTGTTATGTTTAACTAATTAATTGGAACTAAGTTGGGAATGTGGAATCTTTGGCACAATGATACTACTCAGTATATATCACCACTACACCAAACACTTTATTTTTGCACTCGACGCGCGTTTCGCTAACCAAGTTAGCTTCATCAGGAGCGATGATTGACTAAAGCTAAACTACAAATCTACCCTATTTATACTTAGCCTAACCCTTGAATTACTCAAGCGGAACTAATGACATAGGCAAGGCCATCAGTTCCGGTCAAGTAACCAGTAGAGGGGACTATAAGGAATAGGCCCTCTGTCTTTATTTAAACTACTTTTACATTTTATGATTTCCATACTTTCGTATGCGTTCAACAATCTCCTATCAGATACATTTTTTATCAATCTTAGATTATCTAATGTTACAGTATGATCAGCTTCAAGGGCATGTTCGGCAATGCTAGACTTTTCTGTTCTATTGTATTTTAAGTGTGCTAAGTGTTCTTTAAATCTTGTTTTAATTGACCTTTTAGTTTGCCCAACATACTTTTTGTCACAATCATTACAACTAATTTCATAAATTCCACTTTTCTCACAATTAGGAATCTTATCTTTGGGATTTCCTAAGATATTCCTCAGATTATCTGATGACTTATAGACTAAGGTGAGGCCCACTTTATTAAATACCTTATCGAGTCCCTTGCTATATTTCGGATTATATGGTATGGAGACATACTTGGTGTTATTTTCTTCGCGTGTAAAAAAGGTGGAATTTTGAATATTAAACCTAAACTTATGTCTATTTATTAGCTTATTTACTAAGTCATTGTCATAACCATTAACTCTAGTTATATTTCTAATACGATTCCTTTCTTTATTAAAGTTTACTCTATTCAGAGGGAAAGTGACCAAACGATGAACTAAAAAATGTAATGAGGCTAATTTATGTTGTTTGCAATGAAATGAATCATTAGGAATATATCTATCTGTTACTGTGTCCTTCCTATAGATATCAAATTCTAATCTATTATTATTTTTAATAATTAAAATATCTAGAAAAGGCAATTGTCCTTTGTTCTCAACTTCGTAAGTGAATTTAATGGAATCATACCGGCTATTTAATTTAGAAACAAAATCATCAATATTTGCTTTCTTTGTATCAAAAATCGCGAAAATATCATCCACATACCTATACCATACCCTTGGGAAATATTAGAATTCTTGACTGGCTTCGATTTCAAACTTACTCATGAATAAATTGGCTATGAAAGGTGATAAGCAATTACCCATAGCTTGGTTAGCGAAACGCGCGTCGAGTGCAAAAATAAAGTGTTTGGTGTAGTGGTGATATATACTGAGTAGTAATTAATTGGAACTATAAGAAAACATGTTTAACTTAATATTTGAAACTTAAATAACGAGGATTAGTATCAACCTGAACTAAAGTTTGGAGAAAGAAGAATACCGCATTCGATATTAAAAACATTTGTTCCACGGTGAGACAAGGGGGTAGTAGTGTTCGGCTTTGGGGAGGCATGTCCATTAATGGTACCATGGATCAGCATGTTTATCTGAACATTTTGAGAGACAATTGAAGAGAAAGTCTCAAAAAATTAACACTCGAAAAAAGATACATTTTATAACAGGACAATGATTCGAAAACATACCGCAAACTTGGCGCGAGAATGGATGATCCATAATGTGCGACAGCAGCTTCATGCACTTTCGCAATCACCCAATGTCAACCCCATCGAGCATTTATGGGAGGAAGTTAAACAGCGCATTCGCAAATATAGTGTTTGAAATAGAGAAGGACTAAAGAACAGCATATTGAACGAATGGGAGAACATGCCAGCAGAACTTACTAGAAGGCTGCTTGCAAGCATGACAAAAATGTTACAGGAGATTAATAAGGTCAACGGCGGTCCCACTAAAATATTAGTTGAAACGAAATTAATATTTTCCGTTAAACTCCGTCAAACTATTATTAGTAATTATTAAGTGTATTGAGACTTTTTTGACATTAATTTTGTTACAGTGATGTAATTTCTAAATAAAATTTTCCGTAGTTGTTGGTTAAGTTTCAAATATTAATTTAAACGTGTTTTCTCATAGTTCCAATTAATTAGTTAAACATAACAGAAAAATAGTATAGAAAGCAGGTGGTGTATGGAGATCTTTTGGACCGAATGTATGTATATATATATATATATTATATATATATATATATATATATATATATATATATATATATATATATATATATGTATATACATATATATATATATATATATATATATATATATATATATATATATATATATATATTTATATATTTATATTTATTGATTCATGTATTTTTTTTCTGTAAATTTTAGGAAATTAAAGCAGCTTGAAAATGTTTTTTTTTGCATCATTTAAATAAATTAAAAATAGAATTCTTTACCACCATATATTGGAAAATATTTGAGGATTTTCCCGTCAAAAAATTCAAAGTGACTGGAATTAAATAATGATTATATAATTATTAAGAAATTCAATGACTCTTACAATTCCATGTCTAATTTTACATATACTTCATCTACCAAATTTTAGCTTGGATAAAGGGATATCTAATTTAAAGGTTCATGTTTACAACTTACTTAAGATATCTACGATTCTGAGCCATTCCAAAATGCAGTTTCAAACGCGATTAAAAATAAAAGATGCGTCCGCACAACCTTCGATTAATTAATTAGAATATCTGGACGATTCTAAATCAGATTAAATTCTATTTATGTTGGAACAGAGCTTTGAACTTTGGTATTAAAGATGTTTACTCAATGTTAATTAAATCTACGGTATAACATATATTATTTTTTATAATGGTACATTTCAAATTTTTTTCTTAAAACAGGTTATCTCAAATATTACGCCTTTATAGAATATATATTCATGTTACAGCTCCATGCCTGGCACATTATTAAAATTTATGTGTTGTGAACAAATCCCGCAATTTTACGAGAAAAGCAGCAACAAATTATGCATAACCTACTTAAATTCATTATGATTCACGTTACCAGACAAAGATAATTCATCTTTTCGCTTCATTTCGTACATCTGGCAAAAATACATTGTTTTCAATGAGCTCACTAATTTGTAAAATGATAATGAGCTTGCCATTTTTTACATGGTTTTGATTTTTTGAATTCTGATTAAATTGAAATTAATAAAATTATTTACAGACATTCTGTATGTACTGTAAAGTTAAAAGTAAGCCGACGAAACAGCTATTAAGATGCCGCACCAAGGGTCAGTAGAAAAAATGAAAGGTTACTTTTCTTGCTTGCAATTCTTGAAAAACACCTACACAAGTTATACTGAGCACAGCACAGATCAAGTATTCATTCACGGCAGACTACACATTGTCTTAGTAGATAAAATCTAGGAAGATAGTGGAAAATAAACAGTGTCCAACATCCATAATCCCTCCAAGAGAAGAAGATGTAATACCAAAGGATCATATATAAATATCAACATGTCACTTAGGCCAATAACAAGTTAGATCTTATGATATCTAAGCATATCAGGGATAAGTAAGTTTTCTTAATAGAGAGAATGCAAAAGCGTGTGGTTTAATCAAAATAATATTAATAATATGAATAATAGCACATAATAATACAACTCCGGTTAACTATGGAAGTAATAATAGTAACAATAGACGCGATGTCGCCTATTTGCTTGATTAGATCCTATTTATCATCAACTCTTATTTCCTAAGGGGTTGCCTATATCGTTGATTTCTCTCACTGCCGGAGGTTTACGTTTTTGAGTTTATTTATTTAATTATGGGTAAGGTCGATTTCTATTTTTTTTCATATAATAAATTAAATTATCTACAGATTGAGTGACTATGCTCACAAGGTAGTAAGAATCTCGGCTGAAAAGCAAAATAGAAGACAAACTCTTGTTAAAGATGATAGAAGCAATGAGCGGGTCACTGCGAACAGACCCGATATAGGAAGGTCTTGGACTGTAACTATGGCATCACGTAAAAAGTTGGAAGCAATCGAAATGTGGCTCTACAGGCGCATGCTTAGAATATCTTGGACAGAGCACACTACCAACAAGAGAACTCTTGAACAAAGATATGGAAATTGTTAATACAATTAAAAGAAGAAAACTCAAATATTTGGACCACATCATGAGAAACGAGGAAAGATATAGTCTACTCCAATTGATACTGCAGGGCAAGGTGGACGGAAGAAGAGGACCAGGCAGGAGACATGTTTCGTCGGTGGAAAACCTGCGAACATGGTTCTCAACAACAACAGTGCGACTACTTTGGGCAGTTGTAAACAAAGCCCTAATAGCCAGCTAATATCCGATAACCGATGGGCATAAGAAGAAGAAGATTATATATATATATATATATATATATATATATATATATATATATATATATATATATATATATATATACATATATATATATATATATATATATATATATATATATATATATATATATATATATATATATATATATATATAACTAACTAACACCAATTTTCTGCAGACTTTTTAACCTATCCTACAGAAAGGGAATATTTCCGTCCTGCTGGAAATGTGCCATGGTTCAGCCGATACCTAAAAAAGGCAAGAAGACCTTGCCAAATAACTACCGACCAGTTGCACTGCTTTCAATAATATCAAAAGTCATGGAAAAGGTTATCAATAAGCATCTTTTAAAATATCTTGAACGATTCAATATTATTAGCGATCACCAATATGGTTTTCGTAAACATAGATCAACAGGAGATCTCCTGACTTATGTAACACATGTTTGGAACAACGCAATTGAACACTTTGGAGAATCTCGAGCGGTTGCTCTTGACATATCCAAGGCATTCGACCGTGTTTGGCACGATGGACTGTTGGCTAAGTTACGCTCTTATGGTATGTCTGAAAGGTTCTGTTTGTGGCTCTCATGTTTCCTCAGAGAGCGTTCTTTACGAGTGGCGGTCCACGGATTTCTTTCTAACACCCTCACTATCAACGCCGGTGTGCCCCAGGGCTCCATACTGTCTCCTACTCTCTTTCTCATTTACATTAACGATCTGCTGGAAAAGACCGGGAATCCAATCTACAGCTTTGCAGATGACAGTACGCTTGTCTCTTCATTCGCCTTGAGCGCTCGGACATCGGCTGCTCAGGCGAATGTCCGCAGACAGCAGGAGGTCGTTCAACTTAACAAAGACCTAGAAGAAATTCTATCTTGGGGTGACAGTAACCAAGTGGAATTTAACGCTACAAAAACCAAGGCGGCAGTTTTTTTCTAAAAAAGTTAACGTTGCTGAACCCGACATAGTTATGTCGGGGCACTCCATTCCCCTAGCATCGTCGCTCAATTTGTTGGGCGTTAGTTTGGGAGCAAATATGTCCTGGCATGAACATGTTGCAGGCATAGCAAGGAGAGCTTCTCAAAAGTTGGGAATATTATTTAGAACCAGAAAGCTTTACACCTCACAACTGTTAATTCTTTACAAAGCCCAAATTCGACCAACTATGGAATACTGCTCCCACGTTTGGGGCTCCGCTCCCAAACATACACTGCATTTGTTGGATTCTGTTCAGAGAAGAGCGGTCCATCTGATTGGGGACCCGGAATTGACCGGCGGCCTTGATTCGCTGGAACATCGAAGAACGGTTGGCGACTTGAGTCTGTTCTACAAGTATTTTCATGGAAAGTGTTCGAAGGATGTAGCCCGCTTAATTCCTCCCAAAGCGGTGCATGTTAGAAATACACGTCGCGCTGGTGCTTCACATCCGTATGAGGTTCAGCTTGTTACTCCGCGTACAACGCTTTTCAAGCAATCTTTTATATGGAAAACGTCATCCCTTTGGAATAATTTGTCCAGCGCTGTGTTTCCCACCGAGTACAATTTACAGCGATTCAAGAACAACGTGAATCGCTTTTTCCGCACTCGTGCCGCTCCTGGAGCGCTTTAGGGACTTCCCTGCAGCACGTGTGCTAGACCCATAAAAAAAAAAAATGTCTGTCTCTCCGTCCGTTAGTTCGCTTATCACTCGAGAGCCAATTATCCGATTTACGTGCTTTTTTTTTAAAACATACATACGTTCTCTGGCCAGGTTATAGGATATATTTTATTACGGTAGGTAACATAAGGAATAAGCAGTGACGATAATAGTGAATGAAGTCGGAAAAAAGTTTGTGGCTAGAGCGTTCTCTTGCAATACACTGCCTAAACGATTAAATATAGAACAATATCATGTAGCAAAGAATATAATATATGTAAAATGGAACGTCTCTCTGTCTGTCTGTCTGTCCGTTAGTGTGCTTATGGCTTGAGAACTACTTATCCGATTTACGTGTTTTTTTCTTTTAATTTATACATTTGTTCTCTGGCCAGGCTATCTATAATCTTCTATAATATATATAAAATGCAACGTCTCTCTGTCTGTCTGTCTGTTTGTTTGTCCGTTAGTGCGCTTATCACTTACGTAATAATTATCAGAAAAAATCATATATATATATATATATATATATATATATATATATATATATATATAAAACGTAATGTCTCTCTGTGTGTCTGCCCGTTAGTGCGCTTAACACTCAAGAACCACTTATCCGATTGAAGTGTTTTTTTATAAAATACAAATGTTCTCTGGCCAGGTTACAGAATATATTATATTACGAAATAAGCGGTGACGATAATAGTGAATCAAATCCACGCGAGCGCATATATATGTATATATATATATATATATATATATATATATATATATATATATATATATATATATATATATATGTATGTATATGTATGTATATGTATATATATATATATATATATATATATATATATATATATATATATATATATATATATATATATATATATATATATATATATATATATATATATATATATATATATATATATATATATATATATATATATATATATATCATCTACTAAAATGAATAAAGTCCATATTTCAGTAGTTAGTTCTCTCATTTGTCAATTTATCTCGGAACACGTTTCGCCGTGTCACGGGCTATCAATTTAGCCAGGATCAACAGAAAAACAGATACAATTAAAGATACAATAATTTGCATCCTAGTTTTCAAGAGACACCTACTCTTTGTCGAGGGTGTTTAAGGCCTTATACCGATACAGGAATTGTTCAGCAAGTTGCTCACAATTACCACTAGGCAACGCTTATGTTGAAGTTCTACTCACGTATATAAGAGTCAATATCAATTACTAAAATTGAACAAAGTTCATATTTCAGCAGATATTCACTGTTCTTGCATCTGTAAATCTATCTAGGGACGCGTTTTACTGACAGAGGGCAGTTAAGTCTCTAAAATTAGGTTTGCAGCAGTTACAGATTCTAATGATTGTTTCATTCAAATGATGAATTTTGAGCTTTGTTCGCTCTTACTGTCTATTCTAGCTCGGCTGATAAGCAGTCATACGATGCAACGCGTCCCGAGATGGATTGAGAGATCAGAGAACAGTGAATAATCGCTAACCTTTGTTTAATCTTAGTAGTTAATATTGATTTTATAATATATAACAATTAATAAGGAAATAGCTGCAGTTAATCTGTAAAACGAATTAATTGTGTCCAACTATGTTAGTAATATATAATAATTAATAAGGAAATAGCTGCAGTTAATCTGTAAAACGAATTAATTGTGTCCAACTATGTTAGTAAACAAAATTGGATGGAATAATTTATCCACTATTTTTAGCTCCAATCCCGCGGGGGGTCACATTTAAACTTTACCCACAGCCTTTTAATTATTTTGCCTACATTTTTCTCCGCGTATCTGTGACCTATAAAATAACTTACAACGTAACATTTACCATGAAAATTACCTTGTGGATTACGATATTAAAACTGTAATTAGAATCTTGCAGGAGTATTTATTTTAAAAAATTACAGCTTCAGTTTCAGAGACTCTAAAGAAGTTTTGAGAATATTCCTTTTTTTAACGTTTCGTTTATTTATGCATACTTCGGAATTTTAAATTAAATCTATTTTTTCACTCTTAACATTAAAACGCCTTTTCGTGTAAATTAAATGGGAAATTAAAATTGAATTTTAGAAAAAAAAATGGCCTTTATTAAAAGTGTTCGATGAATTGGCAACGCTTTTGATCTTTCTTCAGTAATTTATTTAAAAAAGAAATAAATCAATCGTTTATTTTATGTTTTTTTTTCATCTGCTTATGTGTACTTTCAAGTTTTAAATCTAATTTTTTAGTTTTAGGCGGGCATTACATTATAAAAGTTCTTTTATAAAAGGTTTTTTTATAAAAGAACGATAAATGTGATAGTGTAATAGCTCTAGTTTTATAAAATTTGTCTTTTATAGAAGTTCTTTTATCATAGTTTGCATTTTCATCCAATATTTGATAAAAGTAGTTTCTCCCATTCCTGCACTCGACTCGCCGGTAGGTTGGCTCCTCTTCTCTTTGTACGCATGCGCATATTTCACGCCTTGCGATAAAATCCAATCATACGTATCAGTTATCAACTTATCGATCGTTGTATATTTAATTTTATTTGCGTTTTAAAATATTATTTCTTTACACTGTAATTTAAAAACAAAAGCTTTAAAAGTAACTGAAGAATGGCCGAGTCGAGGATTGAGTGCAGGTGGTCTGTGGCGGCTACTAAAATTTTGATTTGTGAATATGAAAGAATAGATTATCTGTATGACGTTTGCCATATATATATATATATATATATATATATATATATATATATATATATATATATATATATATATATAATCGTACATCCCTTCTACCATATGGTGTAGGGCAGTTATACATTCTCCTTTTTTCCCTCTCAATCTTCACTTATAAACTTCTTCCATATGTCTCTATTCTTTGCCATTTTCACTGCTTCTTTCCAGGATTTTCCCTCCTCCTCAAGTATACTTCCAATACTCCCATCCAGGTTTGTCTAGGTCTTCCTAGCTTCTGTTTTCCCTGTATTCGGGCTTCATACACTTGTTTCACCTGTCTATCATCCTCCATTCTCTGTACATGTCCCTACTATCTCAGCAGTCTTTGTTGAAAATATTCCATAATTGCTTGTACGCTCAGCCTTCTCCTTATTTCTGTATTCCTTATTCTGTCCTTCCGTGTAACTCCCTATACTGCTCTCAGGAATTTTATTTCGACGGCTTGTATCTTGTTTTTCTGCCTGTCTGTTAGGGTCCATGATTCACATCCATATGTCAGGATTGTCCTAAAAATTGCCTTAAACACTTTTATTTTTGTTTGTTTCGTCACCTCCTTCTTTCTAATGAATTTATTATTTATTGCATAGTAAAGTTTGTTCGTTTTTTTTCGATTCTTTCATAAATTTCTTTGTCTTGTTTGCCAGTTTCATCCATTATCACTCCCAGATACTTATATTGTTCCAATTGTTGTATTTTATTCCCTCCTATGTAAATGTTTGTTTGTTGGTTTTCCATTGTCAGTACCCTTGTTTTATCTATATTAATTTTCATACCTTCTTCCTTAACAGGTTGACTGCCGACCACTCCGATCGGAGTGCGTCGGGTCTCTTCGCCAACGCCGTCTACTCCGATCGGAGTTCGACATGCGTTCTTACGAAACGTTTTAGTATTCCATCGGCGTTGTATATGAAACGTGTTTCTAGTGGTGGCGTTGCTTAAAAACGCAAGTTCTAACAGGTGCTTAAGTGGTTCCGCGGATTTGCTTTTGGTTTGGTTGTAATCTGCCGTACAATATGGACAATCAACCTGGGCCTTCTGGTATTAAAAAAAGACATTGTAGTGATGAAAAAAGGTATATGATAAGAAAAAGAAGCTAACTGACACTGAATTATTGCAGCTATTGGAAGAAAGCGGAGGTAGTAGTGACGAACATTACGTATAGACCCTATTCGGCCACATCAAACACTTCCTAGCCTTGATGAGATAAAATGAAACGACAGAGGTGCGTTAAAACAAATTTTGTTCCAGAAAACCCAGGAATTATTGGTGCAAATTCCAGGACAGGGTGCACCTATCGATTTTTTCGAAATGATCATTGATGATGATTTTTTACAAACTATTGTAGAACGAACGAACTCTTACGCAGTCGAGGTTTTGCTGCGCCCAGAAACAAGTACAAAATCACGTATTTTAAAGATCTTACTCTTGACGAACTAAAAATTTTTTTGGCCCTGTTACTTCACACTGGCACAATATCCTTGAGCCGTCTTAACGATTATTGGAAAAAACTGATCCGCTATTTAATCTACCTGTTTTTAGAAAATATATGTCAAGGAATAGATTTTTTGCTTATCTTGAGGTGTTTGCATTTTACATCTCCAGATATGGATCCGGCAGATCGGCTAGGAAAGATTAGATTTGTGGCAGATTTTTTTAACAACAAGATGGGAGAAATTTACTATCCTGGAAGAGAGTTGTCTTTGGATGAAGCTATGGTACTTTATCGGGGTCGTCTCCAGTTTAAACAGTATATCAAGAATAAGCGTCATAAGTATGGTATGAAGTTATACATGCTGACAGAGCCTAATGGACTTATTTTGAAATTTCGTGTCTACGAAGGTGCGACAGATGTTTATGGTGGAAGCGGACATACTGAAAAGATTGTTTTACATTTATTGGAGGAAAAATTGTGTGTGGGACATGCTGTTTATCTAGACAATTTTTACAATAGTGTTAATTTAGCTAGGAAATTACTTCAACAAAATACATACTGCACTGGTACGCTGAGAGCTGAGAGGAAAGATAATCCGAAAGAGGTAATGAGTGCAAACTTAAAACGTGGTGAGAATAAATCTATGTTTTGCAATGGAGTGCATGTCGGAAAATGGCGCGATAAACGCAATGTTCAATACATTTCAACAGAATTTGGAAGCGAAATGGGCATTTTTAAAAACAAAAGAAATCAAGAATCTGAAAAACCTTCCGCAATCATTGGATATAATGCTTTTATGTCCGGTATAGATAGACAGGATCAAATGATGGCATATTATCCTTGCAGCCGTAAAACCATTCGGTGGTACAAAAAGTTATTCATGCATGTGCTGCAAATGAGCATGAAAACGCCTATTTTTTGTACAATAAATATTCGCGGTCTGACCAGTTACGATTATATGACTTCCGATTGGATGTCATAAGAAATTTACTAGCCAGACGACCAATTACTAATTTGCCGCAAATTCCTCCAGGCCAAATAAATGTCCACAGCATTAGCAAAGTAGAAAAAATTGTTAGTGAAAAAAAAGGAACTAAAGAAACAAAGCGGGTAAGCAGAAAGGAATGCAAAGAATGCAGGAAAAATAAAATAAGAAAGCAAACAGTGTATGAATGCAAAATGTGCCCTGGACAACCAGGTTTTTGCCTTAATTGCTTTGAGGATTACCATAAAAATGTACAAAAATGATTTAGAAATAAATGTTTTGAGTTCATGAGTTCAATTTATTATTTCTTTACTTATTTAATTGGACACTCCGATCGGAGTGTTCGGCATCTAGTATAAATTTTCACTTGCAATGCCGATTACTCCGATCGATCGAGTGAAATTTTTTTTTTCTAATATTTTGAATGGCACTAAAAAAAACACATCCAAGACTCATTTTAATTCATATTTACCACAATAAAATAAAAATATTTGGAAAAATCTTACCGGCGTCAACCACAAACTCAAAAATATAGATCGGCAGTCAACCTGTTAAACGCTTTATTCCAAATATCAAGGTTTCCTTGTAATTGTCTCTCATTCTCCGCCACCAGCACAATATCATCAGCAAAAGCCGCTTCAGATACTTCTATTCTTTTCAGCTTCCAGTATCCTATTGTCATTCTTTTCACTTTTATTTCGCATTTCTTGATTATTTCATCCATGTATACAGTGAGTAAAGTTGGGCTCAAGCTTCCTCCTTGCCTCAAACCTTTCTGTGTTGTAAAATGACGTTTGCCAAACAGAGTATAAAAATTGAAATAAACAGTTGAATGCTTATGAAGGTACTGTTTGTGTATTAAAAGAACACGTATGAAGTTGACGACGAAAAAAAAAAAGGTAAATGGGTTGAAAGTGTACACCGAGGTATGCGACTACTATATTGAAGACTTGTGTAGCTCTCGCCTGTGGCAAAAAAATCGCAGAGTAACCATAAGCCGTTCCTTAGGGGGTATTGGGTTACGCAAATGTGTCGTTTCCCGAGATATAGTTCACCCAAGTAATCGAAGGTTTTTTTCATCCATCCTCAAATAATTCATGTAACTTTTTGTATCTTCCATGGCCCGTTCTTTGAGTAAATTCTGATGGATGCCCTTTAACTCGCGCCGGGCAACCCAAGGTCTTACCCACAAACGTTTCTTTACATTTTTGTTTTTATCTTTTTTCCGCCACAGCTATTGCAACTACAGCAGCCACGAAACCTGCGGCAATTGGTAAAACGTCATCGATTACACAACAGTCACAACTCACAACACAGTCCTGAAGCGAAAAACTGAGATTTCTTTTCAAATATTTCGTAAAATATTATTTATAAAAGATATTTTGTAAAAGAAATTGTAAGACAATTTCTATCCAACTTTTATAATACATCTTTGTCAAAGAACTTTTATAGTGTAATGTCGGCCTTATACCATTGAAAGGAGTTTTTGAGTAAATTAAAGCATAAAAATTAAAGAAATTACACCTTTATCAAAAGTGGCTGATAATTGCTAATATAATTTAATTTTTGTTTGGCCTTCAAAGAAAGTAGAAAAATGAAAATAAGTTTTTTATTTTATATTTTAATATTTATAGGAGGCATTTATAAAAGGATCATTCAGGTGACAGAGAAGGGTGCACTTTGCTTATAGTGTATACTAATTTTGTAACACGAAATAGACACTGATATTAAAACATGTTTAGGTATCCTTATTACCAAATTGTAATAATTTTTATTACCCTCAGTTTTATTTTTTTTTTACGGGCATAACCACCAATCCGGAGATTTACACGGTCACCGTAAATCCATCGTTAGGTTCTTCCGATCATAAACTGCTTTCGACATCAAGTGACAGAGAAGCGCCTAGGCCGCGCAAGATTTGGCACTACAAATCTGCTAAATGGGAAGATCTTTCCCGAACTTTCCATTGGATGGACATTTGTTTTCGATCCGACAACCCATCTGACTGCGCCAGGGAGGTCTCCGATGTTATTTTGGCTGGTATGGAAGCTTACATCCCTTTTTGAAGAAATGCCCCTCCAACGGCAAGCCTTGGTTTGACCGAAAATGCAAAGAAGCTGTTGCTTCTAAACATATTGCCTACCGACAATGGCGTGAAAATCCTAACACCATAAATCGTAACACCTTTGTTTGTGCCTAGAATAGATGCAAGGGAATTATCGACGAGGCCAAGGAAGCACACAATCAATGAATCAGAAACAAACTTTTCGCTTGTCCCAATAATTCCAGGTCCTTTTGAACAGTCGCTAAGGCAGTTAGTCAAAATTTCACCAAATCCACCATACTACCAATCATACGGCCAGATAATTTCATTGCAACCACACCTGTTAAGAGAGCGAACTTGTTGGCTGAACTCTTTGCTTCACGTTCTCTACTGTCGATTTCCAAGGAAAAACACCACCTAGTATTCCCATATTGCAGTCAAAGATGCCCGATGTTGTCTTCAGACAACGTATCATAAAGCGTATTTTAATGAAGCTAGACACCAAAAAGGCTTCTGGCGCTGACGGAATACCTGTCAGAGTTTTCAAAAACTGTGCAAGGGAACTAACACCAGTTTTCTGTAGACTTTTCAACCTATCCTACAGAAAGGGAATATTTCCGTCCTACTGGAAATGTGCCACGGTTCAGCCGATACCTAAAAAAGGCAAGAAGACCTTGCCAAATAACTACCGTCGCACTGCTTTCAATAATATCGAAAGTCATGGAAAAGGTTATCAATCAGCATCTTCTAAAATATCTTGAACGATTCAGTATTATTAGCGATCACCAATATGGCTTTCGTAAACATAGATCAACAGGAGATCTTCTGACAACACATGTTTGGAACAACGCAATTGTACACTTTGGAAAATCTCGAGCGGTTGCTCTTGATATATCCAAGGCATTCGACCGTGTTTGGCACGATGGACTGTTGGCTAAGCTACGCTCTTGTGGTGTGTCTGAAAAGTTCTGGTTGTGGCTCTCATGTTTCCTCAGAGAGCGTTCTGTACGAGTAGCGGTCGACGGATTTCTTTCTCATCTAACGCCGGTGTACCCCAAGGCTCCATACTGTCTCCTTTACATAAACGATCTGCTGGAAAGGACCGGGAATCCAATCTACAGCTTTGCAGATGACAGTACGCTTGTCTCTTCATTCACTTTGAATGCTCGGACATCGTCTGCTCAGGCGAATATCCGCAGACAGCAGGAGGTCGTTCAACTTAACAAAGACCTGGAAGAAATTCTATTTTGGGGTGACAGTAACCAAGTGGAATTTAACGCTACAAAACCCAGGCGGCAGTTTTTTCTAAAAAAGTTAACGTTGCTGAACCCGACATAGTTATGTCGGGACACTCCATTCCCCGAGCATCGTCACTCAATTTGTTGGGCGTTAATTTGGGAGCAAATATGTCCTGGCATGAACATGTTGCAGGCATAGCAAGGAGAGCTTCTAAAAAGCTGGGCATATTATTTCGAACCAAAAAGCTTTACACTCCACAACAACTGTTACTTCTTTACAAAGCCTAAATTCGATCAACTATGGAATACTGCTCCCATGTTTGGGGCTCCGCTCCCAAACATACACTGCATTTGTTGGATTCTGTTCAGAGAAGAGCTGTCCGTCTGATTGGAGACCCGGAACTGAACGGCGGCCTTGATTCGCTGAAACATCGAAGAACAGTTGGCGACTTGAGTCGAGGATGTAGCCCGCTTAATTCCTACCAAAGCGGTGCATGTTAGAAATACACGTCGCGCTGGTGCTTCACAACCGTATGAGGTTCAGCTTGTTACTCCGCGTACAACGCTTTTCAAGCAGTCTTTTATATGAAAAGCATCATCCCTTTGGAATAATTTGCCCAGAGCTGTGTTTCCCACCGAGTACAACTTACAGCGATACAAGAATAACGTGAATCGCTTTTTACGCACACATGCCGCTCCTAGAGCGCTTTAGGGACTTCCCTGCAGTACGTTTGCTAGACCCATAAAAAAAAGCACACGCACTACCGGGAAATCTCTAAAGCGCTTCAGGAGCTTGAAAATGGTTATACGAGGAGTGACGAGCGGAACCTCATACGGATGTCAAGTATTAGCGCAACGTACCATATATTCCTAGGATGCACCGCTCTAAGAGGAATTAAGCTAGCCACATCCATCGAACACTTTCCATGAAAATACTTGTAAAATAGACTCAAGTCGCCAACTATTCTTCTATGTTCCAAGGAATAAGGTTGCTGGTGACTTCTGGGCGTCCAATCAGGCAAACAGCTCTCTTCTTAATATAATCCAAGAAGTGCAGAGTATGTTTGGGAGCACAGTAGTATTCCAGCGTAGGTCGGATTTGTGTTTCGTACAGAATTATCAGTTGTTGTGGAGCGTAAAACTTTTCTACTTAGAAATAATATTCCCGCTATAAAGCGGCATTTTTTGCTATGCATGAAACATGTTCATGCCAAGACATATTTGCTCTCAAATTAACGCCGAGCAAATTGAGTGATAATCCCAGAGGAATTGAGTGTTCCGATATAACTATGTCGGGTTCAGCAACGCTAACTTTTTTTAGCAAAAACTGCCGCTTGGGTTTTTATAGCGTTAAACTTTGGTTACTGTTACCTCAAGATAGAATTTTTTCCAGGTCTTTGTTAGGTTGAATGACTTGTTGTTGTTTGCGGATATTGGCATGAATAGCCGATGTTCGAGCATTTAAAACAGAGCCTCCCAACCTTCTGGACCACCACCCCCCCTTTCCAAGGAAAAAAAATCCCAATTGTTGCATATTATCTATACCTATTTTATCTGACTATCTATTTATTAAGAATTACAAAGTAAAAATTTAAAAATAAAGACAAAATCAATAAGAAAAAAAAAAATTAATGAAATAGTTTAGGCTACTGGAGTTTTAACAATTTGTTAATGTCAGGTTCCAATTTCGTTAACATCAGTCGCAAATTGCCACGTTTAGTGATGTGAAGGCTGTTCTTTTTCTTAGACAGTAAATTAGCTACTGCACTGAACCCACGCTCAGCCAAATACGATGAAGGAAAAGGGTAGAGAGCTGGTATTGATTTTTAGAGTCAGAACTCTTGGTATCCATTTCTAAATTTTTCTTTTAGTTTTTCGTTAGTTGTGAGTTCTACGAGCTCCTCTTCTAAATTTGATGATTCTGCTGTTGCGCAAGGATCTAAAACTCAACTCGGTATATTCATGTTTAAAATATAATGGAATCTCTCCGTAAAATCAGCATGAAGAACGTCCAAGTGTTGGAAGTAAGTAAGTAAATCTTCCTGTTTTGCAGAGACTGCTAATAATGTGGGAAAATGGCTGTATTCACCTTTATCAAGTTTTCCCACAAAAGCAGCTATGACATTTTTCGTTTTAAACAGATCTGCCAAATAAGCGTTGCCATTTTTGGATGTAACCAGGTTTTCGCGCAGTTTTTCGTCTTGGTTTTTAAAGAAGTCCAGTACTGAGTCAAACAGATTGAGAAAACTATTCAGATAAATACCTTTTGAGAGCCAACGAGCTTCAGTGTGCAGCAGCAAGCGATTGTAATCTTCGTCATTTTGCAATGAATTGCTTCTAGTCTTATTGACTACTCTAATAACGTAAAGAAGCGACATATGCTGGCGTTCATTCAGATTTTTTGCAAACAAATGTTGCGTTAAATACCACAGTGTACAGTGAGTACATTTGGTACTGCTTGTTTCAAATGCGCTCATCTTCTTGTTTAGAAGACGACGCAAAAAGGTTTGATAAAGTTGGCTGTTTTAAATATTTCTTTTCCAGTCCTTGAAAATAGGATAGATTTTGGTTCTTTTTATCAGCATGCATTTTATTAAAATGCTCTTGTAGCCTAGAAGATTCATGGCTTCATTTGAAAAACCTTTTTTAAACACACACACAGTGCGTAAATCCATATTTTAAATACTCAGTACTGTACTATCGGCATTTCTTCTTAGATTCAGATATTTTGAAATACAAAATTTGCCACGGTTTAAATAAATTAACTTTTCAACAGATTTACAGATAGTTATAAAAATAATGGCAATTGTATCACTGTCACTCACAAATATGGATTTGCTTGTTTGCGATGCCGGTGCACTTGCTCTGAGACAAGTCATTACAAGCTTTTATATTTTTGTCGAAACATGCTTAATTGGGTGAATCGCGTCTTTGCTTACCAACTTGTAAAGACTTGTCACCGACAATACTAAGCTGATTTAGGTATACGTATACCTAATGCTAATTTAAATTTTGTAATGCTTATTTACGCGATAACAATAAGATAAAAATTTTTAGATAGCTATATAAAATATTTATTATTATTTAAGTGAATGAAAAAATAAGCATAGTGTCATCTGCAAAGCTGTAGATTGAATTCCTGGTCCTTTCCAGCAGATCGTTAATGTAAATGAGAAAGAGAGTAGGAGACAGCATGGAAGCTTGGGGCATTCCAGCGTTGATAGTGAAGGTATTAGAAAGAAACCCGTCGACTGCCGCTTGTAAAGAACGCTCTCTGAGGAAACACAAGGGCCATAAACAAAACTTTTCAGACATACCATAAGAGCGTAACTTAGCCAACAATCTATCGTGGCAAGCATGGTCGAATACCTTGGATATATCAAGTGCAACCATTCGAGATTCTCCAAAGTGTTCAATTGCGTTGATTTAAACAAGTGTTACATAAGTTAGAAGATCTTCTGATTAGCTTTGCTTACGAAAGTTATATTGATGGTCACCAGTAATACTGAATCTTCCTAGATATTTTAGAAGATACTGGTTGATAGCTTTTTCCATAACTGTCGATGTTATTGAAAGCAGAGGGACTGGTCAGTAATTGTTTGGCAAGGTCTTCTTGCCTTTTTTGGGTATCGGCAGAACTGGGGCATATTTCCAGCAGGAAGGAAATACTCCCTTTCTGTAGTATAGGTTGAAAAGCCTACGCAAAACTGGTGTTTGTTCGTTCGCGTATTTGAGTACTATGCAAGTATTACCGAAGTATATTCAGTCCAACAATTTTTTTTAAAGTTAATTTTATCCTATATCTCTATAATTATAATATGTCAAGAAAGTGTTTAAATTACTCGAATAGTTCTAGTTACATATTTGGATTATAAACTTTTCAAAATTAACGGTGAAATTTTATACCTTTAATTGACCAGTACTATCTTGGAACAACAGGAAAAATCTTCGGTGTATAACCTGTGTTAGACTTCTTACAGGATGTACAGAACCTAAAGATCACGTAAGTACTTTTGCTCTTACCACCTAGACCGATGTCTTTTAAACCTATAGAACCGAAAAATACTTCTCATAACTAGTCAAGACGATGACACGGATTGCGAACAAGCAAAGGAGTCTTGGTCAGTGCGACTGAATTAAGGGTAAATGACAAACCTCAAACTACTACTTGTGTAACGTCTTGTAATTTAAATACAAATAACTTAACAACAATTTACATAATAATGAACTTTCCTTCAGTTCTGGAATATCTTGTATGCTAAGAAAACTTTATTTTTTTTATATTTAGTCTCCATTAAATGAAAAGATATTCTTCTCCTTACAAAGGTTGGCGATCCATATAGCTAAACGAACTTTAGAAACTGTTGTTCGAAAAATATCACTGGAAGCACATCCAAACCACCTTCTCAGGTCCTTCAGTCGTCTTCCGATCGATCGTTTGCTCTTTATTTTGTCTTCAATAATTACAGGGAGCAATTCGTACTCTGGGCCCTTCATTATATGTCCAAAGGATTGAGTTTTTCTTATTTTTATGGTTGTTAGTAATTCCTTCATTTCGTTCATTCATTCCAGTGTTTTTTATTTTCGTTACCCAGGAGATGCGAAGAAGGCGTCTCTAAATGTACATTTCAAAAGGTTCCAGTCGTTTCTCTGAATCGGAGACAAGGGTTCAGTACTCAGTTCAAGACTGAGACTTGTGCGATGGAAGAATTTTTTCATATTCATATATGTTACTCGGGCCTCACAGTGTCTCGACTAGTACAAGCTAGCGGGACAATATTATTTCTTCACTTATTTCAATTGTTTATGTATATTCCAGGTATCTTAAGCTATTTTAAGAAAAAAAAAGTTGAAAAATGTGTACTGTATGTGTATTAATCGAAATATGTAGCTGCAAGACGGAAGTGGTTTACTAATGTGTCTCATTTGTTCACTATTGTCGCTAATTGTTCTTTAATTAGCTACATACGTCTACCTACTCATTATGTGTGAAAAGCACAATCATGTTTGTTTACAAAAATATTTCTAGGCAAAAAATTAAAATCATAATGATAGTACCCACATTTATTAATTTACAAAATATTATTTCTTTTAAAATAAATTAGTACAATAACAGTATCTATATATCAATTATTTATAATAACAAGGTGTATAAGTAAAAGAAATATAATATTAAATAACTTATATACTAAGGCATGAATTATAAGCAACTACAACACACAATAAAATAAAAATAATAATTACAATAAAAAAATACTTAAACCTACTAATCACCATCAGATGAGTCGTCATCACCGCTCTCCCATTCAGTAGAATATTCAGAGAGTAAATAATCCTCCTCATTTAATTCGTGATGATGACTTACTGATGGTGTTTCGGATGGCAATGAAGGTGGGATAATCAACTGCAGAACCTCCGATGGCAAAGAAGTAAATTTTCTTCGCGGTAATTCTCTATACGAGTTGATAACAGGATCAGACGTAATTAAAAGTATTCTCAAAAGATCTGTATTTGTGGCAATACGTGACCGCTTCCTGGTGTGCCGTTCACGGAATCTACGACGGTCTTTATTTCTTGCCTCCTGGGCTTCTTCGGAGAGTCCAATGGGAAGAAGAAAAGACTTTATCACTTCCGCGCTGTGTACAAGAATTTTATGCACAGTAACGGGCATGGAATACCACGAATACAGATCAAGGTATAATTTTCTAGTATCAACACAAAACTTTTCGAATTCTATATAATTTATGTCATATCCCGATGACAAAGTTCTTAAAATTACATGAAATCTACGAATAAGGTTTACGTCTAATCCTGTAATTTCGCTGCTCAATTCAGCTTTGGAAAAAAAAATCTACGTGCTGTGTTTCCATCGTTTGTGTTACCATACCCAGGTTTTGGTTTATCTACAATGAGACCCATACGATCTTTAAACACTTTTTGTATCTCTTGTGAGCGTTGCTTCACAATAGCTTTGTCGTTATCTCCCCTGACTTGCCACTTTTTTATTTCTAAACGATAGCTGATGTGAAGTAAACATTCAAACGTGCGGATCCATGCATGTAAAGTAGATAAACCAAATGCAAGGCGTTCTTCGTTGCTGGGATATTTCTTTGACTTCTCGTTTATAGTAGACGGGGTGGCACAGCAAATATAACACTTTTGTGTTGAAATTATGTCTGTTAAGGCATTGCACACTTTGCCATCAGTCATTGTCAACAACAAATCGTGTTTAACAGAGATTTGAGATCCAGCAACGTTACATAATGTTGGAAGAAGCTGACTTACTTGATCTAAAATTTTAGAAGTAGAGGAAGGTCTTGGATTTTGCCAGATCACAGTTTCGCCATTAAGCAGTCTCAAAGGGACAAATGAGCATACGAACAAAAATTCGTCTGTAGCGTTAGTGTTCTCAAATTTCTGCTTATACGTGCTATGCCCCGAACTCCCATCACAGCCCCATTTGCTTACCAAAGTATAATATGATCAAGGTAACACACTTCTAATGACTTCCGTCTGAGCTTTAACTAATCGTTCAGCCGTTTTATCCAAAATCGCGTGAAGTTTAATTTCAGCTTGAGATTCAGTCACAGAAATATATTCGTCAGAAGGACAACAAGAAGCTTTGGACTTACCTAAACTATAAAACGATGGATACACTTGATGTCCCGCTTTCATTGACCATTTTCTTGTTTGTTTATATGAGTGAGAAGTCGATTTCGAGTCCACATAATAAGCTAAAGCTTCGTCTGGTGTTAACTGCCGACTTTGTTCAGAACACTTATTCTTTTCTCTAGTTTCACTGACCGCGACGTTATGGATCTGTTTAGCAACACTTCGATGCCCTTCTTTTCGAGTAGCTAACTCAGCTGCTGTAATAAGCTCACTTGCACTTCGCGATTCCGAAAGATCTTCTACTCTCCGTCTCTTCGTTTTCGTTGATGAGTCTTCAAATGATTTTCTGGATTGCCCTACGGAAAGAGCCGCTGATGATGTTGAAGTGCACGGCTGGTTAACACACATCTTTATTTCGATTCCGGATCCCTCAAACCAATCTTTATGTTTGATTAGAAACATTTCTTTGTTACATTTTAAAGAAGTCTACTTTTGATTGAATTTTGTTGAAAGGCTTGATATTTTCATTTTGAGTCGTTTTAGAGAATCGTCAGAAACATCAGACATATTGAATTTTTCATATAATAAAAAAATGCCACTGTTTCGTTCAGTTTCGTCATGTTTTAGCCATTCTTCAAAAAACTCCATTTTCGTCATAGTCACGACTCGTTCTGAAAAAAATAAAATAATTTTACTTTCGGGCCTTTTCGGGGTCTATAATATATATGAATCTGTGCCTGAATGTTGTAGGTATTACATATAGAAAAATCTAGGTGGATATATGTGGATAAAAAAAGTTGCTACTTTTAAAGTTTACAATTAATGTAAAATTTGCTGGATTTATCTATACATTTACAAATTGATATTACACCAAAAGTATACATATTTTTTATAAAAAATATAAGTCATAATAGAGTACATACCTTCAACAGAATATTCCATCACAAAAAACTCGTTTCACTTTGCTTCCAATTTTAAAATATGTTATCACAAGTGTGCATAAAATGCAACTGATTTGCAAATGAAAATGACCTCTCTTATAAGGGTTACTTTGACCCCCTGATAAGATACCTTTATGAGGTGATAAACAAATTAATTCTTGGAATTCGTTAAATGGGGGGGTTGTTTACAAGTCGTTATCAGTGGTTCCTGGAAATTACGTCATGAATATTGTCCCGCTAGCATGTTCTTGCCGAATCACTGTGCGGCCTGTTCAATTCGGAAATATATTTCCCTTCTTCGGTCCCACTTGTCAGTTATATTGGTTCCCAAATATTTAAATGTGGAGACCAGTTCTACGGTATTGTCCCTGATTTGGAGGAATTGTGGTGGTAGATTTTTCTTTGTTATTACCCCCCACTTGGTTTTTTTCTTATATTCATAGTTAATCCAAATCTGTCGCTGGCTGTTACTACTCGATTGATCAGTTGCTGGAGAACTTGAATATTATTTGCTAATTGAACAGTATCATCAGCATACCGTTCAGTGTACTTTCATTAACTGTTATTCCTTTTATATTGAAAATTTAAAATTTTTTAAATGGCACATCCTGTATATTATTATTTTTTCTGATAGATTTTACAAAACTCTCCAACGTTTATTAAGTATATCATATACCTATTTCTAATATTTTTGGATTTATTTTGAATTCTTCATTTTTTACCCTTGTTTTTATACACTTACGCTATAACACCATAGTTGCCAAGACAAAACAAAAATGTATGCATTGTCAAATTTTGACATGTCTATTAAGCAAGTAAAAATAGTTTAATTTGTTGTAGTAGATAACGTATAAAGGTAATAATTATGGATTTTCCTAAAAGCTATATACTGGGCGTAGCGGGAAAAAATTGTCTTTTGGCAGAAAGGCTTTACGGAGCGAAGTACCCTAATAGACGTATACTATCTAGAAAATCTTTTCAGTGCTTAATGGAACGGTTTGATGGTAGTGGTAGCATTGAGTATACGAAACGGAAAGTAGTAAACCAGAATGCTACCAATGAGGAAAAAGAATTAGAGATTTTACTTCATGTTGAAGATAATCTCCAGGTCAGTAGCCGTTAACTAGTTGACTTATCTGACACATCCCAATCTACAGCTGATCGCACTACGAGAAAATACAAGTGTCATTCGTTTCATATAGAACTACACCAAGAACTTCAAGACCGTGATTTTGAACCAGCATGAATGGAGCAATAGAGGGCGATCTAAAGTTTTTAACCAAAATAATGTTTTCTGATGAAGCTATTTTTCGCAGTAATGAAGCATTTAACAGCCATAACATGCATTTTTATTCAACAGTTCCATTTTGGGCCCGGGAAGTTCAAAACCAAAACCACTGGTCGCTTAATGTATGGTGTGGTATATTAAATTTTCGAATTATTGGTCCATATTTTTTCCGCGAACCGCTTAACGGGCCTAGATATCTAAATTTTTTGCAAAACGAATTACCCCAGCTTCTTGAAGAAGTTGATAACTTTGAAAGGGAACAGATGTAGATTCAACAAGACGGAGCTCCTGCTCATTACCACCGGGAACTTTGGGAATTTTTAAAGGATTGTTATCCACAAAAATGGATCAGTAGGGATGGATTCATTCAGGGTCCCCCTCAATCATGTGACTTAACACCTTCAGATTTCTTTTTGTGGGGCTACGTTTAAAGATCGTGTTTATGTGAATCCCCCTACAACACCAGTAGATATGGAAAATAGAATACGGGATGCGTGCAGGACAATAACACCCTTTACGCTATGGAAATTGAAGGAAAATATAGCAAAACGACTAAACATGTGTCCTCTAGTAGACGGGCATATTTTGAACATTTATTACGTCACAATAGTTAATCATTGGATAAGTTACTATATTAAAATTATTATTAATTATTTTTTTTTGTTTTCACAATATTGTGTGATTAAAGTGTATTAAAAACAAGGGTAAAAATTGAAAAATTCAAAATAAATCAAAAACTATTAGGAATATGATATACTTAATAAAAGTTGGAGGGTTTTGTAAAAACTATCAGAAAAAATAATAATAGACAGGGTGTACCATTTAAAAAATTTGAGAAATTAGTCGAAATGCATAAATTTATTTTGAACACCCTGTAGCATCTAACTCAAATTTCTTTACATATATCTTTTTTTTCATTTCTATAGAACGCTCGTACCAATTATGAGTATTCTACCTTCAGAAGCAATGGAGCTACTAGCAATTTTTTACAAAACTGAAAACTAGTATTTAGTATATAGTAATATTAAAAAAACTACTAGGTTTAAGTATAAAACATTATTAGTAAAAATTTTAGGCAGAATTCAAAAATAAATTAGAAAATAGGATGTTCCATTTAAAAAACATATGTTATATCGGCCACACTTTTTTGAAGTACCCTGTATACTCAAAAATAATTTTAAACTGTGCACCTTAACATTCCCTAAAACTATTGTACTCGTATTTAACATTTTTTGTCATTCCCTAAATAAATGCGATAATGAACTTTACTCTATCGTTGACTCACCCTGTACAGTCTAACGGTTTCTTGTGGGATTTACATGAACGACTTTGGAACCCTTGACATTAAAAGTGAAATTACGACGATCTTTTGTAATGGAAATGGCGTGACTGAAACGTATTAACTTCTAACCAACCTTCAGTCTTTTAAACATAATATGCCTGAAATAAATTCAATTATGTGACCTCAAAAACTATTTTCCATAGATATTCTCACTACGTGTTTACTTTCTTTGAACTAAGTATCACTTGTAATGATTTTTTTTAATGGAAACAAAAATAGCACCAAAATTATGTATCATTCGATGCTAAACTGACGTGACGTAAACAATTTACTATCTAAGTATACGTACACTGTCCATCCAAAAAGTTCCCAGACTGATTTTTTCCCCCGGCCTTTACGCAGTGCCATCTCCTGAACAACAGTCAAAGCTTGAACTTACATCTGTGTGCATTCACGAGCCAGTTGCCTGAACTGTATGTGTCGTAGTCGTTGTGTCACAAAAGTGTGATGAAGTAGGGAGCAGTGATTAAATTTCATGTGAAATTGGGTAAAACATCTACGGAGACATTTACAGTCTGTCAAGTAAGAACGTGTCCGCGATAATTCATTTCTGGTAAATGCGATTCTAGCGATTCAACAAAAAATCGGTAGCGGGAACCTTTGTCTACGACACATTTTACTAAAAGTATCAGTCGATTCCGAACTTTCGTCGAAATCACGTAAAATTCAAAATGAGTCACTTGTTTGCCCTCCCATCCAAAGGGGCTAAAATGACACTTTCCGCGTCCTCTAAGTATATTAAAAAGTCGTTTGTGACGAAGTCGTTTCAATGAGACGAAAAATGTCGACGACTTGCCAAAACGTGACTCGGTAGGCAAAATTATTCCGAAAATTAAAAAACGAGTCGTATGTTTGTTTCCACGGGACCCGAAATTGACGCTGTGTCAAAGGGCGGCAAAATTAAGAAAATCGCGTTTGAATGTGTTCCAAGAGACAATTCGACAACATCTTCGTGCTCATGATGTCAAATTCCGAAGCACGTTGAAGAAATTGGGCGAAAATCTCATTGCGAGCAGCTCGTTCACGGTCTCACTTGACAGACCGTAAATCTTTGAAAAAACTTATGGTGATGATTGTTTATCACATTCTTAAATGTTTGAGAGGTTAAAAGGCTTTAAGGAAGGACGGAAGTCGTTTGAGGATAATGCAAGTTTAGGGCGTCCTAGCATAAGTTCGGCCGATACACCTACTGCAAAGCGACCATCATTTTTTATTCAAATTGATGGCAGAAAAGCTAAACATCTCTATATTAAGAGATCAAGACATCGTTCGGAATCTTTTGAGCAAGAGAAAAATATGTGCGAAATTTGTTCTCCAGAGCCTGATACCTAAGCGAAAACAGCAACGGATGGACGCCAGCTGAAACTTTATCGAAATCAAAAATGTGTCTTTGCTACAGAAAAATGGTCACCCGCCATGAGACGTGGTGTTACCAATAC